>JANUWF010002043.1:0-349992 GCA_026120185.1 Voacanga thouarsii | reverse complement strand
TGAAGGTTCACTATGGAGATTAATTCTCTTGGAAACCTTCCCCAACTCCTACACATTTTCAGTCTATAAGATGTCTTATACTTAGACATTTTAAACCTTCAAAGCCACAGCACTTTGCTGGAATTTTTCTAGAATGAAATTGGCTTGAATAAATTGCACAACTTAAGAAATTGAGAAGTAAGAAAAACTAAGGATCAAGAAGGGTATGAATTCCCTTAAGAATTTTTGTAGGGTACAAGAGTAGGATTATGGTACTCCTATCATGTCTTCCCTGGGACATCACCTTTACCCTTCTCTAGAGCACTCAAGGACGAAAATCTAACATTCCCAAGCAAAAATAAAATTTAATCATGCTAGAGCTCCAATGATGGAATTTGAACCCAAGACCTCAAGAATTAATTCTAAAACTCTAATCACTATACCACAACAACTCTTACTCTTATTTTCTCTCTAAGATATTTTTCCTATTTAATTCTCAGGCTATCTCCCTATTTTCACCTCAAGTAAAAATTACCATTTTACCCTTCTTACTTAATGAACATAATTAAGCCCTCGAGACTATAAAACACCAATCCAAAGCACACAATATCATATAAAAATATATTTAAATATGCAATAAATATTATATGCATCCCAACCCCCTTACTTTAAGGTTGGTTTTGACTGGAGTTTCACATCCTCCCCTCCTTAGAAGAATTTCGTCCCGAAATTCAAGCATATCTCTATTTCAGATCGGGATGCTTCCGTTTAACTCACTCTTCTGATTCCCATGTGGCATCCTGCATGCCATGATACTCCCACTGAACCTTGACCATTGGTATCTGCTTGTTCCAAAGACTCTTGATACTGCGGTCCAAAATTCGCACGGGCTTCTTCACATAACTCAGATCGGGTTGCAACACTAACGGCCCTCTATGGCTTTGATACTAATTTTAGTTAAGCCTAACATGCTTCCTACATTTGCCAAACTATGGCTTTGATACCAATTGAAGGTTTAAAATAACAAAAATCATTAAATTGAAAGCATGCTAACAAAACGAAAAATTTACCTCTGTGATTGAATGGCCCTCTTCGCACTGATGTAGATGTCTCGTATAAGAATATTTGAAGCTATTGGATCACATCATTGTAAACGTCGATCGCATCTCATTCACGTGAAGTTTTTCATCTTCCGAAATGGTGCCCGTAGTACAGCTCGATGAAAGCTTAAAGAAGTGGGTCCGATAAGTTTTTGTTTTCTCGTGAAGGCTTCACAAAATATGGGTTTCGTCTCTATGCATGATGAACCCATAAGTGTTTTGTGTCAAGCATTTCATTTCAATTCATTTCATCAAATTCCCGAGAGAGATTCCATCCGCATAAAAACAGAAAGCATCCATACTTTCGCATTACTCTTCACGCGAAACAATACGGGATCCATTTCGTATTGTTTTTTTATTTTTTATTTTAATTAATTAATTAATTTTATTTTACCCTTGGTCTTATTCATTAAACCAGATAAAATTACTTATTCTTGAGCTTGAACACCCATAAATAATAAATTTTAATTATTTATTTTCTAGACTTCCTTAAACAGCCCAATAAATAATTAATAAGGTCAAATAGACTAATATAAGATATCAAGCATTTTACCTAGTTTTGTATCTACATTAATTTTCTAATTATTCAATTTAGGCATTGGGCTCTGAATAATTAATTAATCAATTAAATTAGATAAAATATATACTCTCTCGGATATTTTATTTTATTCTAATTCAATAATAAATTAGACTACTTAAATAAAATAAAATAAAATCCATAATTATCAGGACCAATTACTTAACCAAAATCTGTTAGGACTTAAGGGTCATTTCGGAGACCAAAAGACACATCGTCTTGGCTACTAAAATGACCAAAATACCCCTGCTATATAAATAGCTATATTGTATATTTTAAACATTTTTAATATCACCATAAGAAAATATTGACTCCAAGGATAATGTTGCGTTAGCAAAGTCTTCGACCTACAGAGCGTAATGACTAAAATACCCTCTACGTATCGTTGTGCAATTAGAGAAGAAGAGTGTACTATCACCTCTTTAATAGACATCTACCCTCCTTAGAAATCTAATCCAATGATCCATGACTCCTGGAATGTTTTCACTTTTCAATGAGCTACCCTAAAGTAAACATCAAAGTCATATTCCCCAAGACCCTAGATAATTAGATCATTTGAACAGTCACAAGGGGCGATATAGCGTAGAAGCTATCTTGTACAAGTTTGTTTTAATTAATTAGTCACATATACCCAACATACAAGCATGTCAGCACTATGAACGAACCTCAACTATAGTATATCAAAGTATATGCTTCTAGTTTCGTCAGACTACCAACTCATACTCAAGAGGCAGAGTATTAGTCCACGCTCGTAGTAAAGAAAAGTCCTGGTTTCTTCTAAATAGTACTTTTAGAAACCACTATTATAGGTCATATTCTATATATTCAAAATACACTCATGTTATGAAGTGAGTGGACTACTCACTGGTTAAAGATAAATCATTCCCCATTTGAAATTTATAACACAATAACTTAAATATGATAAGATTCTCATTTTTATCAATCGGTTAAGAACAAATATTTATGTGTTAAGTAACTTGTGATCCATACCTTATTGTGAAAGACTACCATTCACATGGATCACTTACTTAAATATAATGGATCCTTTCCAAAAGAAAATCGTGTACAAATAAAATATAAATTCAAAAATAAAATTTGAAAATAAATTCAATAATTATATTAAATAAACTAGTCTAGAGGACATATATTCCAACATTTTCTTGCACTAGAAAACTCCCTAATGGTCACCGTCATCTTATATAACCAGATCCACTACAAATCAACCACCGTCCGCTTTCCTTATTCTCCATTGCCTAGCCCTAACTATGATTGCCGATTGACAGCGGACCTTAACCTTAATCTTAACTTTCTCAGTTGATCATAGTTAGTCAACCAGTAGTTAGTGATTAAGATTTTGGTTGGTCAACGACCAACTGTTGATTTTTTTTAAATATAAAAAATACAAAAATAAAATATATAATAATAAAAGATTTGAACTTAATAATAATTTTTTAAAATTAAACTGTCTACATATTCTTTTAAGGTATAAAAAAATTAAAACTCTTGTAATGCTCTTACCTTTCAATCCTTCCTTACTTCAAGTCTCATATTCATACTTCAATGCTAGTGTCAAATATACTAGTGATATCCTTTTAATATTTACATTTAACATTTTGTAGAAGTCAAGCCATATATTTTCTTATTGACGATCTTTGACCCTAATTTAATCTTTTACACATGATTGAATTTTTTTTAAGTTTCTAATGCCATTTTTGAGCAAATTTCACTTCAAATGTTACCTCAAACACTAAAAGTTTATTCTACTGCAACGGTTGAAACAGAAACAATAAAAATATTTTAGTCATTAATGGTGGAATAGGATATTTGTTTTCATTTTTTATCTACAACTTTGCGATATAAAATAATTCACCTATATAATTATACTTTAAAGATAAGTTAAATATAATTCAATTTCTGCAGTGAAATTTTAGGACTCTTACGATCATTTTGACTTTTTAAATATAAGTTTTGCTTTGTTAATTTTAAAAATATCATATTTCAAATCTTCAATATGTTAAGAAGTTTAAACAATTAAGCCATAACTTATACAATATTCATTATACAATTCACAAATGATATTTTTTTACATTAATAATTATACAATTAATATCAAGAAGGCATGTAAGATCTTAAGTAGTATCATTACCATCATCATCTTATTATTTTTAGGAAATAAAGGGACATAATAATAAGATAATCTTATAAATCATACATTCTCATAACTGCATTAAGAATAATAGCACCTAAATTAAGATCAAGTATTTCTAAATAATATTTCAACTATTTATATTTTATAACTTTAATACAAGAAGACATAAGAGTATCTTTAGAATATTCATTAAAATGCTACTAACATTAGTACATTCTTGAACAATTAAATGTAAAATTAGATAATAAACATAAGAAAAATTATAAGTAGCATTGTTAAAATTTTTAAAAATATTTACAATACCTTCATAAGGATTCAATTGTTGAGGAAATAAACGTATCCAAATAACTTGATTTGCAATATATATATATATATATATATATATATATATATATATATATATATATATATATATATATATATATGTATATGAAAAAAATCATCTAATAACTTATATGTTGACTACTATCTATTTAGAACATCTCTTGAAAAATATTTTGTCTCTATACCATTAGCTTGCAAAATTGTCCCAATTCTTCTAAAATAATAATTAATATTTCACAAAGATTTTCAATTGAATGTGGATTATCAAAATACTTATAAGTAATTTTTTTTCAATATTCCCATAATTATCTATCTAATAATATTATGTGATACCCATGAAAGAATGAGTTTCCCAATGATCACTCTAAATATCATGATAAAAAGAAGCTTTATTAGGCAATACTCTAAAAATTTGGACTAAATGCATCTTACTATCCTTATACAATTTTTGAATTATACGCGTGAGGGTAATCCAAAAAAAAAACACTCCGAGATAATTGGATTTAAATTATTTTGATAGTATTTATTAAAATATAATTTTGATCTAAAACTAAAAAAGAAATCTTCAAGAGTTACCATTTTAGCTAATTCTTCCCTATTTATATTTTCAAAATATTTAAAATAAACCAGCAGGAGGAGTGGGAGGAGTAGTATTATATCCAGTAAATTGTTCTTGTTTGCAATCCAAACCGACTCATAAGGATAATTTCTTTTTTTTTACATATATAATTTGAAAGGTACAGTACAATAATTGTATTTAATTTTTACCTTACAAAATAATATAGTCACAATATTGAAATGTTTAGCAAGCATATCGACTTCCTTTTGCCTCCCCATTCTTTGTTATAGCCTCTGGTTTTGGTTTTACTTTGAATGTGAATACCCTTTTGAGTGTCAACATAATATAATTGTTAAGTTTCCGTCTTGTTAGCATTAACTTCTACCCAGTTATCCAATTGTCGGAACTAAAAGAGTCATTTAAAAAAAAAAAAAAGCCTTGGATTAAAATCAACGGTTGTTTGGTAGTTGAATGGAGTGCTAAATGTCTTCAAATAGAAATTTGGATTATAAGTATATTCATTTTTCCTTATCCTTGAAACTATTTGGATGATTTTTCTTATATAGGAAAATAAGTACAATAAGAATGATATTTAAATCTTTTGCTACGGTGGGGATAATTATCCGTGACCCTAGCAACTCTATATTGTGTGCTTGGGTTAGTAGAGTACCAAGATATATGGACGTTGAATTTATTAAGGCTTATGTTCTTTTGATGGAGTTATGATTTGCTTGTATGAATGGTTTTTGAGATTTGTCTTTTGAAAGTGACTGTTTAGATGTGATCCGTAAAGAGTCAACGGGAAAATAGATGATCTTTCTTTAGTTAGTCATATTATCTCAACTATTAGAAGTATACTTCCTGTTTTTAAATGTTTCTCTATCTCTCATATTTGTAGGGATGGTAATAGGCTTGCTCATGTGATAGCTCAGTTAGGTATTTTCTTTATCCACCTGGGTTGTATAGGGACTTTCCCTCTCATGTATTCATCTTCCTAATGGAATTTCACTCTTTCTTAGTATAAATAACTACTAATTGAAATTTAGTGAGAATATTGAGACAATTGAAATAGATTGGATTTGAGATCACTGAAAGAATAAGAAAGTGAGAGATAATTCAGAGAATATTGAGAAAAAAATATATAAAAATGAGAGAGAAATTAAGAGGTATTTATAAAAGGGGGGAAAAAAAGCAAAACAGTCGCGGTTAGGGATAGAATTAGATCAGGCTAGGCCAGGCTTTGGCTAAATAAGTCTAAGCCTGTATTGTTAACTTAAGACTTGAGTCTGGCCTGTTAGCTTATATAATGTTTTTCTTTAAACTCAGACTTGACTTGTATAAAAGCCTGTTTTAATTTTTTTTTTAATCTCTTTTTAGTTTGGATATTTTATATTTAAAATAGGCAATTTGGTAAGTTTTGTCATTGAATTTTTTATTTTGACATGATTGGTCCATATTCTTTATTTTTAACTTTATAGGTCATTTATCTTTTTTTATTTGCACATTAGGTCCATCCCACTCGATTCCAAAGGGTCAACCCCTCAACTCTTATTTTGACTCATTAGGAAAGGACAAATTTGATATTTTACTACACACCTTCAATATTTATAAAGGCAAGTTGATGAGTTTAGTCCTCGAACTTTTTATTTTGGCATATTTGGTCCCTATTTTTTTTTAATTTTATAGGTCCTCTATCTTTTTTAATTTGACACATTATGTCCTTCTAACCTAATTCCAACATATCAATCCTAAATTAAAAAAAAATGATAAATTTGAAGTTGACGAGTTAATTTATAGTTGACCCATTAAAAATGACAAATTTGATTTTTTATTGTATACCTTTCGGAGTTGACGAGTTAATCTATAGTTGACCTACCGAAATTAGGTCAGAAGGACCTAATGTACCAAATTAAAAAAGATAGAGGATCTATAAAATTAAAAAGAATATTGACCAATCATACCGTAATAAAAATTTGAAGGACTAAACTCACCAATTTGCCTTACTCGAAAGTAGGATATGATATTTGAATTTTTGACTTAGAGAAAAGTAGCGTTGACATATTTTGTGATTTGGTTAGGATAGAATCAACACCAATTTGAATTTTACCTTTGTAGATTCTTTTAGTTCTTTGATTTGTAATACGATTTATACATATGTGAACATAAATTTACAATTATTTTAATTTTGTATATATACAATTTTAGTACAAAGAGTGATTGAATGTATACAATAAAATATCAAATTTATTATTCTTTAATGGGTCAAAATTTGAGTTGATGGTTACTTTAGGATTGACATGTTGGAATTTGGTTGGAATGACCTAATGTGTCAAACTAAAAAAGATAGGACCTATAAAATTAAAAAAAAAAGAATATGGACCAAACATGCCAAAATAAAAAGTTCAGGGATTAAACTCATGAGCTTACCTTTATAAATATTGAAGGTTTACAGTAAAATACCAAATTTGTCATTTCTTAATGGGTCACAATTAGAATTAACGGGTTGACCTGCCGAAATTAGGTAGGAATGACCTAATGTGCCAAATTAAAATAGATAGAGGACTTATAAAGTTAATAATAAAGAATATGGACCAATTATACCAAAATAAAAAAGTTTAAGGTTTAAACTTATCAGTTTATGTATTTTATATTTAAAATATATATGTTAAAGTTAATAAATTATATATATATATTATTTTATATGTATAAAATAATTATTATATAAGATATATATAAATATAATATATATTATAATTAATATGTGATATAAAATAATTATATAATATACAAATAAGCAACATCTAGTAGAATTCAGGTCAGACTTTAACTAAACAAGTTAGAACTTTAACTAAACATGTCTAACCTATTAAGTTAAACAAACCCGATTTTAAACCCAAATTTAATTTATTTTCTAAACAAGTCCAACCAAATCAGGGCTTAAATTAGGTCAGCCCCGTAAGCAAAGACTTGACATATTTTCATCCCTAGCCACTAGTTGCTGCCTGCAACAACAGAACCATTAATTTGAAATGGGCTGCTTATGAGATGACATTTAGCCCAAAAAAAAGAGAAAAAGTGGTCTGCTTTTTTAAAAAAAATAAATTCTAAGCGGTCAGAAGCTAACATGTGGCAATATAAAATTTTAAAAAATAAAAATTTGACAGTTAAAAACTGTCGATCGATTATTGGAAAAAATTCTACCCTTAATTAGACCGTAAATTCATAATTTTAACGACAAAATGTAGTCAATAATTTATGGACCATTAACTGTGGTCCATATTATGGTTGAAGAGGAACCGCAATTAGATCTATGATCATTCACCATCACCGTAGCCATCTTCTTCGCCATCGCCTTCCCATCCTCTATCCTCCTTTTTCTTTTTCTTGCCAGCTACTAGCCGCATCGCTCACTTTCGACACGTTCCCCCACCCCAACATCATCACACAACCTTTTCTCTCCTTCCGTACAACCTTCCCTCCCATAACCGCCGTACCCCTGAACCCATCCCCTCCTCTATACGTTCCCTGCAACCCACGCTGCAACCGTTCCTCACACCTCCTCCCCTCATAGCATCCATAAATAACGCCCCCGCGTTCCTCAAAACACTCCCAACCTATCCCCTACGCCCCTATACCTTTTCACTCACCCCTACATTTTTCTTTCCCTCGCTTTAGCCTCCTTTAATAAAATTGAAATTTAAAAATTAAAATATAAATATTTTAATATTGAAATATAAAAATTAAACTCGAAAATTTGAAATCTAAAAATAATTATAATTTATTTTTATATTATATATTATTATAATTCAATAAAATAAATAATAATTAAATAAGAATTTAATATATTTAAATTTTACGCTTAAATAATTTTTATTTCATTTAAAATTTATAATAAAATTTTAAAATATTTTAATAAATTAAGTGTTAATAAGAATATGTTATTCTTTCAGTCTCTTTTTATTTATCTATCTTAATTAAGATTTTTGTCTTAATTTATCTGTCTCATTCACAAATCAAGACTATATTATTTGTTATTTTTTTACAAATATTTTTTTTAATACAATGAATATTGTGCATTTGTAATGAGAAATAAAAACAAATTAAATATACTTACAATACATAAAATTTTGAAAGAGATTTTTTAATAGTAAAATAAAAAATATTGATTAATTAATCAAAATTTTTTATTTTTTTCTTAAAATTTGTGAATCATTAAGATAGATAGATAAAAAAAATAAAAAGAGTATCAAATACAAAATAATTTAACACTTAATATTATTTGTATCAAATACTTAATTAATTTTGAATATTTAATTAAATTACCTCATTTCTCCCCGCACACATCGTGCATTCTCCCTACTTCCTAGCCGCCTTAACCAATCCTAACCCTAATTGCCACTACTTAGCATTCCCCACTAGCCATCCACGCTTTGAACGCTCTACCCAACTTGCAATCTCTCTCTCATCTTGCCTCTCATGACCTTCATGGTCTATCGAAGCTTTGGATTGAAGCTGTGGAATTCAAGGCAACGTTCCTTTCCTTGTCACTCTATATCTTTCTTCTTCTTCCTTTTTTTTTTTTTTCACCTTGCACAGGCCTTAAGTTTTTTATTCGATCTAACATATATATTTTTTTTCAAAACAATAAAGGGCATCATAGATATTTAATTTATTTATTTATCTTCATATAAATTAATTGGACAAAAATCATTATATATGAGGGCATAATCCAAATTTATTATTCAAACTAAATATTTAACTAGGGTTGAAGATGATTTTTTATATTAACCGTATATAGTATTTGCAGGCTGCAGCCGATCTCGTCTACTAGCACCTGTACCCCTCGTCGACCCTTGCAACTGCAGTCTCCCTATGTGTACACGCAATTGCGTTTGTGGATGCTTTCACCATCTTTTACATTTAACATTAGCCAGATTTGCACGGCGGCGGAGCAGAAATATTATGTATATAGATGTCAGCTATCATAAAAGCGGTGCTTTAGAAGGCATTACTCAAAATATATTCCTTGCATTTTGTTATAGTAACATTATTCCATCACTTCACGATTAAAGAAATGAATCAAAATACACGAAGCAAAGAAAGATTGGCACTTTCATTGCCAACCAAAGCGAGGCAAATAGGTACACGTATGGCTTTTCCAGAAAATCTGGTCGAGCCAACTCACGAAAATTAGTGAAATGAGATCACCCACCGCGGAATCCGTTGGTTTTGCCATTAGCTTGCTGAAATGCATCCACGTAGGATGTTTCTATTTTCTGCCCAAGGTTTATGTAAGGGAATGTGACTGAAAATTCATTGTTTTCGTTATTTTTGAATATTTAAGTCACCGTCTGGTTAGGTCCAAGTCCCAGTGCGGAGCTGTGATGAGATGCCCAATCTTCAGCATCAAAACAGATCTCTCTGTTTACGAAATTTTTTTATGGATATATTTAATTTATAAATTCGATCCATACAAAAATATCCTATATATTTATAAATTTATTTTGAATTTTTTAGAAATAATTAAGTTATTATTATTATTTTAGTATAAAAAAAAAGGTTAATTTAAGCCATCCTGTCCTCAAGAATTGTGGAAGATACTCGTGACTCATTCGTTACAACTAGCATAGGGTTGGTGCACCCAGGAGGAACAATTAGAATACTGTGTTCCTTAACTAATACAATGTACTGAATCTTTAGATTCAACAATAAACCAAGGCAGTATTTGAAAAACATCTTCCCAATTCAAACTAACTCTCATTTAAAATAATATTAATTTAAATAATTTTTATATTACAAAACATCATATTATATTTTTTCATTAATAATTAAATTCTATATTTATTTTTTCTTTAATAATATTTTATTAAAATTTAACAAATTTATCTCAATTTAATTTTTATTAAAATACACCATAAATAAACATAATTAAGTAAATCCCAGGGTCGGCGATTTTTTAACAAATTATCGTAACCTTGGTTGCCATCTTCTGGGGCACATTACACGCTGATAGGCAGGATCAGCCGGTTCATTCCCCATTGAATCTCAGCTGTTGTGATGCCGACGCCATTCTAAGCGATTAAATAAAATCGAGATCTGGACACGTTACTGAGATGAATCTTCAAAACTCCATGAATTGAAACATTTATACTAGGGATCTTTAATATTAATACAATTTCCCTAAGCCTAGCAATGGAGAAGATCTATACAGAAATTATATTTATCTCCATTTTTCTAGAAGATTACTGAAATGGCATTCAAATAAATTCAAAGACGTCTACTTTTTCCCTTCTTCAAGGAAAATCCGAATGAATAGCCTGATCGATCGATCGATCAGAACTAGCTCAAGAGTTGGTGAATTTGGCTAATTTCTAAGAGCCAATAGTATTACATTTGACTACAAGCCCCCCAACTTCTTCTCAAATCAATCACGACGACACTGACATTATCGGTGCTATGCCTAGCTAAGGCCAATTTTGTCAACAGAATGGAAGCATCCAAGCAAGCCTTGTCAGAGCTTTCTCCGGCTTCAGCCACGGTTGCATCAGTTCCCGGTGATCTGGGGGGCGATGGGGGCTTCCGAGATTGCAAGCACATGCGTGCAACGCCACATGCTGTGTCATTGGATACTACATCCCAGAGCCCATCAGTTGCAAGTATTAAGCACTCATCCTCAGACGTCCGCTCTGTAATCATAACCTCCGGTTCAGATATCACATAAGGCTTCAAATAATTGTCGCCGATTGCTCGCGACATTGCTAAAACTCCAAGGACTCTAGGCCCATCCCAGTATATCACTCGCCCGCCAGCATCTTGGATCCTAGCCAATTCATCAGGCCTATCAGGCTGCGTTTAGCACAGTCAAACTTGTTAGAATTCAAAACTAATTCAAACCCGTTTTCTAGAAGAAAAAGCAAGATGCTGGAAGGTCATTTGTAACAGCTCAAAAATCTTACCTTGTGATCAACCGACAGAGGGATAGCCTTGCCGTTCCGGCAGAGAACAGCACGAGAATCACCGCAATTCGAGATAATGATTTTGTCTGCAGTTACCACAGCAACAACTGCCGTAGATCCAACAGCATCGCACTGGGGAGTCCGCAACTCGCAGCGGCAAACAGAAGTTGACAAACCCATCGCGCTGGACCAGTCGGTAACCTCCTTGTCCATGCGCGAGAAGCTCCTCATCATCATCTCTTTCCACGAAGCTTCCCCTGCGTTCTCCACCTCGTCTTTCACGATTTCATGCATTCGATCTTTGCACTTCCTGGCCACCTGCAAAAGCCAAAACAAAGTCAATAAAGTCGATCATACGGGATAAGTACTTCAATTGAATTACTACGTGTAATGGAAAATTGCATACATGGGAGCAACCGTGCCCGTCGTAAACCCCAAAAAAATGAAGACTGGTTGAAATTTCATTATTTCCCTGGGAAAAAGAAGGATGAATTGCAACTGCATCTTCCATATCTCTTCTCCTTCCACAAACTGAAGTCATGCCAAATTTAGGATGTTCCGACAAAAGGCCACGTTGTGCCCCAAAAGGAGACGACGGAGTACCACGCCGATGCAAATAGTGGACATCCGATTCCATACTCCCCAAAATCTCCTTTTCTTCGGCCTGAGACTCCCCAACTGCGTTCTTGCAGACCCGCGGCAGTGAGGTAGGGGCTACCTCCTCCAGCTTTTGCCTTTTCCTCCGTCTGCTCAGTTTAGTTTCATCCACCTCACAGTTCTGAAGTACATCGTCGCACCCCTGCAGAGGCGAAGCGGGTAAAACCTCAAGCTTTTGCCTTTTCCTTCCATTCTCAAGAGTCTGAGCCACCGCTACATCGGAGGAGACAAATCTAAACTGATGAATTTCCATCCTTCGCCTCCTCGCAGATTCAGTACTAGGCTCGACAGGAGTTGCAGCCTCAGTCTCGCCAACAATATTCACTCCACAGCACATTCCAGCCATTGCCAAAATCCCAGAATTCAAACACCAAACGCTTCCAAAACCGAAAACAGAAGACAAGAAAGCCCGATGAAAGTTTTAAGTAGCTGATCAAAAAGCAAGCGATAGAAGAGATCTAACAAGCACGACGAGAGGACCCATAAATATGAAGCTTTTTGTACAGAGGAGAGACCACAGTATACCCCATGGGAAGTGGGGGCGGGAGGGCTAGTTACGGGCAGCTACCCGTCACCGTCCCGGGCAGAGTCCAACACGTACAGTTGGTGTGACGCAGAACTCTTAAGACTAAAACGTAGATCTTGACGGTCCATTTCGTTGTCATTATTATCTCCCACGTTGAGAGCACACCACGTGTGAGGCAAATTTTGAGATGGTATACGTGGCCCAATGAAGGAGCAACACGCAGCAAGTGAAGAGACCGCCCTTTTCTGACACGCATGTGGTCCTGGGACGATCTTGCCTGTTATTCGCTATTCTAGTCCTGCTCGATTTTAATACCCCTTTCTCGGAGGATTAGAACCACGTGTCAAGATCGTAGGATACGAATTCCTGCTCTGTTTGCCCTTCCACGCGCCTATTTGCCCGTCTATGGAGATTCTTGGTTTTTCCTTTTTCTTCTTTTTTTTTTAAAGAAATGCCAGTCAGAAACTCAGCGGTACTGTAACAGGGTCTTCCCAGATCCGATCGTATGGTTTGGAACCTGATCCGAAACAACCGTATACCAGAATATATAAAATATTACTTTTCACTCAAATGGTGTTGCTTTTAGTTTTACTAATAATGCACGTGTTAATCAATTACCATCATTAATCACAGATTAACTGGTGATTTTGATTGAAATTATATTAAGTTTTCATTAAAGATATATATAATCTTTCAAAAAATATAAATATAATTTTAAATTCTACGAATTTAAATATTATTTTAAAATATTTAAAATAAACAATAAAATTGTCAATAATTTATAAATAAAATTTATTTGTATTTAGGTATATTTCATATTAAAAATCTAAATCAACATTCTTTTTAAAAAAATTACTAAACAAATGCACCTTTAGAAATTCACTAACAAAATTTAAAAAATTGGTCATAATTTAGGGAAGAAACTAAAGGTTTATATACATAATAAATTAGCAACAAAATTGAACTTAACTTAGGAAATGATTTATATACATAATTTTGTTTTTATCTCATAAATTTTTAATATCTTTTTGTTTACAAGCTTTTTAAGACTCCCAAAAATGGTATGAATGTTATTTTTGGATTACCTGTAAAGGGTAAAATTACTTTTACCCTCAATTGTCTCTATTTTACCAATTCCGGCCTTTTGATTATTCGAATAATTATTTAAAGATGATTAGTTCTTAAAAAAGTTTTAAAAAAAAGCCCTACAAGACTGTTATAGATAAGTAAATAAAAAATATTTATGGATGAAAATAGAAACAGGAAAATTTTGAAGAGTCAAAAACTAATTACTTCGTCTATTTTGCGTTATAAATATACAATCGAGACTTTAGTTGAGTGGAAAAGTGTACTTTTATCTACATAAACCCAAATGATATAACCGTTAATTTGCTAGCAAAATAATTACTATAAGGAATAGTTACGTGCCTTATTTGTGTATTTTGACTTAAATCTGTGTTTATCAAATATTATCATAAAAAGAATTTGTGATGAAAATTTTTTCATTTCAACTCATTTTCTAGGCCAATAAAGTATAAGTATATGTGAATATTTTGATACACTGATAAAATTTGGGCGGTACAAGTTTAAATATAATACTATAAAAGTAAATAATCTTGATAATTTTTAAATTATTTAAAATTTTATTTTTTACTCTTTGATTATAAAATAATTTTATTCACAAACTATCAAATTATTCAAATGTTATCTTATTCAGCTGTGAATTCCGTCAATCATATGCTGAACGCATATTGATCTTAATAATATTTAATAAATTTGATATTTTTATCATAATATATTTTTTATCTTTATTTTGTTTTCTTTCTCCTTTTTCCTAAATTTTCTATTCTCCTTCCTCCTCTTTGCTACTCCAACTCCATAGCACCTGCAATGGTAACGGTTAGTTCCTCGAATAGCATCTCCATTCATATTTAAGATACCCAACTTTCCTCCACTTGCAGACCTCATTCTAGTTTCACCACCTCTGAGAAAATCTCTTCTGCCAGTGGCATCTGTATTGATCCACAAAAGACCCACAATTCCAGCACCGTATTCACTAGGACCTAAATCTCCCCCCAATTCTAATGTTCAAGAAATCACCTTCACCCCGTCAGCCACCAGCATCAGTCGACCAACCAAATGCTCCACTACATCCTCTCATTTCCAAAAACCCCAAAATTGAAGCACCTGTAAATTCAGCAAGACCTATTCTTCAAAAACCGAATGCTGCATCTGTTCCAACATTCAACAAATCAGCTCCGCCACCTTTCCCATCACCCAATGTTCTAGCTCGTCCTTTTATTTCCCTAATTCCACTGTCAAATCCATCACCAAAATCGACCATAAGTCTTCTCCGTTCTCTTTTCTGATTGTAAATCCAACGCCACCAACTAAACAACCTCCTTCCCCGCTAGTTCCCCTGGAAAAATCAATTTTAGTTTAGAAATTTCATTTGCTTGATACGGTGGTTGAAAGATTTCATTTTTTTTTCTTATTTTTTTTTGCGTTCTAAATTGGTTTTTAGATTAAGACAGATGTAGGAATACAAGGAGATTTTCATTAGGTTTTTAATCAAGAAAATTAATAATGTTGCATTTACAGACATTGATGTTGTCGTGCTTTTTGTTAATCTGAAAAGTTTGAGAATTATGAAAATTATTTGTATTAAATATAAAACCCACACTTTCATATTTACTTATAATAAGGAGGAAAACTAAAGCACAAATATATATTTTTATATATCAAGGCGATGAGGGTGTAAATTGAATTAAAAAAAATAATAGTATAATCTATTATCTAAGAAAAGTGCCAATCATTAAATGAACTCAACATTTTCAATAACTAAGAATGAATTCTGAATGCTAAACATGTGAAATTGATACAACTAATGTTGAAAAGTCATCAAATGGTCAAGAAAGTGAGAAAATAATTATCAAACATTTTATCACTAGAATATTTGTAAGATTTAAATCTTTTTATTTTTATTTTAAGATGTAAAAAAATAAATATCAACTATTTCAAATTAAACACATTTTTATCTAAACTTTCAAAATTAACGTTATTAAAGTAAAGAATTTCCCAAAACGATTACCCTTGAAAGGTAAGAATGGAAAGTGGAGATCGTGAGCCTCACGCATATTACAAGAGTGTGGGGTAGTTATCAATAGGATATATTAATCGGGAGTGTGTTAGGAGTTGCGGAGAGAGCGTCCACGTAACAAGGAGAAGTGGACACGTGTGGGGCCAGATGTCAACTTCGACTGACGCTTGCAGAATATCTGAAGTTTGGTTACCTCTCGGGCTCGAAACGTGGCGATCACTGACGTGGAGCTGAAGCAGCAAACGCAAAGCCCACCTCCTCGTTCCTCGCGCTCTTCTACACGTTTAGACCACCGCGACTTTTGTTTTCGATTTTTATTTGCCGTCCATTAAAGGAGTCCCAACCTTTCTCCGCCCGATCAAATAAACAAATACACTGCTCCGTCTTACCATTTCAGGAATTTGTACAATTACTCAGTTAATTGTTTAATTCTTTTAAAAATAATTTAAATTTCAATTCTAATAATTTTATTCTGTTATTTGTAATCTATCACTCAAAGTAATGACATAATTCAGTGAAGGAAAAAAAAATCATATTCTCTTTCTTTAAGTATGATAAAATGTGTTCAGAGATATGATACATCGAATTAAAAATATTTAGAATAAGTATTAAATGAAATAATTAGTTAGGTTTATAGTTAAATCGATAAAATATTAATAGAAACGAATGAAGTGTTGTCAATAATCTTCTACTTCTTCTTCTTTTTTAATTACATTGTAACCTTAAATTTTATATAAGAAAGTTTTCACAAAAAAAAAAAATCAAAAAAATTCCCATAAATTTTACATTATTTCCTCAAATTTTGAATTTTTAGGTCAAGACATTAAAAAGTTTTAAAATTTTTACATCTAAAAAAGAAATAGACTATAGTTGTCACAATAATAACTAAATAGTAAATAAATGAATATTTGGATGCTATACAACTATTCATTTGAGTTATGTTTGAAGGATATGGATGGATTGATTATTTTTCATTTATTTTTGCTCATATCATAATAATATCGCATTTACCTATAGTTGAATACTTATTTTTTTATTATTTTAGAATGTGATAAAATGTTCTCAAGGAATGTCACAAAATTATGAATCCCTCCTAAAATAATTATATTTTATTTAATTCTTCATAACTAATTTTCTTTATTTTACGGATATGAGTTACAGGAACAAATAAATATCACCTTTAACATTCTTATTTTATATAAACAGGTGATAATTTAGTATAATTAAATACTTTTGAAATATTTGTATCAAATTAAAATAAATTATTTAATTCCAAATAGAAAATATATTTTTTCTACATCCATTTATACCTCTTAAAATATTCACAAGAGAACATTCTATTCTTTTTTCTCTCTAAAGATCTTCTAAACTACATGTGAATTAATTTTGATATGAGATGCACAATTGTCTAAATTAGTGAGCTATAGCTCTAATCTTTTAGACCAGGAAAGGCATTAAGACTAGATTGGAGATCAAGTCATAGGAAAGAAGCAAACAATGGTACAAACTTTACAAGTTGTTTTCTTTTAATGAATAAAAATTTTTAAAATAAAATAAATAATTACATGACAGACACTCCGTTCTCTTTCATTGGTCGTTATTTTAGACATTATATTTACTAGTTTGACTTTCAAAACAATAGTATAAGTAATTAAAATTTTAATGTATAATTGAGAAAAATTAATGTTCAAATTTTCTCCTCAAAATTGTGTGTTTGTTTTCTCTCGTAATTCCTCGTCGTGCAAACAAAGCTTGATACCAATATCTTCAACAAAAAAAGTGGGGGGGGGGGGGAACTATCGTAATATTTACCCTTGGCGTACCGGAATTGTACTTGGACGCTGTTGGTCGTCCATGCTTTGTGATTCATTGATGAGAAAGAGAAAGGCACACTGTGTAGCTCAAAAAGAGAAGGAAATAGACTCCGGTGGGGCCCCGCTCTTTAATTTGTGATTGTCCAACGAGGTATGGATTGTACGACGATTTGTGGGGTCCCAGAATCTTTCTTGCTAAAATAATTATTTTGAGCTTCCACTCAGAGGATGCCACCTCCTCATGCGCTTGCTGGCGAGCAATGACCTGCCTCGGCTGCAGATGATGGATCAGCAAGCAACTCCACGTGACTCAAAAAGCTAACTCAATTCAAAACCTTTTCTTTCTAATTTCTATTTTTACCTAAAAATTTAATAATACCAAACACCCCTCATTGTTATCTATTGTCGTTATAAAATGTGTGGCACATTGGCTTACTATTAGATTGCCAGTAATACAAAGTTAACATATTATTTTTCTCGCTACTTTTTTCCTTTGGGACAAAAAGTTGATTATTCATATATTGTTTTTAAAATAAATATTTTTATTTTTTTATAAACTTACATCATTAATCTTGTTTCTTGTCCAAATCAAATAAATATAACGGAATCTTTGACAAAAGAAATTGATTTATGGTCTATGCTCAAAATTAAAATTCGCAATAGATTATTTGGGTGTTTTGAAAAGGACTTGTTGGAAGTTAAAAGGCATAAAATTATAAGCAAAACTGGCGGTTCCGTGAAACGGACGCGTGGCAAAGGGATCTTAATAATGAAGGGTGAGCAGTAAAGGTGCTTGGAGAAATGGAGATCTTTGCCAGACTTAGAATTATCAGTCAGTTGGACCCCACCGTTTTGATACCAAATTCCCCTTAGATATTTTCCCCTCCTTTGCTTCCTCATTCAATCACGACTCACCAACGAGGCCTCGAGCAAGCTTTTTCTCCAATTTCGCTACGCAATGTTCGCATGAAGGAAAGAAAATAAAACGAAGAGGAAACGGGGACTGTGCACACGTTTTTTTTTTTTTTTTAATAGTTGAATTAAAAAATTTTAAAATATGTGAAATTAATATGAAATAAAAAAGAATATAACACTTCATGAGTAAATTATAACTTGTTTAAAAATAAAATTATTTAGATTAATTTTTTTAAAAAATGTAATTGATGTTTTCATTTAGATAGAATTGTTGTCTACTTCTAGCTTACGAGTAGGAAAGAAAAAAAAAAAAAAAAAGGGAGTGAGGAATGAGGTATTGAACGAATGTTTTCCAGATTTGTTTTTCTGGGCTATAACCCATGAGTCGGTCAGAGCCGAAGCCTTGCTTCGGTTAATCTTTAGAAAGGAGAGTGGAGACAAAAGAAAACCCGGCAGCATAACGGCCCATATTTTTTTAATAACTTGTCGTCTCAAGAAATATTAAAGCACTTGGAAATTAATGTCTTGTGCTCTCATTGGGCCCACAGAATGGGATGCAGAAATTTCCCACTCTAAGCCTTGGTTTGGTTGGTTGGTGGTAAGTGGAAGACGAAAAAGAGAGGAAGTAAATTTAAATGTGAAAGGAAAATAAATATGAAAGTATTCTTCTTTTCCTCCACATCAGATTTTTGACACTTTCTATTTTAAAAAGATTGGTGCAATCTTTTGATTATAAAGACCAAAATGACGTTAAAATTTTCTAACTTTTATATTTTTAATTAATTTTTTATCTTTTCTTTTTATTTTTTTTCAACTTGATAATATATATATATATATATATATATATATATATATATATAAATTTCTAATACTATTTTTATACTTCTATCATTTTACATCACCCTTTCTGGTAATAAAATAAATATTTTTTATTTATCTAATATTAATTTTTTTTTGAAAAATATTAATATTTTGTCTAATAAATAACAATTTACCTCAATCTAATAATGCAACTATTGATTTCACTTCTAGCCATACCAAATAAATAAAAATAAATTAGTTTACTTCTTTAATAGTATAATAGTAAATTTGATAAAATACTTTTTCCTTTCCATTCATTTTTTAATAGAATCAAATAACAATAAATATTTATTATTTACTTCCCTTTTGCTACAAAAATAAATATAATTACTTCCACTAAAGAAAATAAAGGTGTCTCTCTTCCTCGTCCTTCTCCCCCACAAACCAAACAAAGCCTTAGGACTTGACCATCTACTACGTACTTCAGGCCTAGCGATGGCGACCAACATGTGAAAATAAACATCTATCACAACTATAAATTAACTTTAAAGGGGAAAACGGAAAAAGAAAAAAATATAGGTATTAAATGCAAAAGGACTACCCCCAGTATCACTAGTAGAGTTCAGTATTTATCAGAGAATTCCACGATACACCAATCTTTATGGATAATATTATTCGTTAAATGATATCAAATTATGTACTCAGCCATACTGCTATGCAACCAGATGACCAAAAACAGGAAATGGAAGCCGAAAGAAGGAATTTGTTTACAACAAATGGTAGCAATTTTATATGAAGATCAAGTCAATGAAGCCACAATTCTTCCTTTCCTTAAGCAAAGAGAAATCCTGTAGAACTGGAAAATTGAACAATCATATTATAGTGTCAGAGAGAAAACTGCAGAACATTAGCACAGGTTGCATACTTTTTCATCAGGGAGACAAGTTAATAGCACCATCTGATGTGCCAAACCCGTTAACTGTCATTCCTCCGTCGACAGCTATGATCTGTCCAGTGATGTACGAAGCAGCCGGGAGACACAGGTAAGCTACCAGGGAGGAAACTTCCTTTGGTTCTCCAGGGCGACCGAGAGGGGTTCTGGATACTATTCTATCCAGAAACTCTTTGCTACTGAGCAACTGCAAGAAATGAGAAACAAAAATAGTCCAGGAGTCAGCAACTAAAAGGAAGGGTAAATACCATTACAGGATTCTGACATTTACAAGAACATAAATTAACAGCTATGAAGCAGGGTAATAAGGTGATAAGGGCAGTTTTCTGTTCTTTCACAAGCCAATCTGTTGCTTTCACAAGATCTTCAACAAGCAGGCTAACTTGTAATACTAGTTTGTTTCCAAAACTGGTCAAATTCCCTGTTCATTTAGCATGACCATCACCATCTGAATCTTATAGCTACAGGCACAAGTGTTTAAAAATAGTCATATGTGCGATGACATTCAGGTCAGTTCCTCAAACAATGTGAATATTTACTAAGTAATATCTTTGGTTGCGGGAGGGTTGGAGGTGGAGGTTGGTGTGTGCTTGTTTTCCCTTTCCTTTGCCACTGCAAAATTTTGTCAAATCCATAAGGCAGGCAGGGCTTATAAACATATTTCTATATATGTTCCCACCCCTCCCATCCTGAAATCCTAGATCTGCCACAACCACAAGCATGCCTCCAGCCCTCCACTCATGTAGATAATCTACACCTACAATTCACAGGGAGAGGGCAGCAGTATTGTCATCATGTAAGTTTCAAAACATGCTTATGTAAACTCATGCTGTCACCATTTCACAGCATCATGACTCGTGAGGAATAGAATTGTCAGAATAGTAAAGGATACAGAAGAGTGGATCATTTCAGTGATTCAAACAGCACAAGCTTTTAGTGACAACAGAAAAATGAAACCATTTGGTTGATAATCAGAAGAAATTACCCAAAAACTAGGCTGACCGTCAGTTACAGAGTAAGAGATTTGTTTTTTTTTTCTTCTTGTGTGTGTGTGTGCGTGTGTGTATAGTTTGCAAGCAGCCTTTGCTCAACTAAAACTTTCTAAGCACTAATTGCCCCTTAAATCGCTATAATGATGACTGAAAAGTGTCTTCTCTCTTCTGAATAGTGAACAAATTCATTATACTAAAAACTTCTGTGCAAGGGTATAGTCATGGTTGGGTATTCATTTGCACAGACTTTCAGGCCTGGGGAAGCCCAGCATCTTCTCAATCTGAAAATTGAACATCCTGTGGTTGTCCAAAACTAAAACAGAAAATCTAGAGTAAGGAAAAGAACATACGTGTTCTACAAGCGAGGTTCTGATGTACCAGGGAGCAACACAGTTAACACGAATGCCATCTTTTGCCCACTCACAGGCCAAGTTTCTGGTAAGTTGATTGATTGCACCTGTTAGTAGGAAAATGGAAACCAACAACTTATCATATTCGTCATTTTTAATTTGTGTAAGATTTGAAAGGAGAAGCCGCAATAATGAGAATGAATTACCTTTAGTTGCTCCATAAATTGACCCTGAAGATATGTTCACAATGCCTGCAACAGATGAAATAAACACAATATTTCCAACTCCAGATGCTTTCAGGAGAGGATAAGCAAGTTGACACAGATGATAGGAGGATTCTACATTTGTAGCCATAAGCATGCAATATTCAGCAGAGGTGTATTCAGAAGTTGGCTTTCTGATATTTGTCCCAACATTGTTTATCTACATTGAAAAGAACAAGGAAATTTCAATGCTTTAGGTTATGGACACAAAAGCATCTCATATGCACTTGATCAAACAGTTTCTGACAACAACTGTTTCTCTAGTGCTGTGTGACAAAGAAAACTTGAAGGTCCAATAGTGGAAAACCTCATACTAATAGATGGAAGTCCATGATGACTCCAAATCTCTATAATGCGGGCTTTCTGAAGTTTCCATTCTCAGGCATCAAGGTCAATAGCAAATAAAGACACAAACTGCCTAAAACAAAACTAGGGACCTTTTCCTGTGAGAAGATTGGCCTCCATCAAGGTTGATTAGGGTTCATTATTTGATGGCTACGTTAAGGTGAGATCCTGGAAACGCCCTCTGGGGCAGATTATAGTGATCCCAGGACAATTAACATCAATTTGTTGGTCAGATAAGTCATTTGGTAGGACATCTTGCCTATCTACACCCTACGTTAATGATACCCGATTAAGCATGAGTTTACTAGAACAGTGATTATGATCTGTGTTACAGTTCTCGTTTATCTTACAAAAAATTACTGGCTTTGCAACAGTGTGCAAGGGAGGGGGCCATGGCATCCAACAAAAGCAAAGCAATACGCATAGAAGATAAGAAAAAATATAAATAGAGCGGGATGAGCACTTACCAGAATGTTAAGTTTACCATCGAAAGCAGAGGAGACTTTTTCCAGGAGCTGAACTCTTTCTTCTTTAGAAGATGCATCGCAGACTGAACCCGTAACTCTAAAGCCCTTAGAAGCCCATTCTTGCAAGCGTTCATTGAGCTCCGCTCCGTTGCGTGAACAGGTGTGTACAGTGGCACCCAATTCAGCGAGTTCCTCCACAATCGCATGCCTGCACACATATCCTCATCTCACTCAAAATTTTCAAGAAATTCAACCCAAACAAAATGAAAATCAGAGAGAGAAAAGAGACTCTGAAACGGAACCCAATTCCACGAGTGCCGCCGGTGACAAGAGCAGTGAAGCCCGAAAGAGACCATCTTGGATTACTCTCTGCAACCTTTTCCATGGGCTGTTATCTGTCCCTGTAGCAAACACACTCCCAGTCTAAAAAGAGAGCCGCAATGTTTTACTTCAAGTTGAACTCTTTCCTGGTCGTTAGCCTTTACCCCTTGTGGGTGACAAAATTCGAATGGGATTGATTAAACCGGATATGGCCAGCCCAATCATGTTTGCGCGCGTGTGATATCGCGGAGGCATTCCATCCTTGATTTTATTACTATAAACATAAATTGATTACAAGACAATGTTTACTTCATCAACTTTGAAGTTTGGCTTGGCGATGATAAATGGATAAAGTTTCACGATAGAGAGGGCCCAAGGACAACGTAAATGTATAATGATAATTTAATTTCTATGAGTAAAAACGTGTCAATTGTTGGGTTTTTTATTGGGTTCCAACTCATGTTGAAAAAAAGCCCAATGACTTCCTTATGGCCCACTAAATGAAACCAAAGGGAAAAATCCTTTTCACCAAAATAACGGCCAATGGAAACTGAAGAAAACGTAGCGAGAAGGGATACGAAACTCAGAAAAACAGAGTTGTTTTGTAGTGCAAAAGTTGACCATTCAGGGGTTAAACGGTGTCTGATTTGCCTCAAATTTAAGCTAAGCCATCTTATTTCACAATTTTATGACATAGATCAAATGTTGATAGTTCAATATTATGAACTTTTAAATTTGAACAGCAGCTATATTTTTTTTATAATTTCTCTCTAATTGTCGTAATTCTTTTTTATCATCACTTGATGTATATGTTCATCTAAGGCTGTATTTTCAGCAGTTGTAGTTGAAACTTGGATTATAATAATATTTTGTTGAAAGTGGAACTTTGATGGTAGACTAAGGAATCCAGTGATTTTTCCTCATTCATCTTGAAGAGGTTTTCCACATTAAATCGATTGTGTTTCTTGTGTTTGTCGCATTTCTTGCTGTATTTTTATTTTTAGGCTCCTATTATATTTATTCAATTGTAGAGTATTAAAGAGTTGATTTCATATTTGAAGCCTCGTTGAATAACTTTGTTGGTTGCTTTGCTTTTGTGTGTGCCTTTACCTCAACATCATTTTTTTTTCTTTTTAACCTCAACATGAATTTGATCACTGAAAAATATAACATTCTGGAATATGTTCTCGGCCTGAAAAGAAGGGGGAAAAAAAGTAGGCTGGTCAAGAAAATGTTTTGTTCACTTCTTCACGGGCTTTTTCAGGTTCGGAAATTGACCTTGTCCAATCCCAATTGGGGTCGGCCGTTCACCTATTTCAGAAAACTATGGAAAGAGGACGAGAGTTTCCCCTGCTTTCACTGGGAATTTTGCCAAAATATATTGCCGAATGAACAACATTTATATAGACATAATCTCTTTTATTTTTTTTTTGTTTTAAATAATACAAATCAATTTATGCGTAATGAAAATTAAAATAAAATTCACGTAATAAAATTATTTGTGCGTAATTAAATGGGTCAAGAAAAGATAAAACGTATATTACCTTTAAATTGTAACTTTTAAAATCTTCATCTCACGGAACTGCCGTGAACTACTAAATTTTAAATATAAGAATTTCTCTAATAGAAATCTATATGAAGAACGATACTCTATCCACGAGCACAAAAAAAAAAAAACCAATGTTAGCATGTTAATATTTATGCGACTGTAGGGGCTAATTTATTCTTTGAGAGGAAAAGGAAAAAGCTTCAGTGTGAAAAAAAACTGAAGGTGACGTGCTCTCTCTCTCTCTCTATATAAACCGCCTCCCAACAAAACACATTAAAGCCTTTTTTTCATAATTCTTATGGGCCTTGGTTCTCATAATTACAGTTAGATCCATAAGGTCTTTTCAATTGTAATTTGACAGAAACAATTATGACTACTTTATAATTAACCCATAAATTTGTTTTTTCTTACAAATTAACCTCATAATGTTATTATATAATATCTCGAGTACCAATCCTTTTTTATATGTGACTTATTAGGTTTCCTGGTTTATTGATAGTAAAATATGAACTAATCCTAACAATTATATGGTTAGTAATCCTTGAAATTAGGACCAACTTATTAATTCTAATTAAGATTAATTTATTAAAATTTTAATTAATAAATTCATATTTAGCAGATCATGATGGCAAATAATAATACATCATGACCATCCAAAAGTCTAGAAAGTCAAATGATTTGACATGAAGCTTTTAATAGCAAAATATTAGTGCAATTAACTCATTTTATCAATTTATATATCATCCAGTCTAAAATATAAAATTAGTGCCAACTCCATCTAGAATATAATTTATTCTAACTCAAATTTATTAGTACTTGTCCCGGAATCCATTACTTAATTTGTGTATCATTTAAAACAATTTCTAATATATAGTTGCATTGGCCAAGGACTTATTGAGTAATGATTCCCTATAAGTGATCGTGAGATATATTCTTCTACTATTATGAGTGATGAATCATTTATTGATTCTCTCAACTACTTTTATATACTTTATGTTATACCCAATGTCCTCCCTATAGGCCATCTCGAAAAGATTCCAATGATAGGAATCAAAGTACAACACTCAACATACAAAATACCTTGGAGATATCAATTTTAAGGATACTTGCACTCTTGCGATAATGAAACTCTATCACTAGTACTAAATAGTTATCCATATGATTATCTCATGGGTAGGTCATCTAATGAATTTGTTCACTTAACAAATATCAACGTGTTAACTTTGAGTATCACAATACTCTTGGATATGAGAATCACCGCTTGATCTAATCAAGAAGTATAATATGTGCTAGTCCTTGCTTATTAACGATGTCCCACCTTATTAATATTATGACCAGGGATTGTTTAAACACAAGTACTATATAGTGTAGTAAGAATTTCACATCGTGATCTTTATCATAATTTTCTTAGTACTGTACATTATGGTTGAGACTTTATCTATTAATTTTATACACATTAACCTATAGAATAATTAAATGAATTGAAAGATAAAGAATGATTTATATTTAATAAATGTGAAAAATAAATTGTAAAAATGATTATTTCTATGGCATCATACCAATAATCTCTCATATGCACTACACCCAATTATTCTTATATCAAATATCAAATGACTGAATATGACTATCATATTTCTTTTTGAAGTAATGCCTTTGTAAGTAGATCAGTTATGTTTTGATTAGTGGGAACTCTCTATATCATTTGACTTGTAAGTCACATTTTCTATATACCAAGAATACATTATTTGTTCTTTTTAAGTATTTAAGAATGTTCTTGAAGTCACTCAATGGCTTTCTCCAGGGTTAGATTGGTATCTACTCATCAAACAAAAAGTATATGGTACATCAGGCCTAATACATATCATTGCATACATGATAGATCAAATTATTGAAGTATATGGTATTCTACTCATGTGATCCTTTCATCTTGTGTGGGTCATAAGATCGAGTAACCTTTTTTATCTATCTCTATAGATCTTTATCCCAAAATATAGTTGTTTCTCCAAGGTCTTTTATGAAAAATTTCTTTAATAACCAAATCTTGATTTGATTAAAGAGTATAGACATTATTTTATATTAGTCTTATGTCATCTACATATAGCAATAGAAAAAAAATTGCACTCTCATTACACTACTAGAAACTTAACAATTAGCCATGGAATATTTCATGACTAATTGACAAAATTGAGAGTCCATTGAGAGTTGAACCCAAGACCTCTCATATGAGATGTTGAGACTTCACCACTAGGCCAAGTCCAATTACTTGGACATATATATATATATATATATATTTTTCCATTTAAACTATTCTCCACATTGTTTTTACATTTTTTTAAAATATTAATACTATAACAAAATACAATAAAATATATACATATATATAAACTACACACACACACACACACACACACATATCAATACATATATTTATTTATTTATATACATATGCATATATATATATATATAATATTTATTTATATAGATAAATATTTATAAATATATATTTATATATACATATAAAATAAATATGTATTTTTATTTATATATAAATATTTATATATATAAATAGTTATATATAAATAAATATTTTTCTATAGATAAATATTTTAAAATATTTATTTATAAATATATATTGATGAATGATTTATTTATATATCTCTTGCGAATCAGCCACAAAACATACCCATGGCTGATCACCTACGAATCAGTAACGAAAAATTTATAAAAATTTAATTATATATTGATAAAAGATTTTCATGGCTAATTTACAGAAAATCAACTACGAAAAATATCTATGGCCGATTTGTTGCTGATCACCTACGAATCAGTCACGATTTTTTTTAAAAAATTTGATTATATATTAATAAAAAATTGAGATGTGCCATGAAAAATATCCGTGGTTGATTCGTGGATGATCACCTACGAATCAACCATGAAAAGTTTTTAAAAATTTGATTATATATTGATAAAAGATTGAGTTCTGTCACGAAAAATATTCGTGGCTAATCACTTATGAATCAACCACGAAAAATTTTTAAAAATTTAATTATATATTGATAAAAGATTTTTGTGGCTGATTCATAGGAGATCAACCACGAAAAATATCCCTGGCTGATTTGTGACTGATCACCTACGAATCAGCCATGAAATGTTTTTTAAAAATTTGATTATATATTGATAAAAGATTGAGATCTGCCACAAAAAATATTTGTGGCTGATTATTGACTATCATCTACGAATCAATTATGAAATTTTTTTAAATAATTAATTATATATTGATAAAAAATTTTCATAACTGATTCACAAGAAAACAACCATGAAAAATATCCGTGGCCGATTTATGGTTGATCACCTACGAATTATTCATGATTTTTTTAAAAAATTTGATTATATATTGATAAAAGATTGAGATATACCACGAAAAATATCTATGGTTGATTCGTCGCTGATCACCTATGAATTAGTCACCAATTTTTTTAAAAAATTGATTATATATTAATAAAAGATTTTTGTAACTAATTCGTAGGAGATCAACCACAAAAAATATTCGTGGTTGATTCGTGATTGATCACCAATGAATCAGCCGCGAAAATCTTTCACCAATATATCATGATATTTTTTTAAAATATTCGTAGTTGATTCATAGGTGATCAACCACGAATTAGCCATGGATATTTTTCGTAGCTGATCTCCTATAAATCAATTATGAAAATATTTTATCAATATATAATCACATGTTTAAACAATTTTCATGGCTGATTCGTAGGTGATCAACCACAGATATTTTTCGTGGCAGATCGCCTACGAATCAGTCATTAAAATCTTTCATCAATATATTCACAATTTTTAAAAAATTTTCATCACTGATTCGTGGTTAATCTGTGGGTGATCTCTCACGCTAGTTTTTGTGACTGATTGCCCAATTTCTAATAGTGTTAACCCTTTTATATACATAAAATTCATCTATATTTTATATGAAACTAAATTCTTTAATTATTTCATCAAAACATATGTTCTAACTCTTAAAAGCTTGGTTTAGTCAATAAATAGACATTTACAGTTTGCACACTTTAGTGTGATCTTTAAATGTGAAATCTGAAGCGTGAAAACAACAAAAAGCCATGTATGCGCATAAAGACAAACATAAGCCAAAACACGACACAGAGAACATAGCGGAAGAACTTTAAAAATTTATATACCTTTGTGCGGTCTATGAAGAAACCGACTGGACCAAAGAGTAGCTTCACGACGTGATGACGATTCCGGCTCAAATCCTGCAATCCGCCTGCTTCGTCTCATTTGCATGAACACTGAAGTTTCTTGAGAACTCAAAATATTCTACCGCCTAATGCTCATTGGTGACACAACTTAGGCAAAGAAAATCACAATCTCAAAACTTCTTGATTCTTTGCTATTAATTAGCAAAATCAAGAAGATTAAAGAAAAGAAGAAGAACGAGAGAGAGCGAGAGAAGAAGAAAAGCTTCTGGGTTTTTTTCCCTTTGTTGTGTGTATTCAGTATGAATAAAAAACACACGGTTCATTTATGATAACCAAAACACCGGGGTTTTGATATTTAAAAACACCCGAAAATTATTAACAAAAGAGGTTTGGTTTAGTCTAAACTCTTACATTCCGTGAATAAAAAAAAATCCTTTGGTCCAGGCTAGGATAATTTGAAGGCGCACCTTGATACTGAAGTATAGTGTGATAGACCTGATTTGCATGTTACTAGAATCGGGAAAGGGAGATTGAGCATTCCAAAGGCTAAGAATTCCCTAACTTTAAAGCAAAAAAAGGCCTTGCTTGAGTGGTTGAAGGATTTATGTTTACCGGACGGATATGCTTCTAACTTGGCCCGGTGTGTTGACATGAAATAGTTGAAAATGTTTGGGATGAAAAGTCATGATTGCCACGTTTTTATAGAGAGGTTACTTCCAATCGCATTGAGGGAATTTCTTCCGGTGTCTATATGGAATGTCCTGACTGAGCTAAGTTTGTTTTAACGAGACTTATACGCTCCTAAATTTTTGGTTTCCCATATGAGAAAATTGGAAATTAAAATTGCAGTTCTGTTATGCAAGTTGAAAAAAAATCTTCCCCCTTGATTTCTTTGATGTGATGGAGCACTTGCTGATCCACTTACCTTATGAAGCACGAGTTGGTGGACCGGTGCAATACAGATGGATATATCCTTTTGAGAGGTATAAATATTAATTAGAGTTTTTAATATTTCATTGTCATCTTTCGAATTCTAATAGTTTGGTATGATGTGTAGGTTCTTGCATCAATTAAAAATGAAGGTTAAGAACAAGGCAAGAGTTGAGAGATTAATTTAATATGCTTATTTGGTTGAGGAAGCATCCACATTTTTTTCATACTATTTCAAGCTACACGTCGAAAGTAGACATAAAGTAGTCCCTCATAATGATAAAGGTGATACTAGGACTACTTCGTCAGAAAATACATTATCAATATGTAATGTATCCGAACGAGTCATTGGAAAAATATAAAATAGGATCCTGTCGAATGAGGAATTCAAAGCAGTAACAAATTGTGTGCTGATTAATTGTGATGAGGTTCAACCTCATATCACGTAAGGTTCTTGATTGTTTAATAGATTTCTCTACGTGTTTTGTTAGTCTTGAATTAATAGAAAATGTGACTTTTATGATTGTTCCGGGTTATATAAGGGCAATTTGTGGACATCAGTTCTGCATATAACAGACATTGAGATTGAAAGGAGGTTGGAGAATGGATTTGCCAATTGGTTTAGGGATTGTATAAGTTAGGCTACAATTTTATTAACTTCATCATATTTTACCGGTTTCTGCTTGTAATTATGTCGGGAAATTTCTGAATTTCTACAGGTGCATGATCTACGTAACTAGGTTTCCAGCATGAATTTGCATAACTTAACATTCGGGCCGTCGAGACAAGTCAAGTCATTTGATGGGTATCTTATAAATGGCTATAGATTTCATACACTTGATCGTGCATTTAGGAAAAAAATAGTTAGCAGCGAAGTTTGTGTTAAAGGAAGTAGTGGTGATAGTGTTGGTGAGGAAGATTATTATGGAGTGTTGAAAGAAATCATTGAAGTTCAATTTGTTGGAAATCTAGTCCAGAAGACTTTTTGTTTAAATGTGACTGGTTTAACCCGACTTCGAACCGGGGAGTTAAAGTTCATCCTCAATTCAAGCTTGTTGATATAAATTGTAAACGAAGTTATTGAAAGTTTGATTCTTTTGTCTTAGCCTAACAAGCTTCATAGGTGTACTATGCCTCATATTCAGGTAGTAAGAGACCAGAAGGACTGGTTGGCTGTGTGTAAATCTAAGTAATTGATGTACCTATTGTGGATAGACCATATTAAGAGGATGTGACCAAGAATGATGTGCTCCATATAACTACAGCGGATATACAAATTGAACTCCTAACTCATGTATCTAGAGAGCTGGAAGTTGTTGACACCTGTGAAGAGGCTTTTTCAAGTGTGTCAAGGATGTGGGAGTCCAAAGGTGATGACGAGGAAGATGAATAGTCCATGGGCTTTTCCACAACTGAGGATGAAGAGAATTACATATCAAATAACGAAGAATCGGAATAGGCGGGATGAATCGTGTAACTAGTTAATTAGAGAATCATTTGGTTTTGTGCCCTGTTGGGTATATAAATTCCGTGGATCATATTATCTTGCCATGCAAATCATTACATGTGTGATTTATAAATCTATATTTTAAATACTTGACTCATCTTCTATTACGTGTCATTTAGTTCTTTTATACGATATCATTAATAAATATTTGTTATATTTATATTACGTTAACTTATATATCTTTTCATATTTTACAGACATGACATCTAGTGGATCTAGACGTCTAGATTCTGGGGCGGAGGAGCAGACACCTTCACCGACCCAGCATCCTAGCTTGCTGTTTTCTAACACCGCCTCTCCCTTCACAGATGACCTGTTGACGAAGGTTAGGGCATCGAGGTTAGCACCGAATATTCCAGCAGCATCTACTCAGTCAGGATTCGAGGTTGCAGACACTCGTCTTTTGATTGAGCCTATTGGTGACTCATAAGTATCTCTTACTTTTATTCAATGAGCCTGGGTGGTGGCTCCCAGTAGACTTAGGTGGTGGTCTTTTTGTGCATTATGAAACTTGCTTTATTTGCTAATACATTATTGTCTATTTCGAGCCGTACCTTTCTTGATTTAACATGTAATGTGTAACATTCTTGGTTTAATTCCTGGGTTAAGTGTTATTTCATAGGTTCATTCTAGCATTATAAATAAAATGCTAACTTTTCAAAACAATCAAAGCTTTAATCCCTCTTCATTTACGCATGGCTAACTTTATGCTTCAGCTTTACTTTTGCATCCCTTTAACAAAAATAAAACGATTGTTTAATTACTATAAAAAAAGTTGATGCTTCTTATCTCTTATCTTTTACTCCACTGTTGCCACCTCATTATACTCCTCGTGGCTGATCACAAATGAGGCTTTGATTTGTTGATGCTTCTTATATTGTTTAGGATTAAATTAAGATCATACATTGATTGTGATTTAAGACATAAAAATTCTTTTACTAAAAAACTATAAAAAAAAAAGAGTTGAAAATTGCATGGCAAAATAAAGATAAAGGACATGTCAGTTCCTTGAAATATTAAGCATACAGGAACTTCTATAAAGTAAACTTTCTATGTTAAATGATAGGTAGTACTTAGTTCCATAATAGATTAGTTAAATACTAAATCGTTTTGCCCCTAATTCGAAACTACTTAATAAAAGACTGAAAGGTTTGTAGGTTGCCAAAAAACAATAAACCTGTGACTTAATCCACAAGTAAAACTCCTGAGAATTGTCATAAATATTTATAAATTCCAAAGTAATCTTCAACAAAATTAACGTATTTATTTAATTACATTGAAGAATACCACTTCCCACACTTAAAAAAGGAACCATGTGGAAATCTCCTTAAAAAGAATACCATTCCAAAGCCTACTAAAATGTAACTCACAATAACAAATGAAAAGAAATTTGTTTTCTAAGCTTCCAGCAAGCTACACTGCAATCACCCCAGTTCCAAATTCCAATCTATGCATTTTATTTTTTAAATTACTTGTTCTCGCAAACATTAAGTGGTTACATTAGAAACTCATAGACAAAGCTGAACCAAAGAGATGCATATTAGACGACAAATGATCCCTATCAGTTGAAGCCCCGTGCTTCCACAATGATATTGAAAAAAATGCCTAGACATCAGAATAGGAAGGAAAAACATATATACATGGTTATGGCTTCAAGATAGTTGGTTATATAATTAGAAATTTTAAAGATGGTTATATAATCAGAAATTTTACTGCTCCCGAATGTGAGTTCTTGGATGTTTCTTGAATGCAAGATGATAGGTCTTGAGTACTCTATGTTTTGCATATTTTCTATGCATGTTTTAGTTTTCTTAAAGAATTGAATTAAGAAACCCTTTTTATTAATGCTTATGACTACATGAATTTTGCTAGAAAAATTTTCTATTTTGAGTTTATTAATGTTTATATTCAAACACTTTTGCAATTTGATTTTTCCTTTGAAATGCTACCTTTTGAATCTTGATTCTAGAGACATGAATGATGAATTTTGTGTGTTATTATGCTAGAAATTACTGCATTTAATTGTAGAAAATTTTCAAAAACAGAAAACCAAGAAGGTTGAATTTTCGGTGTTCACTGTGTGTTATTTTTGGGGCTATTTTGTAACCTGTGTTAACTATTAAGCACGACTTTAAGGTTGGGAGGGAGGGTGGGTGGAATTGCAATTTTTTATGTGTTCTAATAATCTGGAAAAGTTGGAGGTAACATGAGATCAAAGTTGAGTTTGCTAATTCGTTCAGAATTTTCTGGTATTCATGTGAGCATAATTTGCAGAGTTTGCTAACTGTTTTAAATTCCTCACATGTTAAACTAAGTTCTTGTAAAATTTACGGTACAATGGAGGGGTTTACATAGGTTTTTTATCCTTAGGAACTTAGGTAATGTTTGTTAGAATTAAAAATAGCTTAAGGTATATGGTAAACTGCTAAGTTGAATTTATTTTCTTAAAATTTAGTAAGAAATGAATTCTATAGATGCTTGGTGGTGTTTAAAGGTCTTAGATGTTGAGTTTATGTGAAGAACATACTTGCGGTTCTTTAATGTTATTTTGATAAACAAAGATCGTTGAAGTTATGTGATGCACTTGATGTATAATATGTGTTTATTTACCTTTAGTCTTGCCTTCATCATTTTGATCATCAATTTCCACTATATTATCAAATTCATCAACATCTAGTAAGTTGTCGTAATAATCTTTTTTGCTTTTTTTATCTTTCATGTTTGCCAAAGGCTTCTCTTTAACATTATCTGAACCATTTTAGACAGCTTGGCATTTCTGAAATTGCCTATTTGGTGTTGTCTGTCCCAATAAATACCTCATTTTATTACCTTTTAACAAAACAAACAAGTTAATAGCTGTATGTTTTTTGAAAAAGAAACAAAAAAGAACGGAAACATAGAGTGATTGAACTTTGATGTGGGTAGAAAAAAAATGCATTGAAGAAGAATAGAAGACATGAAAATAAAAAAATCTTATAAAAATGCAAAAAAAAGATGTAACTTAAATTTCTCCATATAGAAGCAACAGATACATATGAATTTACTTTGTTCAAACTCATACCTTATGAAAATTAAAGATCAAATCCAGCGCACAAACCTACAGTGCATAGCATAGCACCGGACTACCGTAATTGTGTAGTGATATATTCCATCGATTCTAGACAAAATAAGATGGATCATGTTTGCTAATTTTTTGTGATTGTTCTTGTGTTACAAGTTTGCTGAAATTGAATTTATGGGGCTGTTTCGGGTGATTAATTGTTGTTGGATTTTAGGGAGAAATTGATGGAATATTAAGTTATTTTTTATTCCAAATTGTGGCATTTTTTGTCTGTGAACTTTGGAATTTGTCATTCTTGGTATATTGTTGCCTCAATAGACACTATGATCTTCATAGCAAAGAATTATATACCCTATAAGCAAAAATGTATCTAAATTTACAAAAATGATAATAATAAATTTTAACATGGCATAAGCAACATGAGATGGCATGCAAAGAAAATAAGAAAAATTTAATTGGAAAAGAACCAAATCCAAATGAAAGATCATGGGAAAAACAAGATAACAAAATGGTAGCTCTAAGTATCTTCAAAAAAACGTAGAATTTTACTAGGAAATAGTATAACTTAAACCAAATTCGATATCTTTACAATCATGACTTCCACAAGTTTCTAGAACTCAAGAAACTAACATTCTCTTTACAGTGGATTATGATATTTTGTTAGAAAACGGTTCTCTTTCAATGAATATGTTAGTGAATTATGATATCCTGTTTATGTATAATACTTATTTTGATATCCTAACCTGCATCATTGCTTCATTAATCTCGAAATATATTTGCCTTGCCTTTTTGCTAAGTACTGAGCATGACAAGCATGAATTTATTATATTTAATAATACAGTTTAGTGTATACGGTCAACTATATAACAATTGTTCTAGGTTTACACCCTCAGTTCAAGTTGTTAGGGAGATTTCTAATATCTTCCAATGACACTATCTCGAAGTGTGGCCTACCTTTTTTGACATTCCTCGAGATGTGCAGGATTCTTGGTTCCAGGCATTCAAGGTATTTAATATTATAATTATAACTTTATATATTAAATTAACAATTAATGATTGAAGTCGTAGTATACAAAATCCTCATAACATTATTATATTGGATTTGAATATCGACATAATGCATATCGTTGGCGAAAGGAGCACAATGCGCATATCCGCAAGGATTGGGAGAAGAAGTGTAGGACTAGAATCTCGGACAATCTACCAGTGCTCGTAGGAAGTACACCACTAGCTGCCCACCATGGATTGCATCAGAGCATTGGGCTACTTTGTAGGAGCGGTGGGCTTCCGATAGGTGGAAGCGTGTCTCTTTCGTTGCAAAACGGAACAGATCTTTTGCTAGGCCATCCAATATAGATGGTTCTATATCCTTCACAGGGCATGAGGCCGGAATGGTATGTAAAAATGTTCAATAAATTTTAAATTCCAATCTTTTCTTAATTTCAAATAAATTATATTATATTTTACTCCTAAATGAAGCGTCGAGCGACTGGGGAGAGATTTTCATGGGTGGATCTTTTCAAGAATACTCACATTTTTCAGACAGAGCCCTAGGAAGGGCGAGTTTGTTTCAGATTGCTCTAGGTAGAAACTGGTGAGAGATTTTAATATTTTATGTTCAATAACGATGGTTACGTTATAGATGTCTTTTACTCTAATATTTATGTTTAAATACCCAATTTTAGGACAACGTTGAGGCGATCAAAGCTTGCTATTCCCAGCCTGACTCCTCATTCGGTTTTGTGAACCACACAGTTGGGATTTCGGATGAGCAGGCTACTTTCGTTAAGGCACATGAGGGATTTAAGAAGGGTCATGTATATGGGCTAGGTCTAGAGTCTTCTCGTGTCCAACAAATATTAGAGCAGCCCAGTGTTTGTTCTCTTTCGCCTACTTCTTCTCCAACATTTGATGCTGTTGATGTCCGTACAACTAGTGAAGTAAGAGATAACACAGCAATTTCAGGACACACTTGACTTATACCAGATCGAGAATCGACTGTTGAGATGGTGGATGATGATGGCGGCAAAAACAATAAATATACCTCCGCCTCCAATATCCATTGGGTGAGAGATTGATGAGGATGATGCTCAGGATGACTTTAGTGACGACGACGACTTCATCATTAGCCTATCGGATCCACATCCTCATCCGCCTGGCCCGAGGGATCCTTCCCCACCATTTTCAGCCCCTGCTCCTCCTACCATGGCTACATAGGATGTTTCTTTCGATTTATGTATTTTTTAATAGATATTTCAAAATCGTATATTCTATTGTCTAATAGTTTTATTGTGATTCTATTTATTTATTATTTATTTAATATATTATTATGCCTCGTTTACGAATTTTTTATTAATTTATACCCATAATTTTACAAAAATTATAATTTTAATATTAAAAAATAAAAGCAAATAATCCCTTGCAAACAATAAGGGATTACTGATCGAGGGAAATATGGAAAAAAAAAAGAAATAAACTGCGACAGATCTCCGATGGATGAAGGAAAAACCTTCGGTGATCCGTCACTAATTATCGAGATATCACCGAGAAGCAAAATTTTTAAAATTTTGATAATTAAATATCCTCGGGTAATCCCTTGCAAACTTTTAAAGGATTACTGATGGAAAACAAAAAAGTCTACCCTTGCATTTTGTTTTCTGTCGCTAATCCATTGATAATTACCAACCGATTTCCCAGGGACGATAGATCATGGAACTTTATCTAATTATATGGTTGTCGGAAATCCCTTGCAAATTTACGAGGGATTATCGATGCATACTCCATCGGAATTTTATCCGTCACTATTCCCTCGATAGATTTGAACATCCTAATCAGTTGTCCTGGTTGTTTTTTCCCTCAGTAATCCGTCGTAATTTGCAAGGGATTATCTATCCATTAGTATTAGCGAGGAGTTTTTCAACGACGGACATATCCATCACTGATCACTCGGTGAATTTGGTCACTGAGGGATCAGCAATGGATAATATCCGTGAAGGTTTAAAATGGCAAAAATCATCGAAAGCATGCTTATAAAATGAAAAATTTACCTCTGCGATTAAATGGTCCTTTACGCACTGAAGTAGATGTCTGTATAAGGATACTTGAAATTATTGGATCATGTATTTGTAAACGTTGACTGCGTCTCATTCACGTGAAGCCTTTGATCTTTTGAAATGATACTCGTAGCACTGCCGGTGAAAACTTAAAGAAGTGGGTTTGATAAGTTTTCTGCCTTCTGTGAATGTTTACAGACTTAGTCTCTGTGAAATGGGTTTCGTCTGTGAATGATGAACTGCAAAGTCCTTACACTTCAATTCATTTTCCATTTCATCAAATTCCCTGAGAAAGAATCCATCTATATGACAACAGAAAGCATCTATACTTTCTGTTATCCTTCACGCAAAACAACACGGGATCCATCTCGTATTATTTTTTAAAATTTTTTAATTAAATTAATTAATTAATTAATTATATTTTATTTTACCCTTGATATTATTCATTGTGCCAAATAAAATTATTTATTCTTGGGGTTTAAACACCCATAAATAGTAAATCTTAATTATTTATTTTCTGAGCTTCATTAAACATCCAAATAAATAATTAATAAGCTCAAATAGACTAATATAAAATATCAAGCCTTTTATCTAGTTTTATATCTAGATTACTTTTTTAATTATTCAATCTGGGCCTTGGGCCCTGAATAATTAATTAACCAATTAAATTAGATAAATTGAATACTCTCCATCAGGCCTTTTATTTGATTCTAATTCAATAATAAATTAGACTATTTAAATAAAATAAAATAAAATAAAATAAAACCTATAATTATCAGTATCAATTCCTTAACCTAAATCTTTCATGACTTAAGAGCCATTTCGGGGATAAAAAGACACATCGCCTTAGCTACTAAAATAATTAAAATACCCCTACTATATAAATAACTATATTTTGCATTTTAAATATTTCCTAATATCACCATAAGAAAATATTGATCTCAAGGATAATACTGCATTAGCAAAGTCTTCGACTTATAGGTGTAATGACTAAAATATCCTTCTACATATTGCCGTACATTTAGAAAGGAAGAGTGTACTAACATCTCTCTAATAGACATCTACTATCCTTAGACCTCTAGTTCAATGATCTACGACTCTAGGAATGTTTCCACATTCCAAAAGAGCTATTCTAAAGTAAATATCCAAGTCATATTCCCCAGGGCCCTGGATAATTAGATCATTTGAACAATTACAAGGGGCGATATAGTGCAAAAGTTATTTTGTACAAGTTTGTCTTAACTAACTAGTTACATATACCCAATATATAAGTATATCGAATTTACAAAAGAACCTCAATTATAGGATATCAAAGTATATGCTTTTGAAGGTTTAAAATGGCAACAATTATCAAAACGAAAACATATTAGGAAAACAAAAATTTTACCTCTGTGATTAAGTACTCTCTTCGGACTGGTGTAGATGTCTGTATAAGGATATTCGAGGCTAGTGGCTTATGTCTTTGAAAACATTTACTGCGTCTCATCCACCCGTAGTCATTACACTTGCGTCTTATCCATTAATTATTTCAATGGTCTTATTCATTGGGCCAGATAAAATTATTTATTCTTGAGCTTGGACACCCATAAATAATAAATATCAATTATTTATTTTTTAGACTTTATTAAACAACCCAATAAATAATAATAAGCCCAAATAGACCAAATAACATTTCATATATTTTATCTAGTTCCAAATTAATTTTCTAATTATTCAATCTGGGCATTGGGCCCTGAATAATTAACTAACCATTTAAACTATATAAAATAAATACTCTCTCTCGAATATTTTATTTTATTCTAGTTCAATAATAAAATAGACTAATAAAATAAAAACCCATAGTTATCAAGACCAATTCCTTAACCTAAATCCTTCATGACTTAAGGGTCATTCTAGGGATCAAAAGATACATTACCTTGGCTATTAATATGACCAAAATACTTCTACTATATAAATAGTTATATTTTGCATTTTAAATATTTTCTAATATCACTATAAGGAAATATTGACCCCAAGGACAATGTTGTGTTAGCAAAGTCAACGACCTACAGGTATAATGACTAAAACACCTCTCTATGCATCGCCATGCAATTAGAGAGAAAGAGTGTACTAACACTTCTCTAATAGACATATACCATCTTTAGACTTCTAGTCCAATGATCTACGACTTCTAAAATGTTTTCACTTTTCAAATGAGCTACCTAAAAGTAAACATCCAAGTCATGTTCCCCAGAGCTTTAGATAATTAGATCATTTGAACAGTTACAATGAGAGATATAGCGTAGAAGCTATCTTGTATAAGTCTGTCTTAACTAACTAGTCACATATACCCAACATACAAGTATACTGGTTCTACGAAAGAACCTCCACTACAGTATATCAAAGTATATGCTTCAATTTTCGTCAGACTACCAACTCATATTCAAGTGGTAGATTATTAGTTCACGCTATAACAGTAACAGTTTGGGTTTCTTTTAAATAGTACTTTTAGAAACCACTATTACAAGTCATGTTCTATGTATTCGAAATACGCTCATACTATGAAATGAGTAGACTACTCACTGGCTAAAGGTAAGCTATTCCCCATTTGAAATTCAAAACATAATAGCCTATACATGATGAGATTCTCATTCTCATCAATTGGCTAAGAACAAACATTTATGTGTTAAGTAACCCGTAATCCATACTTCACTATGAAAGACCACCATTCACATGGATTACTTACTTAAACACAATGGGACATTTTCAAACAAAAATCGTGCACAAATAAAATATAAATTCACAAACAAATTTTGAGAATAAATTCTTTTATTAATAAATTCGATAATTACTTCAGATAATCTAGTCTAAAGGGCATATATTCCAACAATCTCCTACTTACACTCTAAGATTAAGAAAGTTCGTAAGTACCCACCCCTATGGCGTCTAAGTGTCTCTTGGAGACTCTCTCAACCAAAGGCTTGGTGAAGGGACCTGCTAGGTTGTTCTCCGAGGCTATCTGTTCCATCACAATTTTTCGTCTCTGAATGAAATCCTGAATTAGGTAGTACTTCCTCTGAATGTGCTTTCCATTCTTGTGGTTCCTAGGTTCTTTGCATTGTGAGACTGCTCCAGAACTATCACAATACACCACAATCGGTCTGTCCATGTGTGGCACAACTCCAAGTTCTGAAAGAAACTTTCGGAGCCAGATTGCTTACTTGGACGCTTTCGAAGCTGCCACATTCTTAACTTCTATGGTTGAGTCAGCAATACAAGATTGTTTAATACTTCTCCATAAAACAGCTCTTCCAGAAAGGTGAAGATATATCCACTAGTATATTTTCTCTCATCCTTATTCACCTAAAAATCTGAGTCTGTGTATCCAATAGGAACCAAGTCGTCAACTCTGTAAACCAGCATATAATCTTTCGTACCATTAAGGTATTTAAGAATATGCTTTACAGCTTACCAATGAACCTCCTTAGGGTTTGACTAATATCTACTAACTAAGTCTACAGCAAAGCAGATATCTGGCATAGTACACAGCATAGCGTACATGAAACTTTCCACAGTCGAAGCGTAGGGAATCCTACTCATCCTGTCTTTTACCTCTTGGGACTTAGAACAATCCTTAGAATAAAAAGACAACCCATGTCTGCAAGGGATTAGAGCTCATTTGCATGAGTCCATACTAAATTTGGCCAACATTTTGTCAATGTATGTTGCTTAAGATTATCCTAACATTCTCTACTTCCTATTTCTAAGAAGTTTAATTTCGAGAATGTAATTGGCTTCTCCCAAGTCTTTCATACTAAATTGACATGATAGCCAAACCTTAGTAAATGATAATGTCCCTACATCATTCCCAATGAGTAGAATGTCATCCATATATAAGACAAGAAAAATTATATTTATGCCTTCTAATTTTCTGTACACACATGATTTATTCTCGTTTTGAATGAAACCGTAAGACTTTATAGTCTCATCAAAACGAATATTCCATGTTCTAGATGTCTGCTTAAGTCCATAAATGGACTTCTTAAACTTGCAGACCATATGTTCTTGACCTTTAGTAATAAAACCTTTTGGTTGAGACATATAGATGTCTTCGTTAAGATGGCCATTAAGAAATGCCGTATTGACATCCATTTTCCATATCTTATAGTCATAATGACATACAATGGCAAGAATGATACGAATAGACTTAAGCATGGCTACCGGGGAAAAGGTTTCATTATAATCGATTCCATCTTTCTGAATATACCCTTTCGCCACAAGCCTAACTTTGAAGGTTTCCACTTTCCCATCCGCTCCTCTCTTCCTTTTGTATAACCACTTACACCTAATGTGTTTTATCCCTTTAGATGAAATTACAAGATCCCAAACATGATTGAAGTACATAAACTCAATCTCGGCTTTCATTGGTTCATGCCATAGATTTGAGGGAAAACGAAAAATAGGGGAGCATGCTCTGTACGTAAAAAAAAACTGGAGAAAAATAAACGCGAGCCATAAAGGCCATGCGGAATCGTGAAGATCATACCTTTGCGTTCCTTAACCCTCCTAGGTTGCGTAGGAACAGATTGAACGGTTGGAATCGCCTCGCTTTGCACACTTGAAGGAGCTTCCGATTGAACACCCGCTAGCCTTCTACTTCGCCTTGTTTGCATTAACGCTTAGCTCTCCAGCTCTTGGGATATTCCTCAACCTAACCTCTAGTTGGTGAACACTATAGAGAAGAAGAATAGACTCAAAACTCCTTGGTTCAGTTGCTATTCGTTAGCAAAGAAGACAAGAAGAAACACAGAGGGAGGTGCCGTGAGAGAGCAAGAGAGAGACGTGAGTGCTTGAGGCTAGGGAAAGAATTAGGGTTTTTTCTTTTCAAAGAGTTGTTTATATTTAGCCTAAGCTAGGTCTCTCAATCTCTGATAAACATATCCCCGGGATTTCAAAACACCCGGATGTTATCCTGAGAAACAGTTTGGCCTAACCTTAAACTCCTCTTAACCGTATCTGGAAAAAAACCCTAAGGTCCAAGCTATTGGGCCAGATAAATATTTATTATTTTTCTTGGACCCAAAAGGCCCAAAATAATAAATATTAATTATTTATTTCCTGGGCTTACATAAGTAATCCAATAAATAATTAATGAGCCCAAATGAACCATAATAATTAATCTTTAATTATTTATTTCTTGAGCCTATATAAATAACCCAATAAATAATTAAACATTAATTATTTCCCTAGTTTAAGCCCAGGTTAATTTCTTAATTATTCATACTGGACCTAGGCCCTGAATAATTAATTAACCAAATAAACTAGATAATTAATTTCTCTCAACTCCTATTTTATTTATTTATTTATTTATTCCAATCCAATAATAAATTAGATTTCCTGAATAAAATAAAAATCCTCTTCAACTGAGACCAATTCCTCAACCCAAAAGTAGTTAGGACTTACGGGCTATCCCGAGGACCAAAAAGACACATCGCCTTGGCTGCTAAAATGACCAAAATACCCCTGCTATATAAATAGCTGTATTTTGCATTTTAAATATTTCCTAATATCACCATAAGGAAATATTGACCCCAAGGACAATGCTGCATTCGCAAAGTCTCCGACCTACAGGTGAAATGACTAAAATACCCCTCTACACATCGCCGTACATTTAGAGAGGAAGAAGTGTACTAACACCCCCTAAATGACATCTACCATCCTTAGGCTTCTAGTCCAATGATCCACGACTTCTGGAGTGTTTCCGCTTTCAAGGGAGCTACCCTAAAGCAAACATCCAAGTCATGTTTCCCAGGGCCCTGGATAGTTTAGACCATTCGGACAACTACAAAGGACGATATAATGTAGAAACTATCTTGTATAAGTCTGTCTTAACTAACTAGTCACACATACCCAACATGCAAGTATATTGGCCCTACGATAGAACCTCAACTATAGCAAATCAAAGTATATGCTTCCAGCTTCGCCAGACCACCAACCCATACTCAAGTCGTAGAGTACTAGTCCACGCTGTAGCGGTAGTAGTCTAGGTTTCTACCATATAGTACTTTGAGAAACCACTACTACAGGTCTTGTTCTACGTATTCGAAATACGCTTATGTTATGAAGTGAGTGGACTACTCACCGGCTAAAGGTAAGCCATTCCCCATTTGGAATTCATAACATAAAAACCTAAACATGACGAGGTTCCCAATCTCATCAATAGGCTAAGAACAAATGTTTATGTGTTAAATAACCCATGATCCATACCTTACTGTGAAAGACCACCATTCACATGGATCACTTATTTAAACACAATGGGTCTATTCCAAACGAAAATCGTGCACAAACAAAAAATAAATTCACAAACAATTTCTGAAAATAAATTCTTTTATTAAAATATTCGATTTTACATCAGAAACCTAGTCTAAGAGGGCATACAATCCAACAATCTCCCACTTACACTCTAAGACTAGGTAAGTCTATAGGTGCCCACCCCTATGGCGTCTAAGTGTCTCTTGAAGACTCTCTCAGCCAAAGGCTTGGTGAATGGATCTGCTAGATTGTTATCTGAGGTAATATGCTCCACCACGACTTCCCGTCTCTGGATGAAATCCCGGATCAGGTGGTACTTTCTCTCGATGTGTTTCCCCTTCTTGTGGTTTCGAGGCTCCTTAGATTGCGATACTGCTCCAGTGTTGTCGCAATACATCACAACCGGCATGTCCATATGTGGTACGACTCCAAGTTACGAAAGAAACTTCCGGAGCAGGCTCGCTTCCTTGGATGCCTCCGAAGGCTGCCACATGCTCGGCTTCCATGGTTGAGTCGGCAATACAAGGCTGCTTAATACTCCTCCATGAAATTGCTCCTCCGGACAAGGTGAAGACATATCCACTAGTGGATTTTCTCTCATCCTTATTTGCACGGAAGTCCGAGTCGTGTATCTGTAGGAACCAAATCATCATCCACAGTAAACCAGCATATAATCTCTCGTTCCCTTGAGGTACTTGAGAATATGCTTTACTGACTTGCCAATGAACCTCCCCAGGTTTGGTGATATCTGCTAACTAAGCCCACGGCAAAGCGGATATCCGGCCTAGTACACGACATGGCGTACATGAGACTTCCCACAACCGAATCGTAGGGAATCCTACTCATTCTGTCATTTTCTTCTTGAGACCTAGGACAGTCCTTCGAAGAAAATGACAACCCATGTCTGCAAGGGATTAGAGCTCCCTTGCATGAGTCCATGCTGTACTTGGCCAACATCTTGTCAATGTATGTCGCTTGGGATAATCCTAACATTCTCTACTTCCTATTTCTAAGAAGTCTAATCCCGAGAATGTAGCTGGCTTTTCCCAAGTCCTTTATACTGAATTGACTAGACAGCCAAACCTTTGTAGATGACAATGTCCCTACATCATTTCCAATGAGTAGAATGTCATCCACATACAGGACAAGAAAAACCACATTAATGCCTTCAAGTTTCCTGTACATGCATGGTTCATCTTCGTTTTGAATAAAACCATAAGACTTTACAGTCTCATCAAAACGAATGTTCCATGCTCTTGATGCCTGCTTAAGTCCATAAATGGACTTCTTAAGCTTGCAAACCATGTGTTCCTGGCCTTCAGCAATGAAGCCTTCCGGTTGGGACATATAGATGTCTTCGCTAAGATGGCCATTTAAGAATGCCGTCTTGACATCCATTTGCCATATCTCGTAGTCATAGTGACAGGCGATGGCAAGGAGGATGCGGATGGATTTAAGCATGGCTACCGGGGAAAATGTTTCCTCATAGTCGATACCTTCTTTCTGAGTATACCCTTTCGCCACAAGCCTAGTTTTGAAGGTTTCCACCTTCCCATCCGCTCCTCTCTTCCTCTTGTATACCCACTTGCACCCAATGGGTTTTATCCCTTCGGGTGAAGCTACAAGATCCCAAACCCGATTGAGGTACATAGACTCAATCTCAGCTTTCATTGCTTCATGCCACAAATTTACATCGGCATCAGCAATAGCCTCCTCGTATCTAGCGGGGTCTTGTTCCTGATAGTCGGAGACCAGCTCAAAGGCTTCTCCAGTCCATCTATCCGAAACCCTAGACACTCTCCCACTACGATGAGGCTCCATTTGCACTGAGCTCTTGAGGTCGTGCCTCTTCTTGTTCCAAAATCGGGTCGGAAGAAGTTGATTCCATAGATAACTTCTCCTGCAGTTCCAACCTCGTTGAACCTTTAGTGGAAGTATTTTGATCATCTTCCAAGTATCTAGCATTAGTGCTGACTAGTACCTTCGCTCCTTAGGATGATAAAAGTAGCCTCATTTTGTCTCTTTTGGATACCGACAAAATAGCATAATTACGATCTTGGTTCCAACTTGTCTCCCTTGATCGGTATATAAGTTGGACATCCCCAAATCCCGAGATGATTCGGACTTGGCTTACGCCCGATCCACATCTCATAGAGAGTCCTAGGTGCCGACTTGGAAGGCACCAAGTTCAGAATATATGCCACTTGTTTCCGGGACATATCCCCAAAGGACAACTGGAAGAGTAGCATGAGACATCATGCTTCGGACCATTTCCATCAACGTCCTGTTCCTTCTCTCGGCTACTCCGATTCTGCTTGAGGGGTTCCGGCCATGAGAGCTGGGATACTATCCCATGATGTACCATGTAGTCCTTGAATTCACCTAGGAGGTACTCTCCACCACGATCCGATCGTAAGGTTTTGATTAATTTACCGTCCAGACACTCCACTTCGACCTTAAACTCTTTGAACTTGTCAAAAGAGTCGGACTTGCGTCTCATCGGGTAAATGTAACCATACCTCGTACAATCATCCGTGAACGTGATGAAGTACTCAAAACCTCCCTAGCTGGTGTAGACAATGGACCGCACACATCGGTGTGAACAAGACTCAACACCTCCTTGGCTCTATTCGCCTTTGGTGTAAATGACCTCTTGGTCATTTTTCCCATCGAGCGAGGATTCACATCGAGGCCAACTTTCCAATCTCAATGAGCCCAAAGGCCCATCATGGATTAGCCTACGAATCCTGGTTGAGTTAATATGACCCAACCTCGGATGCCAAAGGTATGAATCATTGATATTGGTCTTTCTCTTCTTAGTTAAAGGTTCGGACTCGGCGTTATTTGATTGTTTGTTAATAGGGTTTAAAAAGAACAAATTTCCATACATGTGCCCGAGTACATAAAATTTCTCCATCTCTCTCGATAGAAATACCGAGAATGGAAAGATACAGAATATCCTTGATTAATAAGTTTTGCAAGCTGAAATCAAATTCGACGAAAACCAGGTACATATAAAATGTCTTTTAAAACCACTATCTTATTACAATCAAAGATAAGATCCAACTCTCCCACTTGCAAGGGCCAGGACTTGTGCTCCATTACCCACTCGAAGCCCATGTTCGCCCTTCTTGAGTCTTCTTATCTTCCTAAACCCTTGCAAGGAGTTACGAGATATGATCGGTGGCTCTGAATCAACAATCCAAGTGGAAGTTGATCCTACCATTGATATGGACTCTAGATAGTAAACATTACCTGTGGGGTTTTCTTGGCTCGAAGATCTGGACACTCTTTTTCCAGTGTCCCTTCTTTCCACACTTGAAGCACTTGCCCTTTGGTTTGTCCTTGGGCTAGTTCTTGGGCTAGTCTTGCATTCCCTTTCTTCCTCTTGAACTTTACGGGCTTAGGCCCGGTTCTTGAAGAAGAGGCCTTAGCAATCATGGCCTTAGATTGCGGCTTCATGACCTTCTCCGCCATCCGGAGCTCCTTCATCGATTCGAGTTAAACTCATGTTCAACTTATTCATGTTATAGTTTAACTAGGCCGAGTGAAAGAGCCCGGTAGAGATTCGAGAACCATGTCCACTTGGCTCTCGGGGTTAATGACAGCCCCTAAGATTTCTGCGTCCTCGAAAGCAGCAATCATCTTGAGCATATGCTCTCGGACTGATGCTCCCTCAGCCATCTTAGTGTTCACAATAGTTTGAAGAGCCTCCTGCCTTGCGGGCCGGCTCTTGTCCGCGAACATAGTTGCCAACGATTGACTTATGTCATATGCAGAAGCCATGTGCTCGTGTTTTGACTGGAGCACATTAGACATGGAAGCAAACATATAGTAACGTGCCATTTCGTCAGCTTTCTTCCATGCCTTTTCAGCCTCTCGCTCTTCAGCGGTAGAACCTTCCCCGATAACAAGGCAGGTTTCGTAAATGACATACTTATACTCCTCGGCTGTGAGTATTATGTCCAGGTTCCTTTTCCAGTCCACATAGTTTGGACCCGTTAGCTTATTCTCCCTGAGGACTAAAATAACCTCCCACCATTTCTGAAAATCGAAAATAAAAGAAAGAATTTAGTTTGTGAAAACAAAATGAAATTTGTGCACTGAAAATAATTTGGCTCTTAGGAAAACTGACATAGCTTTTTGGGAAGATTAACAGTTTCCTAAGCTAAGTGTATTAACCACCACAAATTAATTTCCCTTCTAGGTAATGGTCTAGAGAATAACTCCTTCGTGGGATGGCCGTTTCCTCTCATTTCCTATGGACATACCTCGCACTATAACCTCCAACGTGGGCTGGCCGATCATAGTACGTGCCCCGGGTTATTAATTACATCCTTCCATTAGATCTAGATCCTTATGGTATCCCCATCTTATACGGGTTCACTCCCAGGGTGACGCGAGGGGATCCACGATCTCTAATGAGGACCATGGGGCCGTTGGAACCCCTCTCCCACTTAATCTTTTAAAATAAAGTTTTTCTGGAAAATATCCTTTTGAAATTTCCATTAAGTTTTTCTTAACTCAAAAATAAAATATCTAAGTCCAATAAAATTTCTATGTCAAGACTTATATCCTTTGAGAGATTTCCTTCATGGACTAATTTTATTTAAGTTAAAACTTAATGATTTCAAAAATTTTCCAATTAAAACTTTCTAGAGACTTTGGTCTCAAGCTTATTTGACAAAATCATTTTTCTAGTCCAAAACAAAACAAAATGGCTCTCCATTTTAATTTACAAAAATATCTAAATCCAATATATTTTCTATGTCAAGGATTAAATCCTTTGAGAAAATATTCAAGGATTAATTTTTGTACCAATTAAAATAACCATTTAGTTTTTAAAAAAAAATATTTTTTCTTGCCAAAACAAAAAGTTCCCAACGACTTTGGTCTTTGAGAAAAAGCACACATAGGTACATAAAAAAAATAGCATGCTAGAAAACAATAAACGTTTTCATGCTTTTCTATTTTTTAAACCTAAGTGCCCAAATAATAGAATTAAACACACTAATTAATTAATTAATGATCTTGTTTAATCCTAAAATCCCTTACTAATATTTTTCATGCAAATATATTCCAAGAATAAAAATATTGCAAAAATACTAACTTCGCCTGGTATGGGACCCAAAACGAAAAATAAAAAAAAATTAAAAATTTTGACTGGCGGTCTACTGCACCGGCCGCACCGGATCCTCGCTCGCGTGGCCTACAGTCCACCGCGGCCGCTGTGCACCAGCCGCACCTAATCTCCTGCAGCTTCAACTCGTGGAGCAGCCTCGCGCCCGCGTGCCCTCCGCTGCCGACCCGCGAACTCGCCCGATTACCCGCGCGCCAATTGAATTTCAATTGCAACATCAGATTGATTCGGCTTCAATTCACACGCAATTGGCTCGGCTTCGCGGCTCCAGCAGCACGGCTCCACTCACGGACAGAAGCGGCTCGGCTCGAGCACGCGGCGGCTTATGAATAGTTGTCTTCTTCGTTTTTCTTCTTTCTCGCGCGAGTGCAGAAACTCTTCTCGCTTCATTTTTTTCAGCCTTCTTTGGCTTCTTTGGACATTTTTACTTACAAAAAACATCCAAACCGAAAACACAACCGCCTAGACCCATTTAAATTGGGTTTATACGATTAAACTTGAAAGCCAAAAAAATTAACAGAGAGCTCCTATGCTTCACGGTGAAGCTTACAAAACCATCTATCCCATACCAAAACAGCGAAGAATCACAGGTATAATCATCTTCTCCATTTTATTAACTATCATGCTCCCTATATTGATCAAAACCAGTGGCTCTGATACCACATTGAGGAAAAACGAAAAACAGGGGAGCATGCTCTGTACGTAAAAAAAAACTGGAGAAAAATAAACGTGAGCCATAAAGGCCATGCGGAATCGTGAAGATCATACCTTTGCGTTTCTTAACCCTCCTAGGTTGCGTAAGAACAGATTGAACGGTTGGAATCGCCTCGCTTTGCACACTTGAAGGAGCTTCCGGTTGAACACCCGCTAGCCTTCTACTTCGCCTTATTTGCATTAACGCTTAGCTCTCCAGCTCTCGGGATATTCCTCAACCTAACCTCTAGTTGGTGAACACTATAGAGAAGAAGAATGGACTCAAAACTCCTTGGTTCAGTTGCTATTTGTTAGCAAAGAAGACAAGAAGAAACACAGAGGAAGGTGCCGTGAGAGAGCAAGAGAGAGACGTGAGTGCTTGAGGCTAGGGAAAGAATTAGGGTTTTTTTCTTTTCAAAGAGTTGTTTATATTTAGCCTAAACTAGGTCTCTCAATCTCTGATAAACATATCCCCGGGATTTCAAAACACCCGGATGTTATCCTGAGAAACAGTTTGGCCTAACCTTAAACTCCTCTTAACCGTATCTGGAAAAAAACCCTAAGGTCCAAGCTATTGGGCCAGATAAATATTTATTATTTTTCTTGGACCCAAAAGGCCCAAAATAATAAATATTAATTATTTATTTCCTGGGCTTACATAAGTAACCCAATAAATAATTAATGAGCCCAAATGAACCATAATAATTAATATTTAATTATTTATTTCTTGGGCCTATATAAATAACCCAATAAGTAATTAAACATTAATTATTTCTCCTAGTTTAAGCCTAGGTTAATTTCTTAATTATTCATACTGGACCTAGGCCCTGAATAATTAATTAACCAAATAAACTAGATAATTAATTTCTCTCAACTCCTATTTTATTTATTTATTTATTTATTTATTCCAGTCCAATAATAAATTAGACTTCCTGAATAAAATAAAATAAAATCTTCTTCAACTGAGACCAATTCCTCAACCCAAAAGTAGTTAGGACTTACGGGCTATCCCGAGGACCAAAAAGACACATCGCCTTGGCTGCTAAAATGACCAAAATACCCCTGCTATATAAATAGCTGTATTTTGTATTTTAAATATTTTCTAATATCACCATAAGGAAATATTGACCCCAAGGACAATGCTGCATTCGCAAAGTCTCCGACCTACAGGTGAAATGACTAAAATACCCCTCTATACATCGCTGTACATTTAGAGAGGAAGAAGTGTACTAACACCCCCCTAAATGACATCTACCATCCTTAGGCTTCTAGTCCAATGATCCACGACTTCCTGGAGTGTTTCCGCTTTCCAAGGGAGCTACCCTAAAGCAAACATCCAAGTCATGTTTCCCAGGGCCCTGGATAGTTTAGACCATTCGGACAACTACAAGGGGCGATATAGTGCAGAAACTATCTTGTATAAGTCTGTCTTAACTAACTAGTCACACATACCCAACATGCAAGTATATTGGCCCTACGATAGAACCTCAACTATAGCAAATCAAAGTATATGCTTCCAGCTTCGCCAGACCACCAACCCATACTCAAGTCGTAGAGTACTAGTCCACGCTGTAGCGGTAGTAGTCTAGGTTTCTACCATATAGTACTTTGAGAAACCACTACTACAGGTCCTGTTCTACGTATTCGAAATACGCTTATGTTATGAAGTGAGTGGACTACTCACTGGCTAAAGGTAAGCCATTCCCCATTTGGAATTCATAACATAAAAACCTAAACATGACGAGGTTCCCAGTCTCATCAATAGGCTAAGAACAAATGTTTATGTGTTAAATAACCCATGATCCATACCTTACTGTGAAAGACCACCATTCACATGGATCACTTATTTAAACACAATGGGTCTGTTCCAAACGAAAATCGTGCACAAACAAAAAATAAATTCACAAACAATTTCTGAAAATAAATTCTTTTATTAAAATATTCGATTTTACATTAGAAACCTAGTCTAAGAGGGCATACAATCCAATAAGATCTGCATCGTCATCAGTAATAGTTTCTTTGTATCTAGTGGGATCTTATTCTTGATGGTCAGAGACCAGTTCGAAAGCCTCTCCTGTCCATCTTTCTGAAACTCTAGATATTCTCCCACTATGAAGAAGCTCCGTTTGTACAGGTTCTTTAGGTTGTACCTCTTCTTGTTTCATAATCGGGTCTGAAGAAGTTGATTCCAAAGAAAACTTCTCCTCGAGTTCCAACTTTGTTGAACCTTTAGTGGAAGTACTTTGATCATCCTCTAAGCATCTAGCATTAGTACTTACCAGTACTTTCTGCTCCTTGGAATGATAAAAAAAAACTCCTTTTGTCCATTTTGGATACCCAACAAAGTAGTATAATTCTAATCTTGGTTCTAACTTGTTTCATTTGATTAGTATATAAGTTGGATAGCCCCATATCTTGAGATGATCTAGACTTGGCTTACGCCCAGTTCACATCTCATAGGGTGTTCTAGGTATTGATTTGAAAGGTATTAAGTTCAGAATGTATGCTACTATTTCCAAGGCATATCCCCAAAAAGAGATAGGAAAAGTAGCATGAGATATCATGCTTTAGACCATTTTCATTAATGTTATATTCCTTCTCTCAGCTACTCCATTTTGCTAGGGTGTACCCGGTGCAAAGAGTTGGAAGACTTTTGCGTGATGTACCATGTAATTCTTAAACTCACTGAGGAGGTATTCTCTACAATGATCCGATTGTAAGGTTTTAATCAATTTACCTATCCGACGCTCCACTTCAGTCTTAAACTCTTTGAACTTATCAAATGAGTCAGACTTGCGCCTCATCAGGTAGACATACCCAAACCTTGTACAATTATCTATGAAAGTGATGAAGTACACAAAGCCCCCTCTAGCTTGAGTAGACAAAGGATCGCACACATTAGTATGAACAAGACCCAATATCTCCTTAACTCTATCAGCCTTTTAGGTAAACGACCTTTTGGTCATTTTCTCCATAAGACAGGATTCACACTGAGACCAATTTTTCAATCTTAATGAGCCACAGGGCCTATCATGGATTAACCTCTGAATTCTAATTGAGTTAATATGGCCCAACCTTAAATGCCAAAGATATGAGTCATTGACATTAGTCTTTCTCTTCTTACTTAAATGTTCAGATTGAGCATTATTTCTTTGATTGTTTGTAAGATTTAAAAAGAATAAATTTCTATACATATGCCCTATACATAAAACTTCTCCATTCCTACTGATAGTAATACTAGAATGAAAAGAAACAGAATATCCATAATTTATTAGTTTTGCAATTGAAATCAAATTCTGTCTAAATCGGGTACATATAAAATATCCTTTAATACAACTACTTTATTACAATAAAAAATAAGATCCAATTCTCTCACTGCAAGGACTCATACTCGTGCTCTATTTCCTACTCGTAGTCCATGCTTGCCCTTCTGGAGTCTTTTTATCTTGCTAAACCCTTGTAAGGACTTACAGATATGATTAGTGGTACCAAAATCAACAATCCAAGTGGAAGTTGATCCAACCATTAAAATAGACTCTAGATAGAGAATAATACCAGTAAGGTTTTTCTTGGTCTGAAGTTCTGGACACTCATTTTTTCAGTGTTCCTTTTGCCTGCATTTAAAGCATTTGCCTTTGGGCTTGTTAGGCTGGTTCTTGGGCTGGGCCTGTGCATTTCCTTTCTTCGTCTTGAACTTCTTGGACTTGGGCCTAGTTCTAGAAGCAAAAGTCTTCGCAATTATAGCTTTGGATTGTGGCTTCATGACCTTCTCTGCCACCTGGAGCTCTTTCATCAACTCAGTTAAAGTCATTTTCAATTTCTTCATGTTGTAGTTCAAGTTGAACTGAGTAAAAGAACTCGGTAGAGATTCGAGAACCATGTCTACTTGGCTCTCAGGGTCAATAACAGCCCCTAAGACTTCCGCTTCCTCAAAAGCAACAATCATTTTGAGTATATGCTCTTTGATTGATGCTCCCTCAACCATCTTAGTATTTATGATAGTTCTAAGAGTCTCCTGCCTTGCGGGCCGGCTCTTATCGGTGAATATCGTGGCTAATGATTGGCTAATATCGTATGCAATAACCATGTGTTCACGTTTTGACTGGAGCACATTAGACATGGAGGCTAACATATAGCATCAAGCCATTTTGTTGGCTTTCTTCCATGCTTTTTCAGCCTCATGCTCCTCCGTGGTGGAACCCTCCCCAATAACAGGGTAGGTTTCAAAGAGGATATACTTATACTCCTTAACAGTGAGTATTATATCCAATTTTTTTTCTAGTCTATATAGTTTGGTCCCATTAGCTTATTCTCACGGAGAATAACGGTCAAATGACTATTAAAAGAACCTCCACCAACTATTTCTATGTTGGAATATATGCTCTTTAAACTAGTTTATCTTATATAATTATCGAATTTATTAATAAAAAAATATATTCTCAAAATTTATTTGTGAATTTATATTTTATTTGTGCATGATTTTTGTTTAAAAAGGACCCATTGTGTTTAAGTAAGTGATCCATGTGAATAGTGATCTTTCACAGTAAAGTATGGATCATAGGTTAATTAACACATAAATGGTTGTTCTTAACCGATTGATGAGAATGAGAATCTCATTATGTATAGATTATTGTATTTTGAATTCTAAATGGGGAATGACTTACCTTTAACCAGTAAGTAGTCTACTCACTTCATAGCATGAGTGTATATCGAATACGTAAAACATTACAAGTAATAGTAGTTTCTAAAAGTACTATTTAAAAGAAACCTAAATTATTACTGCTACAGTGTGGACTAATACTCTACCGTTTGAGTATGAGTTGGTGATCTGATAAAATTAGAAGCATATACTTTGATATACTGTAGTTGAGGTTCTTTCGTAGAACCAATATACTTGTATGTTGGGTATATGTGACTAGTTAGTTAAGACAGACTTGTACAAGATAGCTTCTATGCTATATTGTCCCTTGTGACTATTCGAATGATCTAATTATCCAGGGTCCTGGGGAACATGACTTGGATGTTTACTTTAGGGTAGCTCTCTTGAAAAGTAGAAACATTCCAAAAGTTGTGGATCATTGGACTAGAGGTTTAAGGATGGTAGATATTTATTAGAGAGGTGTTAGTACACTCTTCCTCTCTAATTGCACGGCGATGCTTAGAGGGGTATTTTAGTCATTACACCTGTAGGTCGAAGACTTTGCTAACACAGCATTGTCCTTGGGATCAATATTTTCTTATGGTGATATTAGAAAATATTTAAAATGTAAAATATAGCTATTTATATAGTAAGGGTATTTTAGTCATTTTAGTAGCCAAGGCGATGTGTCTTTTGGTCCCCGAAATGTCCCTTAAGTCATGAAAGATTTGAGTTAAAGAATTGGTCCTGATATTTATGAGTTTTATTTTATTTTATTAGTCTGATTTATTATTAGATTAGAATAAGATAAAAGGTTCGAGAGAGAGAATTTATTTTATCTAGTTTAATTGGTTAATTAATTATTCAGGGCCGAAGGCCCAGATTGAATGATTAGAAAATTAATTTGGATATAAACTAGATAAAAGGTATAAAACTTTAAATTGATCTATTTGGGCTTGTAAATTATTTATTAGACTGTTTAATAAAGTCTAGAAAATAAATAATTGAGATTAATTATTTATAAATGTTCAAACCCAAGAATAAATAATTTTAACTAACCCAATGAATAAGACCATGGTAAGATAAATTTTATTAAAAAATATATATTAAATTAATTCATTATTAATTTAAATAAATAAATAAATAAATAAATACAACACGAGAATGAAGATAACAGAAAGCATGGGCTTTCTGTTTTCACGTGATTGTACTCTCTTTCGGTAAATGATTGAAAAGGCAGAGGAAATCATGCAAATTGGTGTTGGTTATTTTAGCTTTCTGTGAGCTTTCATTTTACAGAAGAAAAACAAAGAAAACAGCTTCTGCATTCAACTTTCAATCACAGAGAGAAAGCTAATCAAACCCACCTCTTTAAGCCTTCACCGGCTGTGCTACGGGCATTATTTCGGAAGATCGAAAGCTTCGCGTGAAAGAGACGCAGCAGACGTTTGCAAGGACGTGAGCCATTAGCCTCAAATATCCTTATACAGATATCTACAACAGTGCGAAGAGGACCACTTAATCACAGAGGTAAATTTTTCGTTTTCCTAATACGCTTTCATTTTGATGATTTTTGTCATTTTAAGCCTTCATTTTGAAAATTCGAAAAATAAAAGAAAACTCAATTTGTGAAAAATAAAATAATTTGTGACTTTATCCTCATATTAAATCCGATAATTGTTAATTCCATCACTATTATCTTTAATATGATTAATTTGGCTCTTAGAAAAACTGACATAGCTTCTTGGGAAGATTAACAGTTTCTTAAGTTAAGTGTATTAACCACCACAAATTAATTTCTCTTCTAGGTAATAATCTAGAAGATAACTCCATCGTGGGATGATCGTTTCTTCTCATTTCCTATGGATATTCCTCGCACTATAACCTCTAATGTGGACTGGCCGATCATAGCACGTGTCCCGGGTTATTAATTACATCCATCCATTAGTTTTTAGATTCTTGTGGTATCCCCATCCTATATGGGTTCACTCCCAGGGTGACACGAGGGGACCCACAATCTCTAATGAGGATCATGATAGAAGCTGTGGGGTCGTTGGAACCCTGCTCCCACTTAATATTTAAAATTAGAGTTTTTCTTAGAAAATATCTTTTGAAAATTTCAATTAAGTTTTCTTTTAATTCAAAATAAAATATCTAAACCCATAAAATTTTTTATGTTAAGGTTTATACCCTTTGAGAAATTTTTTCATGAATTAATTTTATTTAAATTAATAAACTTAATAATTTCAAAATTTTCTAATAAAACTTTCGAGAGATTTTGATCTCAAGTTTAATTTGACAAAAGTATTTTTTCTTGTTAAAATTCAATCAAAATGATTTTCTATTTTAATTTACAAAAATATCCAAATCCAAAATATTTTCTATGTCAAGGATAAAATCCCTTGAGAAAATAACCAAGAATTAATTTTTGTTCGAATTAAAATTAATCATTTGATTTAAGAAAAATATTTTTATGTCAAAAATTCCCAAAGACTTTGGTCTTTGAGAAAACGGTCATATAGGGTACAAAAAGAAATAAGCATATTAGAAAATTATAAACATTTTCATGCTTTTCTATTCTTTTAATCTAAGTGTCCAAAAAATAGAATTAAACACATTAATTAATTAATGGTCTTATTTAATCCTAAATTTTCTTTACTATTATTTTTCATGCAAAATATTCAAAGAATATTAACTATTGCAATAAAAATAATTTCGCCTAATATGGGACCAAAAATTATTATTTTTAATCGGGTCCAGTGCACTCATCACACTAGATCATGGCCCATGGGAAAACCCATGGGCCGAGATCCGGGGGGGTGCCCGCGACCCGCCCATTGTCACAGTCAAAATTGCTGACCGCGGCAATCTCCAATTTGCGAAATGCAAATTTGAGATTTGCTGACTTTCGTGAGGAAGGCTTTCTCGTGCGACGCGAGGAAGCTTTCCTCGCCAAGGGAGACAACTTGCGGCTCGGTTGCTCGTCGGCTCCTCTCACAGGCATAGGCGGCTTGACTTGGTTGGCTCGGCTCCAACGGTTGGTTGCTACAGTATCATCTTCTTAGCGATTTTTCTCTGCATTTCAAAGGTTACTGTATGCGATTTTTTCCTTCATTTTCAATCAAAACTCATCCAAACAACTGCATATGCTCTTAAAAACACTGGGCTTACAAGATATCTATGAAAGCAATCAAAATGCAGTGTTCCTATGCTTCTACTCATGAAGCTTACAGTGAAACTACCCATACCAGAAAACACAAAGGATCACAGATTTCATCCAAAATAAATATTTTTTTATTTTAGTTAAATCTAGCATGCTTCTTACATTTGCCAAACTATAGCTCTAATACCAATTGAAGGTTTAAAATGGCAAAAATCATCAAAACGAAAACATGCTCACAAAATGAAAAATTTACCTTTGTAATTAAATGGCCATTTTCGCACTGAAGTAGATGTCTATACAAGGATACTTGAAGTTATTGGGTCACGTCTTTATAAACGTCGATTGCAACTCATTCACGCGAAGCCTTTGATCTTCCGAAATGCTGCCTGTAGCACTCCGGTGAAAGCTTATCGAAGTGGGTTTGATAAGTTTTTTAGCTTCTGTGAATGCTTCACAGACTTAGTCTCTGTGAAATGAGTTTCGTCTGTGAATGATGAACTGCAAAGTCCTTACACTTCAATTCATTTTCCATTCCTTTCATCAAATTCCCTAAAAGAGAATCCATTTGCATGAAAATAAAAAGTATCTATACTTTCTGTTATTCTTCACGCAAAACAATACGGGATCCATCCCATGTTGTTTTTTTAATTTTTAATTTTAATTAATTAATTAATAATTAATTATTTTATTTTACCCTCAGTCTTATTCATTGGGTCTGATAAAATTATTTATTCTTGAACTTGAACACCCATAAATAATAAATCTTAATTATTTATTTTTTAGACTTCATTAAATAGTCCAATAAATAATTAACAAGTTCAAATAGACCAATATAAAATATTAGACATTTTATCTAGTTTTATATCTAAATTAATTTTTTAATTATTTAATCTAGGCATTGGGCCATGAATAATTAATTAACCAATCAAACTAGTTAAATTATATACTCTCTATTGGGCCTTTTATTATATTCTAGTCCAATAATAAATTAGACCACTTAAATAAAATAAAATAAAACTTATAATTATCAAGATCAATTCCTTAACCTAAATATTTCATGACTTAAGGGCCATTCCGGAGACCAAAAGACACATCGCTTTGACTACTAAAATGACCAAAATGCCCATATTATATAAATAGCTATATTTTATATTTTAAATATTTTCTAATATCATCATAAGAAAATATTGACTCCAAGAATAATGCTGCGTTAGGAAAGTCTTCGACCTACATATGTAATGACTAAAATACCCCTCTACGCATTGCTGTGAATTTCGAGAGGAAAAGTGTATTAACACCTCGCTAATAGACATCTACCATCCTTAGACTTCTAATCCAATGATTTACGATTCTTGGAATGTTTCTACTTTCCAAGGGAGCTATCCTAAAGTAAACATCCAAGTCATGTTCCCCAGGACCCTAGATAATTAGGTCATTTGAATAGTTACAAGGAGCGATATAGCGCAAAAGCTATCTTGTATAAGTTTGTCTTAACTAATTAGTCACATATACCCAACATACAAGTATATCGACTCTACTAAAGAACCTCAATTACAGTATATTAAAGTATATGCTTCTAGTTTTGTCAGACCACCAACTCATACTCAAGCGGTAGAGTATTAGTGCACGTTGTAGCAGTACTTTTAGAAACCATTATTACAGGTCCTGTTCTATATATTCAAAATACGCTGATGCTATGAAGTGAGTGGACTACTTACTGGCTAAAGGTAATCTATTCTCCATTTAGAATTTATAATATAATAACCTATACACGATGAAATTTTCATTCTCATTAATCAATTCAAAACAAATATTTATGTGTTAAGTAACCCGTGATCTATACCTTACTATGAAATACCACCATTTACATAGATCACTTATTTAAACACAATGGGTCATTTTCAAATGAAAATCGTGCATAAATAAAATGTAAATTCACAAATAAATTTTGAAAATAAATTTTTTATTAATAAATTCGATAATTATATCAGATAAACTAGTCTAGAGAGCATATATTCCAACAGTCCATCGCTAATGTCCTTTTTTCTTCTAGTGTAATTCATAAGATGTCTTACCAGTTTTCTTATGTGGGATCCTATTTTTTAAGTGATATGCAGCCAAAATAACTTCACCCTATAAATTATTAGGTGTAGAGGAACTAACCAACATAAAATTTAGCATCTCTATAAGTGTTCTATTTTTCCTTTTAGCTACACCATTAGATTCAGGTAAATAAGATTGAGTTATCTTATGTATGATGTCTTTTTTCTTACAAAATTCATCTAGAGCAAAGTATTCTCCATCTCTATCAGATCTAACTCCCTTAATTTTCTTGTTAAGTTGGTTTTCTACTTCAATTTTATAAGATAGAAAAGCAGTGAAAGCATTATCTTTATTCCTAAGTAAACATAACTTAGTGAATCTTGAAGAGTCAACAATAAAGATCACATAATATCTTTTACCTCCTTTAGTCAAGGTTTGTTTTAAATCACCTAAATCTGTATGAATTAGATTTACTAAATCTGTTTCTCTATTAATAGGAAAATATGTCTTTTTAGTTATCTTAAATGATAAATCTTAAAGGGGGTGAATAAGGTTTATAACAAAGAAATGCAAATTTTAAAGATCTTTTGAATATCTTAAGGCAAGAACCAACAAAGTAAGTAAGCAAAAATATTGTCCATGTAGCTTTGAATGTGATGCTAAAGAACTTTCAAAACTCCACAAAATGATGGAGGGAAGATCTATATTTAAGATGGGTAAATTAAGCAGCAATAACATATTCACCAAACTACATAAAGTCTTGGATTAAATCAATAAATGTAAGGAGTATAATGCTTTTGTTCACAATGATAGATTTGCTTCGCAGTTGTAGGAATGCAGACAAGAATCTTTTGAATCACCACTAAATGACAAGAAAATAGTCTATTTTAAAGATGAGCAAGTTGAGACATCAAAGACAGACTTTCAATAGCATACAAATGTCTTTAAAACTGATAAACAATTGTAGAAATTGAGATAAAGTTCTTTAATCTAATGACTAGTAAAAAATGCAGTGATAAAGTGCAGATGAAATGCAAAAGAAAAGATCTAAGGATTTATAGTGGTTCGATCCTCAACTGATCTACATCCACTACCTTAAGTACCCACTTAAGGATTTCAACACAATCACTAAAACCTTTTTCCAAATCAATGGTGGTAGGCGATACCAATCTTACATAAGAGGATCACCACACTTGATTTTACACTCAACCTCTTAAACACACAAATCAAGGCTCACCCCAACTGGGTTTTACTTCCCAAAACCTTGATACAAAGCTAATAAAAGATAAAGTACAAAAATAGCTCACAGATTGAGCAGATATAAATAGCTAAGCATAAATACCTTTTTACCTTTTGGAACAATTTGATTTCGCTTTGAAATACAGTGAAAAGAGAGATTTTTGTATTCTAAAGTGTAAGAATGTTTTTGAGAGAAATAGCACAAAAATCTACTTCGAAATCGAGTTTTAAAAGATTTTATTGGAGCAACAAGCAAGATAGCAACAGCTAGTAACGGTTATTTTTTCACTGTCAAAATTTTCAGAGTTTTAGACTTAAGGATTGGAAGAAAGTTCATCCAAAAGGTGAGTTTAAAATGATACTTTTTTAGACAGAAACATTTAGACATTGTTACAGAGTTTTGGACGAAACTTTTGGATGCAGAGTCCATCCAAACTACTCAATCCAAACATCTAAAAGCTTACTCTTTGAAATCATTTTATTTGTATGCTTCAAGCACTATTGAAAACTGGCCTATCAACCACGACAAATTCTGTAGCTGATCGAATGAAATCCGTGGCTCATCGAACTCAGCCACAGAACAACCACGAAAAATATTTACGTGGGTGATCAGTCACGGAATATTTCAAGGCTAATAAATTAAATTTCATAGCTAACTAATTCAAAATAATTAAAAATTATTTAATTCAAAAATAAGAAATCAGCCATGGAATACCATTCCATGGGTAATTAGCCATGGAAATTGTCGTATTTGATAAAAAAAATTTCGTGGCTGATTTAATAATTAATAATATTTAATTTAATTTAAAAAGATGATCAGCCACGAAAATAGTTGTCGTGGGTGATTGGCCATAAAAATTTTCGTCGCTAAATATATAATTTCGTGGCTGATTTAATTTCATATAATGAAAATTTCTTTAATTGGAAAATAATTTAGCTACGGAAACAAAATCGTGATTGATTAGCCACGGAATATTTTTGTGGTTGAAATTATATTTGTGGCTGATTCAATTAGCCACGAAATATTCTGTGGTTGAATTTGGTAATCAGCCACGTAATTTCGTGGCTGTTTATGTGGCAGAATTGGCAAAAAATCAGCCACAAAATTTTCGTGATTGTTCCCTATCTGACTTTTCAACTTATTTACAGGATATACACATATTAAGGTCTTACCAAAATCCACCCAACATATCAACAATCAAACTCCTGTAACCATACACCCATCATAACAACAACCAAACTCCTGTAACCAAACACCCAAGTTATCAACAAACACCCAGGCCACAAAGTACAAAATAGAATAGATTAACAAATAAAATAAAGTCTAATAATATCCAACTCCCACAAGTAAATAAGGCATCACAAAATGGTCTCCACCACAGAATAGTAATAAGTATGTTGTGATAGTCCATAAAAACTAATCTATAATATAAATGAGTTTTCCAAAGCTACAATCATGCATCATCATGAGTCCTCTCATTGTCTGTGGCTCCTCTAGATGAGCACAATTCTAAGTGCACCCGCATCGTGGCCATTATCTAATTCATTTGACGATGAGTCTCAAGTATGAGTTGCTCCTGACACGGCATCTCCTCAGCATGATTTGCTTGCATCTCTTGCATTTTGCGACCGTAATCCTCATGCAACTTGTGAAGGACTCTGTGATTAACAGAGCTAGTCCTTGTAGATGTGTTACATCCAGGCCTTGAACTCAGGATAGGCTGGCATGCTGAACCAAGACTAGGGACATGTCCTTTCCTTACAACCCCAACTGCTGTGAGCATAATACTATCATAATCAACAACTGGAGACTTAGTAGTAGTACCAGGTTCAACAGATATCGAGGCTGTAGAGGAGACTTGTGTCTCTACCTCCTTAACTATCCTAGTAGCTCGTTCCTAAAAATTGAGTCAAGATTTTAGAATGAATCAATAATAATTCAATGAAAACATTAAGTCAAATATACTATAATAATAACTTACATGAAGATCTTGATGATATGGTGTGATGAATTCCGTCCTCCCTTCAATCTTGTGTTGATATAACTCTCTGTGAAGCTCAAGAGTATTCGGTAGAATACCACCATTCTTTGCTGCCTGTAATAAATTTGTATGATATTAATTTCTTTATAATTTAACTTACTAAGTATTCATATACCTAAAATTTATTCGACACTTACAATGCGATATGCATGTGCGAGATGTGGAATAGGACCTCCTGTGTGCATGCATGAGGCATTCTCTCCCTGGTTTCGACGATTACAAGAATTTTGCTCTGATCGTGCCAGTGTCTCTGGCCTCTACCAATATGCTACCATAGCATCAAACATATCCTCAGGCATCCATGGAAGTTTAACTCTATCTTTTAACCATGCCTTTTTGGCTGAAGCAATAATCCCTTGGTATAGCTCCCCCGCCTTGGAGTTCGAAGCTTTTCAAATCATTTCACTATCCTCTACCCTCCATCTATATCGTTTCTACAATAAAAAGAAATAATGTAAGATACTTTAACTCGAAAGTTTATAGGAGAGCAACAAGATCACATAATATTTAATTATTAAACACTTGCCTCAAATTTTTGAAACCAAGTATTCTTTGTGTCAAAATCCACATGCAACCACCTTTTGTGCGGGGCATCAAATTTCAGCTTGGTGCAGTCTGAGATGCAGTTATGAATTTTATACTGAATCTCTATGGGTCCAAACCTAACACAAAGACATTGATCAAAACTAGAGTTATTCAATAAAAAGTATTGAAAATATAGTTTGAATTGTGGGTAAAACTTTATATTCTTTGTAAACATATGTGGTATACTTACACATTCTCACTCTCTGGAAAAATGTGTATTATGGGTCACTACGACGGAGAAGGAATGGAGCAAGGGACAACAGAAATAGTAGCATTATCACCAACAGCAATGCTCCCATATGATGAAGGATTTTGTGGAGTCTGTGACGCTGGAACATTGGAAGTAGATGGGGCGAAATGCTTATAATGAAAATATGAATTACTCCGAGGCATATTTGCAAAGCAAATGATTTGTTAGTTTGCAAATTAAAAAATAATATACAATAATATATGTAAGAAAAGTAAAAGATATGAATATGTAAAAAGAATATTTCACTCGTCCTCAATTTCAATCGATTCATCGACATCATCTTCCTCATTTTCATACTCATATTCAATCTTTTCATCGGTAGTTTCATCATTTCCATCACTCCCAATGGCATCCTCTTCTCCTGTAGCATCCTAATCACGTAGAGGATCAAGTTGATCATCTTGAATTTGTAATGGTATGCTAATAAAATGGTCATTTTGATAAGCACGTTCAACTTGTGGAACATAAAAAATCTCTCTCGCTTTAACGTGAAAAACAGCCCACAGTCACGCATATCACGTCTTGTACTCGAATATGAAGCGTAGTATACCTGAATTGCTTGATAGGCTAGCACAAATGGTTCGTATTTTTCAAAAAGTTAGTCTTGTTTCTTCTATACGGGTGATCCCATGGGAGCAATTGGCGGTGAACATAAAAAAATATGTTTTTCTTCCATGCCGAAGTTGAAATGCCTTACTCTTTTTCATATAAATTGGGCACACCATGTGCCCGGAAGTTGTCCACCCGGATAATATTCCATATGCAGGAAAGTATCCTATTGTCCACATAAGCACAACTCGTATATTAAAATTACATTTTCTAGAAATATCATACGTCTGAATACCCACATGCCAAAGTGATTTAAACTCCTTAATAAGTGGTTGGAAATACACATCAATTATCTTCTTAGGATCTCTTAATCCGAGGATTACCACTGCTAGAAACATGTAAAGTGTCTTCGTGCACATTCAAGGTGGCAAATTATAAGGGGTGATAATGACAGGCCAACAAGAATATGACTTGCCAGACATACCAAAAAGTGCAAACCTATCTGCACATAATGCCAATCTTACATTGCGTAGCTCATGTGTGAAGTCTAGATGTTTTATGTCGAAATCCTTCCATGCTTCACCATCTGATGGGTGATTCATTTCATCGCCCTGTTGCGTATGGTCTTTGTGCCATGTCATATGCTTGGCTGTTTCTTTTGACGCATAAAGCCTCTGAAGCCTTAGAGTAATGGGTAGGTAATGCATCTTCTGATATGGAATGGGTTTGGATTTTTCCAAAATTCTTAGCTTGTATCAGGGATGATTGCAGAATTTGCAGTTCATTAACTCCTCATCATCTTTCCAAAAGAGCATACATCCATTGACATATACATGAATCTTCTCAACTGGCAACCCAAGAGCTTTCACAAACTTCTTAGTCATGTAGAAATCATCCGGTACTTTGTTCTCATCATTTGGTAGAATTTCATTAATAAGACTGGCACAATTGTCGAAATGAATATCTGGCATATTCTGCTTTAACTTCAAATACAACATTCGTGATACAACTGACAACTTTGAATGTCGTACACAACCTTGAAACAGTGGCCCGTCTGTCTCATGCAATAGATCATAGAATTGTTGTGCATTGGAATTCGGTGCTTCCTCCTTGATATTAGATGGACCCGCGGCCTAATTATCATTAAAGGAATGACCCGCAACGTCATGTACCATTTCTTGATACCTATTTGTGGTTTCATGATGATCCAATACTACTTGAGGCAGTTCCTCTTCATGGGTTTGATACTCTTCTCCATAAGACATCCAGATAAAATAATTTGGCATAAAACCTTTGTCTAGAAGGTGAACATGACAGGTTTCACAACTTTGGAATTTCAGAAGCTTGCACCTAAAACATGGACACCTTGTCATTGCACTACGAATGAATTATGGTTGCGCACATGTAGCCCAGATGAACTCGTCAAGTCCTTGTGTAAACTCATTTGTTATGCCTTGACGACCCGAGAGGAGTCGATTATACATCCAACTTCTATCTCCATTCATTTTAACTGACTATATGCCACCTATTCTATTATGATTTATAAATTTCGTAGCCATAAGTTTAGTAGTTTAATAGGAAACCTTGAACGAGTTTTCAAACATGACAATAATTTTAAGATACTAAAAAATATTGTAACTAATTTCCAAAATATTCATGCATAAACACACAAATAAACACACTAAAATGGGCTTTACCCCTTTTACATAAATGGGCTTTACCCCTTTCACACCAAATATCCATGCATAAACACACAAACTAAAATGTAATGATAAGAATATACAAAGCAGGAAGAAAAAGAAATATGTATAATAATGATCAAAATATTAATCACAGTTAATATATTGTGCTGTAATTGAACATTTCGAACAAACTAAATGAGCTTTACCCCTTTTACATAAATGGATACCATATCACATAAAACATTATTTGAACGTAATCTACTCCTATCTACATATTATATTATATATTATATTGTCTTGTAAATTCATATTTTTAAAAAGTTAGAGGAGACGGAGATTAGTAAATATTGAATTCAAGATCTTTTAATTGTATTTATAAAAAAGTTATATTAATTTTAGTTATTTGTTTGTAAATCACAAGTTAATTATTAAATTAATGTGTTATTATTTGAAAAATTAAAAAGATAAGATTATTTTAAATTAATATTTTTTAATATAAATCAGCTATAGTTTGTAGCATATATTGTTATAAAAAAAATATAACAAAGTAATAATTTAATTAGTTATAAAATATTCTTTATAGTTTATACTATATTATTACCTAATAAATGGTAAGATGATTAATTTAATTAGTTATAAATATTTTTTATTAGGTGATATATTCTCAATTTAATTTCCATCTTATTAAAAAAAAGAGAAAAGAAAAGGAAGGAGGCTGGCAATCCAATTTCGAAATGACGACAAAGTTGGGTTATAATGTAAATTAATAAAATGGCAAGTTGGGATTTGTATTGTGAGTTTGTGTTTTTAGTTGAAAGATAGAAACACTTCGTTAAAATGTTGGCCCACAAAGCCACCATTAGGCTTTTGAATCTTTTTTGTTTTCACACTATGGTCTTCCTCTGCTTTTTTATCAGATAAAAGTTGTTGTAGTGAAATTCATTCAAGTCTTTTGAATAGTAAACACACACAAACACATGCAATTACTAACAAAATCAAGAATTTAAAGCTAGAGGAAATGGAGATTAGTAAATATTAAATTCAAGATCTTTTAATTGTATATATATAAAAGTTATATTAGTTTTGTGACTGAATATGATATTCATTTTAGAACACTCAATATGAGCACTAAGTTTTAGTAAAATATTGAACTAATTAGAAATTATTTATTTGTAAAATATTGAACTAATTACAACATTTTTTCACAATAAAAGATGACCTAATTACAAATTAATTTTATCTGTAAAATATTGATAGTTTTATTATTCATTTCAAATAGATTTTAATGTTGATGTTTGAGTATATAAGTTCTTTATAAAATCTAAAATTATATTTATATTTCAAAAAATAATTTAATGCCAATCCAAGAACACTTAGTTGTTCTTATATGTTTGGACTTTTGCTTCTATCTCCCTCTTAACATCCCCCACTTCTCGCCCCCCCTCCCCCCAGCCAACCTTTTTTTTCTTTCTTTTGGGTATAATTAATCTTTTCATTTGAAATGAAATCTAGAAAGAAAAGAGGAATGTACCTAAGGGGTGTTTTATTGTGGGATGTGTGTGTGCGTGTGTGTGTGTGTGTGTGTGTGTGTGTGTGTGTGTGTGTGTGTGTGTGTGTGTGTGTATAAGGGCATCAATTCCTCAAAGTACATTAGGTCTCATTAATTTAATGTGCAGACCATTCCTTTCGTGGCTCCTTAGATATTTTTCCCTTTTATTTACTTTTTTTTTTTTTGGGTAGCAAATAGGGAACCTAAGGCTGGTTTCCTTAAAAAGGAGGAAAGAAAATGGAAAGCATATATAAAAAAAAAAATACTAAGGTTTAAGGACAGTAGGTTAAGAGGCTCAAGGCTTAATATTCTAAGAGAATTAATGTAGCCATCCAATTTCGGTAACAAATTAATCCCCTACAGTTTAGTTGCCTAGTACACTTAAGGAAATGAAGGCTTGGTTGCCTTAATGAAGAAAAATTATGACGGAAGTTTTAGTGGACAAAAGGACATAGGAATACGTTTAAGGAAGGATGAGAAATAAACACATTTATTAGAATATTCCCAGAATCTCAACAAGGAAATGGCGATCAAAAGAGAAGAAATAGGGAAAATAAAAGAAAATTATTCAAGCAAACGGTACCATTCGAACCTCAATTACTTAACCGAGAATATCTCAATAATTTCCATTAGACTGCAATAATTCCTATGTACTAAAATCTCCATATAACAAAACTTAAATAAACAAAATAAACTAATGCACACACAAACTATAAGCTAATCAGATAAAATATTTTAGTGTAACATAAACTGTTCTAAAATTAGCGCTCATCATAAACTATTCTCCCATTTTTTGCACTCTTTCCCATTCAGACAATATGACAAATAATCAATACAATACATTATTTCTCTCAAATTCCTTGGACACATTTCACCATTACATCTACCTGCATAATGACAATCACTTGTCGACAGAAATAGAATAAAATATATCCAACTTCAAGGAGACATCAGATCTTGGTTCATAGAAGCAAACCTGGACTACACACACGATTGAAGAGCACCCAAATGCACCCTTCGAAAAGCTAATGGAATTAGAGCTTCTTTCGGCCAAAATGTGGGTTCAAAGAATGAAGAAAAAAAAATCAGTGAAGTGTATCCAAATTACACCCTTCGAACACATATTACACACATTGCTCACTCACGAAAATAGAAAAATAGAAAAATTTGAACCAAACGGAAGAAGTCTGCAGCGAGAGCAGACTCCCTTGGCGAGGCACCTCTACGGTGGCAAACGACGAGGACCAGTGCAAGGGCAAGGATGAGGACCAGCGCGATGGTGACGGAGGTGTGGGAGCAAACCAAGGGAAATGGGTGTGGCAAATAGAAGAAGAAAGGCCGATGGAATTGAGGGAAATGGGTTGTGAGAAATGGAATTGAGATCTGCTATAATTTGTACATCTGCAAGGGAATTTTTCGTGGCTATTTTGTAGCTGCATAGCCACAAATAAGCCACGCCATAATACAAAAAATTTTCAAAAGTATGTTGTTGCTGATTCGCAACTGATTTGCTACGAACAGCCACATATTTTTTACAAAAATTTTTGAACTTGTAAAAAATATTTTGTTGCTGATTCGTATCAAATTAAGTGCGAATCAACAACAAATAAATTTTCATGGCTGATCAACAACATCGGCCACGGAAATATTTGATTATATAATTACATTTACAAATATATATATATATATATATGTGTGTGTGTGTGTGTGTGTGTGTGTGTGTGTGTGTGTGGCTGATTCATAGCAAATCAGCCACGGATCATCCACAAATAATTTTCATAAAATTTTTAAATATTTCTATGGCTGATCAGATACGGATCAACCACGAATTTTTTCTTGACAATCTTAATCGGATTCTCTCACATATCAACCACGAATCAGCCACAAAATTTAATCCGTTACTGATCCGTGGGTGTTGTGTGGGTAATCAGCCATGCATGAATTCCGTGGTTGATACGCCAGTTTCAATAGTGAAGGTAGAAACAAATTGAATCATAAGGAAAAGAGGTATAGAAATTTACAAATAATACATTAACAATGATTTCTAGTCTACAGTTCTTTCACAAAGGTTTCATGGTGTGCAAGCTCTTAAGATGATGTTATGCTTGATCAATCACTCCTTTGAGTTCCATTTGCTTAAGAGCTGCTTAGCAATTATATTTGAACGCCTTGAAAGAATTGAGGTCAAATATATCTTATCATATACAAATCACATAAGTTAGACTTCATCAATATTTGTCATAAGTTAAAACACAAGAGAATGCCCTTAGGGCTAACATTAATTAGTAAATATTTGATATTTTTTCTATACAAGAAGAATCAAATCTAGAAATCAAACCGAGATATTGTATTTTTTTTTTTTTTAGATAACCAAAACTAACATGTTCTAATATAGCATGCTATAACTTAAATGAGGTAACAAAGTAAGAAAAAGAAGAAGCATTTTGATTTATCACATTGGTAATGTTAAGTATAAAGAGTCCCTGATTACAATATTCTTTTCCACAAAAATATTATTTTTAGTTATGAGAATTTTGTCAGACTCAGAGGATACTTTTTGTTAGAATATATGCCTTCTAGACTAGATTATCTTATGTAATTATCAAATTTCTTAATAAAAGAATTTATTCTCAAAATTTGTTTGTGAATTTACATTTTATTTATGTACAATTTTTTGTTTGGAAATGACCCGTTGTGTTTAAGTAAGTAATCCATGTGAATGGTGGTCTTTCACAGTAAGGTATGGATTACGGGTTACTTAACACATAAATGTTTGTTCTTAACTGATTGATGAGAATGAGAATCTCATCATGTATAAGTTATTGCGTTATGAATTCCAAATGGGGAATGGCTTACTTTTAGCCAGTGAGTAGTCCATTCGCTTCATAGCATGAGCGTATTTCGAATACGTAAAACATGACCTGTAATAGTAGTTTCTGAAAGTAATATTTTAAAAAATCCAGATTATTACTGCTACAGCGTGGATTAATACTCTACCGCTTGAGTATGCATTAGTGGTCTGACGAAGCTAAAAGCATATACTTTGATATACTGTAATTGAGGTTCTTTCGTAGAACCAATATACTTGTACGTTGAGTATATGTGACTAGTTAGTTAAGACAGACTTGTACAAGATAACTTCTACGCTATATCGCCCTTTGTGACTGTTCAAATGATCTAATTATCTAGGGCTCTAGGGAACATGACTTAGATATTTACTTTAGGGTAGTTCCCTTGAAAAGTGAAAACATTCCAGGAGTCGTGAATCATTAGACTAGAGGTTTAAGGATGGTAGATGTCTATTAGAGAGGTGTTAATACACTCTTCCTCTCTAATTGCACGGCGATGCGTGGAGGGGTATTTTAGTCATTACACCTGTAGGTCGAAGACTTTACTAATGCAGCATTGTCCTTGGGGTCAATATTTCCTTATGGTGATATTAGGAGATATTTAAAATGCAAAATATAGCTATTTATATAGTATGGATATTTTGGTCATTTTAGTAGCCAAGGTAATGTGTCTTTTGGTCCCCGAAATGGCCCTTAAATCATGAAGAATTTGGGTTAAGAAATTGGTCTTGATAATTATGTGATTTTTATTTTATTAGTCTAATTTATTATTGGACTAGAATAAAATAAAAGGTTCGAGAGAGAGTATTTATTTTATCTAGTTTAAATAATTAATTAATTATTCAGGGCCCAAGACTCAGATGAATAATTAGAAAATTAATCTGGATCTAGATAAAAGGTCTAAAATTTTATTTGGTCTATTTGGGCTTGTTATTATTTATTGGGCTATTTAATAAAGTTCAAAAAATAAATAATTGAGATTTATTATTTATGGGTGTTCAAACCCAAGAATAAATAATTTATCTAACCCAATGAATAAGACCAAGGTAAAATAAAATTTATATATAATATATATATATATATTAAATTAATTAATTAAATAAAATTAAAAAAATACGAGATGAAACCCGTGTTGTTTCGCGTGCAGGATAACAGAAAGTATGGAAACTTTTTGTTTGCACGCTCAATATCTTCTTTCTCGGGCATCTATCCAAATGTATTGAAATGGGGAGGAATTGAGGGATTCTGTGATTGTTGGTGTGAGTCACAGAAGTAAAGAAAGAAATCACAGAACCTCTACGTATTCTCTGGGCATTCACAGAAAACCAAACCCAATTTCAAAGAAGACCAAAGTTAATCAAAATCTAATATTCAGGCTTTTACTGGCTGCACTACGGGTACCATTTCGAAAAATCGAAAGATTCGTGTGAATGAGATGTAGTAGACGTTTGTAAGGACGTGAGCCACTAGTCTCGAATATCATTATACAGACATTTACACCAATCCGAAGAGGGTCACTTCATCACAAAGGTAAAATTTTTGTTTTCCTAACATGTCTTCATTTTCATTATTTTTGCCATTTTAAGCCTTCACTTTTACTTCCACTTTTCCCAATAAAACCATAGAAATAAGATTGGTTCTAATAGTAGGAACATGCAATACATCATTAAGGGTTAAAGTTTTTTCAAAGTTAAGTTTTAAAAGTACTTTGCCTTTTTCCATAACTTTTACAGTTCTTGAGTCTCCAAGGTAGATTATCTCATCATCATCTCCTACAGGTTTGTAAGAAGAAAATGCTTCTCGATTTATACAAATGTGTTGAGTACCCCTAGAGTCTACCACCTGTTTTTTAACATTTACCACAATGTTCATTTAACAAATGACCGCAATAATTACATCATCCCTTTCAATCATATTAGCTTTTGGTTTAGAAGGATTGTCATTTCTTACTCTCTTTCTACATTATGGTGCATGATGTCTTGATTTTTCATAAACAAAACAAGAGACTTTCTTTTTCTTGAAGTTGTGGTAAAAAATTTTGGGTATATAATAATAGGATTTATTGTTGTATGTTTTGAAAGAATTGTCTTGTACTAAATTTGTCTTTAATGCCACCTCCTTTATTTTGACACATTAACTTCCTTCTTGTTAGTGTCTTCGATCAGGATGCCTGTTGAAGTTATTGTAGTCATAGCGGTTGTGGAACTATCCCCATTAACATGAATGTTGGTGGTATTAGGAGTGTTAAATGAAGCCATAATTTTTAAAAATATTAAAGAAATTTAAAAAAATCAAAGAATAATGAAAGAGAATAATAACTTGAGTCATGATGCACCGTCTTAAAAGAATATTTCGACAATCAATAGAAGTTGAGCAATACTTGGTTACTATTGACAACATAGGGAGCAGCAGAAGAAAAGGTCAAAGATTGTTGTTGTTCCTTATCTGATTCACTTGAAATATTCCAACACATCTTGGACTTTTAGGCGGCAAAATTATTGAGGAGATGGAAAAAAGAGAAAGGAAAATCAGATTTTTCATGGTGGAAGAATACAGACATTTAGCCGGGCAGAGAAGGGATGTGAGAAAGAAGATTAAGGCATAAGAATTTTTTTTAAAGTTTTAAAATAATGAAGTAACTGTTGTGCCCTTCTAAATATATGCACATAGTTGGCGCATGCCTTTTTCTGTTGATTGGGTGGCAATTGAGATTGAAAATAACAGGAAAACAAATTAGGATACTAAAAGAGTGAGGGAAAAAAAAGATTATTTTTTCAACGATAATGTGGCAATTGAGATTGAAATAATAGAAAAAAAGAAGGAATTAAAAGAAGCCATTAAAATAAGTGTCGGATGGAATAAATAGTTGAGAAACGAAATTTACAAATTAATCTAAAGAACAAAAAGTGAAGGTATTGTTAACTTCTTTTCTTCTATATAAATAAAAAAAATCTTAGCATCCTAGCTCGATTTATTTCCTTGATACTGTTACGTACTTGAGCTCTAAAATATTACTCCCTTTCAGAGGCATTTTCATCATTGTCTTCTTTAAGTACAGAGCTCAAGTCATATTCAGCCTAAACAGATTTAGAGGGAAATATGGGTCTATCACTCCCAAAATTTTTACAAATTATCTATTTTTCAAAACGAAAACTTTTTTTTTTTTTTGTAAAAATTATATAAACTTAGCCTTTCCCTTCAACAATATTTAAAAATTGATAATATATTACTTGTCTTCTATTCTAAATTTTTAACTTTGTTCTTAACTCGAGCAGAGATAAAATTTATTGATCAAGTGCTAGCTCTTGGAATTCAGCGAAAGTGATATCCCCTTGCATTTTGTATTATGAAAATGAAGATAAATAATCAAGCGTTGAATGAATTGATGTCACACTTTGAATTTCTGTAGCTACCGATCGAAATATAATACTACTTGTAGCAACATACGCATTATAGAATACGATTAATCCATTCCAAGAATCAGTCCAACCAGAAAATACTAAGAAAAACAACAAAAGCAAATGCAAACTTTAAAATTTCTCGTGTTGGATTCATATATTAATAATGAAGATAACATCCTCTCCCACAAATGAACTAATCAAATTGACATCAAGATTCTAGATTGCACGTGAAGGCCTATTCCATTGCCACAATATTTCTTTCTAGCTAACTGGCTCTAAATTTCATTTACTTCCAAAAATTCTTTTAACTTAAAGAATATTATATTTAAGATGAACTACATATAGAATAACATTTTTAGACAGGCCATTAATTGCAAAAATATACACTTAGTCTTAGTATTCCTCGTGTGGAACATCTGATCATTCAATATGTTTAGTTTGTAAATTGAATGATACATAAAATAAATAATTTATCAAGTAAATGTCTTTTTTAATAATTAAAAAAAGAGTCTCGTACAATACTTGTTTCAAAGATATTATTTTCAAACTATCAATAAAATTTTTGATTTATCATGCAGACGGACTGCTGGAGTTGCCCACTGAGACAAGTTTTAGTGTTTTACTCATTGATTACAAAATAGGAGCAAAAAAACCTGAAAAACACTCCAATTCCATATCGTGCATTTGTATTACACTCTGATAGGAGATAGCTACTAGAAAAAGAAAGGAGCAGACCTTTGAAGGCTCCCATGTGCACCTCTGACCCTGTCATTGCATCCATCCACCCTTAAAACCTCAATAGAAATTGCCAGTTGTTGAACTGTTCCAATGGAAAACTCTACACATTAAACCCTTGTTCCTAAAAGCTCCCTTACACTAAGCCAAAATCAGCAACGTTTCCTTTCACGTACCACTTCAACACCCTGCAGCTCTTGCACCTACCAAAATCTCTGAACTTCTCTCTTACATCCTGGGTAGAGAACAGAATGCTCAGTTCTAAATCGAATAGCCTCAAAAGCATCAAATCTGTCTTCTTCAATAACTATCTCAAAAAAGAACAAAATTAAATTTGTTGGCTAACATCAGCTGCCTCCATATATAGCCATTCCTCGATATCTATGAAGGACCCTTTAAGTCAAAAGACATGTTCCATCGTTTATCCTTATGTAGAATGTAAAACACATTAATTGTAAGAAAAAGGCAATGCTGCATGAGCAATCCCCGCGTAATCTGCAAGAACCTTCGGTACCAACTCTGTGGCTATATTTGGTACACACTAGATAGCTAATCAGTTGTAGGGCTTTAGAAGTTCTTGGACGATGGATCAATGTAGGGTTATAGGGTTGGTCGCTGAAAGCAAAACAGATGTATAATTAATCTAGTTTTACATAGCAGGTACACATGTTTCTGTATGGTATGCACGTAGAAATATACAAAAACTGTGCTTGCGTAAATGTTGCCAAATATGATGTATTTCTTATTTGGAAAACGTTAGACTAATTGTGACATGGAATCATACTTTATTGGATTGGTTCTGTTCATGCAGCGATGCTTTTGGAAGTTTATAAGGGAGAAAATTAGGATCAACACAGCTCTTGGGAAAGTAAACTCTTGCTTGATAAACTCCTATCTCTTAAGTAGTAAGCAATAGTATAATAGATGATGATTTTACAGTTAGATCATGAATTTACTTTTAGTCCTATTCGATGTGATTAAGCTGTCAGTAACCGTCAGTTCTTTCAGCCCCTAATCCTCACAAGAAGGTTTTACCGGCCTTTCATTCTCTAGCAGAATATCACTATTATTTTCTGCTGATTCTGAATGGTGCATGTCTGGGGTTCGGATCTTCAGCCACATTAGCAATCGATTTTAGCTCTCAAGAACCCATGATCTAGATATTTTCAATATCAATACACACGATTGCTTTGTCTCTTAACTATTTATTTTTTTTAGATATATATAGAGATGAATCAACAAGTTATCAGAATTTTTCTAATTAATTTACTTCTGGACTGATTTATTCTAATATTTCTTTTTCAAAATCCATTTTTCCTTGTTCTTGGTCTTAAAACGAAGAAAGATTGATATATATATATATTCGGGAAGCCAAGTTTGAGATTATTTACTTTTATTCCAGTAAAGCTTTCGGTAGTTTGTTCTATTATTTTCAAGATAAGTTCAGAAGTGCTCCTTCATTTACCACGAAAAGGTATCTATATGTACAAAATTCTTCATCTAAGCTGATATGCAGTAAAGGAATCCAAGTGAATATCCATGATAAGACAACCAATTCATTCAACAAGGCCATCCATTCCAGTAATAAAGCTTCATATGATTACTGAGCCATACCTCATCTGAAACGTGAAATTCTCATTGAAATTGTAAAATCTAGAGTACAGAGCAGAGCTTTTCGCTGACTCTTGATCATATCTAGCTTAAGCAAGTAATATTAATAAAAAGATTCTAATTCGACTTCACTGCCGGTGGATCACCAAGCCTCAGCTCAAGATCAATATCCTCCAAGGAATTGGTTTTGATTCTTAGTATCTCTGGCTGGAAAACGTATCTACCACTCGAACATGGCTTGTGGAAGAATGCAAATGAAGAAGTAGCAGTGCTTCTTTGCCTCTTAGAGTTAATGGTCTCTTTGATGTCAGATCCTAGTTGCAGATTATGGGAATCGCCCAAATTAATTCCCATGGACAAATTTGTTTCAACTATATGTTCATGATCATGTGTAATGAGTTCTTCTTTCCTCGTATATTTTCCGCTAGCAGTTCTGGAATTTGAGAGGCTGAGAAGTGTGCCTGAATTAGAATCTGAACCAAGCGGGGAAGATGGATAACCTAACCATCTCTGCTGTTCCTTTGCTACAAAAGAAGAAAGAGGAGAAACATAGGATTGTACGCTGGAATTTTCTTGCGTAACTTTTGATGAAGCCCTAGAAGCAGAAGAGAACGTTGAGGAAACCCCACCACCCTGAGGTAAATGTTGAGTTCCCAGCAACGGGGACGGAGTTTCGCTATGCTTTTCGATCTGATCTTGATCAGACTGTGAGTTAAGAGATTGCTTAAGCCTTGCTCTATCCCTCCTGTGGACGTTCATATGTCCACCAAGGGCTTGAGCAGACCTGAATTCTCTTCTACAAAAAGTACAAGAATAAGACCTCGGAGGCCAAACAAATCCTCCAAGAGGACCTGCAGCATCCTCAGCAAAAGCTTGTTCTTCCCATGAGTTGTTGAATGAATTCATTGATGCTTGATACCCTGATTTAAGGATCTGTTTGCTTTTCAACCACATCAAATACTGCATGTGTTGCTCCATTTCAAAGAAATTGAAACAAACTTCAGGGGTCGATATGTATAGGATGTTGAAATTGTTCTTGGAGAGAGGAAGGGGAACAGTTATATATATATAGATAGAGGAGGGCAATTTTTAACTACAATCAATTGAATGCAGGAAAGCAACTAATTAAAGAATTATGAGGAGGGCCAAAAAAACTCTAGCTCAAGAATTGTCTTCGATGGTTTTGGAAGGTACCTTGGAATTTTTGGATCTTTCGGTGTGGTTACGCTGTTGGCTTGTGCATTTTGTTTTCTTCTTCACATTAATAATTTTTATAGCAACTCCTCGAGGATCCGACATTAATGGTCAACTTATAGAACTGTTGTACATATTGAAGCCCATGCAGGATACAAATGAGCATTAGGAATTGATCAAATAAAATGATTCATTTATTAGCAGATAAAATATTGTCGATTAATGCTCATATCGAATTCAAAAAATATAATTGAGATTGAGTTATATTTTCGTTTTAAAAAAATATATAGATGCAAATTTGTTTTAAAGTATTCATATTAATTTAGATAAGAGCTTGATGTATAAAATCAAAATTTAAGCAACACTTTTAGGATTATAACCTTGCTTCGACCCATTTTGCAAAGAAAATTGATCAGTCAAAAACGTAAACTCTACATGACTTTTATATCGTAAAACTTGGAAGAAGTCCATTCATGAATGACATCTATAAGAGACAGAGGGGCAATTTGTGGAGACAAATAACATTGCAAATCAATGCTTGACTGAATTGCATAGTTGGAGATCAATGATTGATGACTAAGTGCTTGCACAAATGTTTGTGTCTTTAAGGATTCGAAAAACAAACAAAACAACAATTCTTACAAGAGGATCAAGCTTGATGGTCACATTCCAAAAACTATAGAGCCTTTTGTTTCTCTTGTGAACCTCTTGAGAATCTTTCCAGTCTTTCCTTCAAATTTCAAAATCATGTCAACTTAAAAGTCAAAAAAAGGTACTATTAATCTTCTTCTCTCACTCACTTTCACACGCAAATTGAATATATTTTTACACTCATTTTAGGAGAAGACATTTAATCATTGAAGATTAATTATGTCTGGCTTAGCTATATATATACTTTTTACTCTTTCATCATCTTATGAGCTAGCCTATATCCAATATGAGAGAATTCAATTTGACTAGTCAAAGTTTACGTGAATGCTGATTATAGCAAACATTGTTTTAATATAATCTCTCTGGTTAGTATTAACTATTATTGAAGGGCCTCTAAAGCTCTTTCATTATTATATGGCACTATTTGGCTATTTCATGAAAATTTATTTTGAGTTCAAAATTAACTTTTTAAAAAAATTATATCAAATCAAACTTTGCTTCTATTTTTAAATTAATAGATATTCAAAATGAACTTACTCAAAAATGATTGAATCAAAATATCTTGAAGTTTGATTCAATTCGAGTGGGTTGGATTATATATATATATAGTTTAATCTATTGTGTGATATTTATATAACACTTTGATTAGTGTGATGACGGCAAGGGTCAAAAGAATTGGGGAGAGGCCTTACGCTCGCATAGTCAACATTGTCTTAGAGAGGACAGTGGCACTAATTAAAGCCATATGGTATGACGCATTGGCAAATTAAAGGTTAAAATACTAGTAGAATTATTAATGGTAGGGCGCATATGGTGCCTCTGCAGCCTGGATTTTTCAAGCCTTATTTAATTGTGGGGCTCTAATCATACATCAAATTATTCCAACATCTATTGATTATGAAGGAGAAAGTATATACTTAGAGTACTCTTTACACCATTTGCAACTAATGATTCTTTTCATTCAACCTTAGAAGCACCCTTCAATTCCAAAACCTTAAAATAGTACAAGGGAAAGGGACATGTTTCTCCTACACTAAACTCAATCATTGACTATCAAAGACTAGTCTCTCTTTGTTTATGAAGAAAATCATAAAATAAACCATCTAGATTGTCTTGAATTGTTAGATTTTATCTCCAACCTCTTTATTCTCAACTTATGAAAAGAAACACAATTGATCGTTTAAAATTTATTTAAGGGTTTGATTTCAAGACAAGAAGAAAAGGACCCAGAAAACACTTTTTGATCAAGAAATTAGAAGTAATAATAATATTTGAGAAATCTCAATATTCCCCAATCTTGCCGACTACCAGACAGAGCAACGCTTTGAATGATGTAAATACTATCACTAATTTTGAACTTGACACTGATTGATTGAAGATCAAGAACTTTCCCTTCAATGAAATTCTAGAGGTATTGAGGGAATTTTTTGGCGTTATTTTGAAGAAATAAATGTTTTTAATTCTCCTATATTGAATGGAATCTAGACTAACATACATAGTTTTACTACCATATATGCTTCTATTCTTCATCAAGTCAGCGAAACTATTGCATACATTCACAAACAGCTAAGACAATAAATGCTCCATTACCATCCTTAAAAGACAAGAGAACCAAATTTTAAATTTCACTTGCATGTATTTATCTTTGTCGTTCCCGTTTATATGGAAACTAGGCAATACTTAGTGATTAATGACCTATACTAAACTATTCTTGCACAATGAAATTTATTTGAGACTATAATTTGTAACAATAATATTGAATGTAGAATAAAAAAAACATTTCTTTTCTCGTTTTCGTTTGTACCATTGCACCCCAAAATGCCATATTGTTTCTTGTGTATGCTTTCGAAAATAATGTATTTCTTTCCTTCATTCTAACCTCTAATATAAACGGTGCTTATGGGACTGTTAAAGCAAGAAATGGGAGAGGTTAAAAGGACACGGGATATCCAATTTGAAATTGGTCAGATGCAAAGAGAGGCTTGATTTTTTTTTTCTTTAATTTATAAATAATGTGAAGGAATCGCATACTATTGTCATGAAGGGAAAAGAGAAAAGGAATTGGCATGCATCCGAAAAAGATGTAGATCATAAAATTTATTTTCAATGGCGAGATAATAATTTAATTGTTATTTTTTTAGCCAAGCTAGAGACATCGTATAATCTTTTTTTTTTTTTTTTAAACAAAGACATTTATAGTTAAAAATATTTTTTCTTTAGGACTGGACTAGTGAGCATATGACATACGATCAGCAGAGGGAGATGCAGTTCGAATATTGAAAGTATGAAGAGTAGGATATAAGTAAAAATATAGTATAATTTTAGAAATCATTAGAAATTCTGTTCCATTAGTTATTAGAGAATGTTAAGCACGTTTAAATATTCTAAATATACTAAACATATATAAAAAGATGTACAATGTAAGAGATACAAAACAAAACAAAATAACAAAATATAATAAATAAAAGAGAGGGATTAAATCTACATCTTTAGAGTTTAACTTTACACCCCTAATTTATAATTACTTTGTATAGTCATTATTTTCCTTTGACTCTTCTATTTTTAAATCATTAAGTTTTTTTTTTAATTCATAAATTATCATTTTAATAAGGAAAAATCTGAATTTAGTCTTACATTCCTGAACCCTTTAAATCCCTCCTCTACTCTAATTTATTTGTAACCTGTTAAGTCATACATGAACGATATGTGGAGGTGAAATTCCTGAAGTCTTTTAAAAGGCTTTCAACTTTTTAAAAACTTAATTGGTGCGATATCGATGTAAAAAGAATAATGCGGATGAAATGAGACGATAAAAAGAGCAGAAAATAATAAAATATTGTGATTTTCCTGTTAGATGTTTTTTTTTAATCAAAGAAATAGTTTAGAAATTAAAAAATTAATGACTTGAGGATGAAAAAGTTAAAAGATAATGCTGACTACACATAATGTAATTATTGTTTAGGAATGTAGATTTCAGTTTTAGAGGTGTAAACTTAGCCCCTTCATAAATAAAAAGATATAGGTTAAAAAATCTATTTTTAATGTCGAGACAATAATTTAGTTTTTTTTTTTTTTACCGTGCAAGACATCATATATCTCCTTTTTTACGAAGACAATGAAGACAATGGCAACAACAATATTTCTGGAATTGGACTTGTATATCATTTGCCAGATAAAACGATTAGCATATGGCATCCCATCAGTAGAGGGAGATGGAGTTTGAACATTGAAAGTTTGAAGAAAAGGACACAAGTCAAAATATATTATTCTAGGAATTATTAAAAAATTATGTTTCGTTAGTTAATAATGAAAGTTAAGAACATTTATGTCAAGACTGACTAAATACTCTTGTATTAAGATACTATGTGATTATTGAATTGTTCAAAATTAAAAGTAAACTTCGATAAATTATTGAACAATAGTTAACTCCAAAAGTTTACAAGGAATTTCTTTTTCTTTCTTTCTTTCTTTCCCCCATAAAATACATTAGGAGAACAAAGATGTGAAGTCTACAAATATTTGTGCAGGTTGATTCTTCCTTACTTTTGTCGAAGGTTTGGGATTGAGATTGTGATGAAATATTTTTTAGTTGTGTTTAGTGGATGAGGAAGCTGAAACTGTAAGCTTAAAAATGTTCCTTTGCATCAAGATCTCATGTTTCTTACCTTTGAGCATGTAACTTAACTAGTTGAACTCACGCTAAGAATGAATGGTCGCGGTGTCAAATTTCGTCTTAACTGTCTTCCCAATTAAAATTGAGTCAAAACTAGTCACTTAAAACACATTCCGAGCTTACTTGTTGTGTACTGATCGACAGATTGGGAAGACACCAATCTTACTTCGTTCGTAAGATTTTTGGTGGAGAAAAGGCTTTAGGCCCAAAGTATTAGAACCCATTTCTTACTCTTATTGATGGATACAGAAGGAGGTCCAAAGTAGTGAAGCGTTGAAGGCCCGTAAGGCACGTTTGGGTCACTTGAGTTTGGTTCGGGGTGTAGAAGACCGGACACACTATTAAGGTTTAGTTTCTTCAGTTCAATTGTGGTTGTGCCCTACGATTTTATGTTGTCTCTGTTTTTGTTTTTTCAAGGGTTAATTTAAAAAAACCACGAAGCAGGCGGTAACTGTATGATAATCCTATATACTCTCAATTTTCACAATTTACCCTATCTCTTTCAGTACCATCCAAATAATTTAGATTGAGTTAGATTTAGGGATGTTGATTCGGTTTTTAATTCAGTTTTTTTTTTTTTTTTTATCAAAATCAAACCGAATCGAATCGAAATTTAAAAAAACTGATAGAATTGAACTGAAATAACTTTAGTTTGGTTCGGTTCGATTTTAAACCAAATTTGAATACCTCCTTTAGCAGATTCATTAATTTAATATAAATTTAAATTCAAACAAATAAAATTTAATATAAATTATAATTCAAATATAATATAAATTTAAGTCTAAATATTTTAAAAAATTTACCCAATTATTTTAGTAGAAAGTTATGATCGTGGATGCAAATTGTAAAAATAAAGATTTTAAACTTAATTACTAATAGTTTTATTTTGGACAAAATCAAACCGAACCGAAATAATCGAATAGGAATTTTTTAAAAAGTCATAATTTATAAAATAAATAATTAATTAATTAACAATATTTTAATATTAATTATATATTTTTAAATTTTAAAAATATAATTCGATTTTTTGATTTTTTATTTTAAAAACTAAAAATCGAACCAAATTTTTATATGAACTCTAAAATCAAACCGAAAATCGAAATTTGAAACGATTCAATTCGATTTTTCGATTCAAACCGAATAACGAACACCCTTAATTAGGGTAAGAAAGAAAAATGTCTTTATTGCCACCTCATTATTTAAAAAAATTACAAATGTTTATGTTAGCCCTAAAACAACCAAAATCTCGCCGGCGGGGAAAGGTAATGCCACAGTGATGGAGGATGGAAAACCTCAAAGATTTGGTTCAAGGAAGAAAATCAAAGCGTAGGTAGAGATTAAAGATTTGGTTGAAGGAAGAAGACTAGAGCTCTAGATCTGAGAAGGTGGAGACTGGATGAAAATGCGGACAGAGTGACAAGAGAGGGATGCAAGTTTAGAGAAGGTAGAGATCAAAGAAGGTGGCGATTGGATGGAGATGGAGTGACAAGAAAGGAGTGCAAGATCCGAGGGGGTGAGGTGTATAAGATTGAAAGGGATGGAGATTAAAGGAGACAGTTATGATTCTGAAAATTTTAAGGAATTAAAGAAAATAATTTTATTAATAACTCAAGAGAATACAGAATTTGACAGATTGCAATAAGAAGGTAATAAAGAATGTAAAAATTCAAAGAGTACAAATACAAGCTACTAAACTTCAAAACACTATCGCCACACATTTAAAGCACAAACCCTTTGTTCGTGTTGTCTACAATTCCAATAGAGTGATTTTCTTAAAAATCGGATTAGTTGGTATACTAGTTTTGAGTTTGAAGTTTTGAACCATAATTAGTTCAACAAATGATACAATACTATAGATTTTGAAAATTTGTTGGCGGCTGCTAAGGAATTCTGCAAATGTTATACCTACTTATAAATTTCTTCACAGGTATGTAATTTAAATATTTTTACTATGTACTTGAGCTCCTCTTTCACTCCACTAATAAAAGTAAAAATATAATATTCTTCAATTACTTGAGGCATGTTATACATTATAATTACTTTGAACTTTTAAAACCGGTCTAAATACTCTTCCACCCTTCCTTTCTTCTCTATTTTACTAAAATCTTCCATTAATTCAATATTCATACTTCTCCAAACCGCCTACAAATAGTCTTAGTCATTTATTCCTAACTACATCTCTCATGAGTTCATATATACCTATTAAACCAAATAAAAGCATTCTTCTTCATATATAATTCAGTAATATCTATTTTTTTTTTGTTTCAATAATATTATATAATTCAAAATATCACCTACACTTACTCACATTCTCTAGGACTAACCCCTTCAAACAATGGAAAGGATAATTTATGTAATTTAACTCCATACCTATTATCTCCTCTATTTCCAAACTTATTAGAATCAATATTCAAACATTGATTTAAATTAAGAAACTCCTACTCCTCCACTGGAATTCCCTTCAATCTATTTTTTCTTTTTTTCCCCCACCTTCTTAGTTAATTCATATATACTAATAATAAGGGCATTCAAATTTGTAGAAAGGTTAATTTAATATTACCCTTTACTAGAAATTACAGATTTTCAACCTACTTACTAATTGAGTTAAAGTGACATCCCTATTCCTTGACATTAAATTCCATAGAACTTATTTGCTTAGTTTAAGCTTCAACATACTTTTGCATCTTCCTCAATTCAGTCTCCATCCTTGTTGCTCCTTCTTCTTTTTCTTGACTTTTGGTTACATGCATAATTTAAACCATAGGAACAAAACTGCTTTGATACCAATTATTATGATTTTGAATAGTGTAAAGAATTAAAAGAAATACTAATTGAGAGATACCCAAAGTTTGATGGTTTAGAATAAGAAGGCTATAAAAATGTAAGAATTTAGAAATAAATCACTAGACTTCATAACATAACAACAGTTATGCTCAAGAACTGTAACACTTTTACTTTAAAATATGATAAATTAAATCTAAACTATTAGAGCAATTAATATTTAAAAATATATCATTTTACTAATAAAATATTTAAATAAATAATTTATTAATATAAAAACATAGACCAAATAGAGATGGCGATGCTAATGACAAGACAAGGTCACCACCTCTGTTACTGTCACCATTTTTCTCTGCCATGTCACTGCCATCTTGCCTTTCCTTCTCTCTCCCTTGCCATTGTTGTTGAAAATGGCAATTTGAGAGTTAATAATTTTAACTCATGATTAGATAGTCTAAAACGATTAATGAAAATTATTCTTGACATGTTAGAGATTGTTTTGATTATGGTAGAAGCCATTGTGGGAATTCATAATTAAAAGCTATTTTCATGACGGGAATCTATAATTAAATGTCATTAAAGTTAAGTGTTTAACTATTTGAGAATTCATATTATACACGAGTCCCACATGAAAAAAGTTAAGGAGTGTTGAAGCTTTTATATACTAAAAGGTTTTTCTATGGATTTGATAGAAAATCCAAAGTAATGGGACTGTCACACGTGCGTGCCGCCCGCCCCGCCCGGGTTTGGCCATTTTTTCCCATTCCTCTCTTTACTATTTACCTTCAACGTAAGCAAAGGACGAAAACTCCAAAACTAGTCTAGTAAAGGGTGCTTGTGTTGTGGTTTTGAGTTCCTTGGCTTGTGTTCTAATAGTAACCACAGGAAGAAAGCGGGGAGTATGGTCCGTAGTCTCGTTTTTGCCAAGCCTGATTCTCTATGGTATGGACGTCTTTGATTGGATGGAGACAGATATATAGAAAGTGTCCAGTGAAGGTGCTTGTAAATTACTAGGTAGCTAGTCTTTACTTAACTCGGCCCAATCAATGCCCATTTCTTTACTTGAATAAGTCCCCTGTTGATTTGACTCCCAAAGGGCGGATATTCTTGAAAGAAAGTGGGAATTGACAGGATTTCGCAGGATAGAGCCTTTCTTTCTAATAGGCTAATACCCGCCTCAAGGCTAAAAAGCCATTAACGATGGATTAGCCGAACCAAAGGAGAGCCGCTCTTATGCAGTTGACTCGCCGACCTCAATTCAGGAGTTAGACTTCGAGTGGTGATGCCATCAAAGAAGGAGAAGGACTTCTGGGAACTGGGCTCCAATGCCAATGGCTTAATCAAAGAAGTGGGGCAAACTAGTAAAGTCATTAATCAGTCCCAAGTCCACCGGTGAAAGGTCAAATAGAAGCACGATCGGAGAGCTCTAAATAAAGACAGATCCACGTCGGGTTAGAAATAAAGAGTTTTTGAACAAAAGCCGAGTAAAGTAAGTAAGAAAAGAATTTCGCAAAGAACCTACGAAAAGGGTAATCTTTTCAAAACTCATTAATTGATTCAGTCGCACTTAGATCCACCTTTAATTGTTGCCATAACTCTAACTTATATAAGAAAAGGAAAGATTAAAATTGATAAGAATTAGGTCTCCTAATTCGGATTGGTGTAGGGTTTTTTTTTTATTTTATCCAATTAACTCTAACTTGTACAAGAAAAGGAAAGATTAAAACTTATAAGAATTAGGTCTCCTAATTCGGATTGGTGTAGGGTTTTTCTTGAGGCTGTAGTAAAAGGAAAAAAACAGAGCAGAGCAGCCACTCTGGTTTTTTTTGTTCTTGAGAAAAATCGCCTCCTGTGTTGTCTCCCCGCGATTCATAATTTTATGACTTAACGGGGCTAACGAACTAAGAAGATTTTTGAGGTGATCACAGTTGGTATGCATCGACGGCGATCAGATACCGTCTTATCTTGTAAGGCGGGTCGTTGTACCCATCGCACCGATAAATGAGGTGAATAACTTTTTGAAGGCAAACTAGTATTGACCTAGTGGTTCTTCTATCAGATAAGTTGTACTTCAATTCTACGGTTTAGGTCTGTTACTGACTTACTTTTTTATTTTGAATTCTACCTAATTGCTTTGCGTTTAGACTATTTGGCCATGCCGGCTTTGTTGATAATTGATAATTGCGTTTTTGTTAGACCCTGATCAGGTATAAGTGGTGCTTATTCAATTCAATTGAGTTGTTTGTTTGTACTCATCGGTACCGATTTTCTAACAATTATTGCGCGCCTTCTCCCTCTCTTCATTTGGAAAACGTTCACCTTCTTCTTCCCTCCAAACGGTCCATCACTACTCTCAATAATTTTAATACGAAACCACCATGTTCGAGTCCCTGTAAGTTTGTTTGTTCCTATCTTCTGCCAACTTCAGTTCTTGGAGGAACCACCACCATTTCCTTCATTAGCAGCGAAACAAAGTTGCATACGATTTTTTTCTTCTTCTTCTTCTCCTGGTGTGTTCGAGTTCTTTTTCTTTCTTTTTAAAATTTTTTTTATAGTACAAGGCATTTTAAAGATTTTTCTTAATCTATTTCAGCAGAAAATCATTTAAGCCTAGTTTGAGAGTTTAAAAATGGTGAAAATAGAAGAGAAGTGGCTTCTCTTCTCTTGTTTTGCAGAAGTTCTGTGGTAAGAAAGAAAGAGATGGAGTGATCTCAGATCACTCCTACAGCCAGAATTATTTCTCTCCAATTTGGAGAAGAGAAATACTTTAAAGTAAATTTTTGTTAATGGCAAATTTATCTTTGAAGTAACAGGTTTAAAAATCTTATTACCTTCTATATTCTATGCGAAATAAAAATCCTTCCAAGGGATATTTTAGTAAATGGAGAATAATTCTTTCCTTTCTCTCCAAACTCCCAAATAAAAAAAAAGAGTTTTTCTTTTCTTTTTTCTCCTAAACTTTCAAATAACTTTAGACATATATCACTTACCTTCTTTTTTTTTTTTTCTTTTCTCTCATAACTTAAAATATCTCTTCTTCTTTTTTTTTTCTTTCCTAAACTCGCAAACTATCCCTTAGACAGTAATATTAGAGATGGGCTAATTGTCAAAATCAATTATTTATGGGACAATGCAATAATTGCCCTGGCTTTTGGGTAATTTTTCGATCATGAATCAAGATGCAAATCTAATTTAAGACCTTAAGACCTACTATCCGGTGAAAAATAATTTATATTATTTAAAATACCACTGTTTTACAACTCCTCTTTAACTTATGAAATAAACTCAATTTTTATTTTTCTTCATCTTTTAAGTGTGAATGGGCACACAAGTCTCGTAACCATTATTTTTTGGACTGGATCGGACTAGCTGATTGGATCGTGAACCGGTCTCTAAACTGATTTGATCTTTCTCTTTGAACCGAAATTCTCAAAAATCGTCTTATTTTGTACAAATCGATTTGGACTGATTGATCTAATAAGTGAACCGTTGAACCAGTCGGTCCAACTGAATTGAACCGTTTCTTCGTTTTTTTTTTCTAAATAAGATAATGTATTCATAAGAAAGAAATAAGTTACATAAATAGATTAAATAGTTTATAGTAATAGAGAAAATATCACAAATTTTTAATTTTGTTATTTATGCATTTGTGAACTTAAATTACACTATATTATTGATCAATTTTATTTTTAAAAATAATTATATTTTTAATTTTTAAATTATAATATTACCTACTAAATTACGATCTAATTATAGTCTAATTACAATTGAACTGTTGAATCGTAAATCAATAAATTTTTTGATTTAATATTCGATCCGATTCTAAAAACATTGCTTATAACCTTTTCATTAAAAATAATATTTCGATTGAGAAGACAAACTCAGAATGCTTAGCCCGCACAACCGGAATATTTGCGAGTTTGGGCTAAGTTCTTAAACCTAAACTCATGTTGGGCCAAGGCTAAACTTACCTTAGCTGAGCCCGTGCTGTATCGAAATGATTTAATTATACATTTATACAAGTGATGCATAAACAATGTTAATAATATCTCTAATTTTAAGAAAATTATAAAATAAATGCAAGAAACTGTTTAAAAAAAAATTAGTTTCTTCTGCTGTCTTTTAGAGTATAAGAGAACAAAGAAGAAAATGAAACATTTGGGTAACTGCTTGAAAATTTTTTATTTTTAATAGACACAGTTTTCCAAAATTTTACAAAACGAGGGCTAAATTTTGGTTTTAAATACCTCTTGGCATTTCATTTCACGAAGGACAATCCAACAAATGCTAAAACTTTGAAAGATTTAAATCATCCACACTCTATTAATAATAATTAATTCTAATTACTTAATTCTCTATTATATATTAAAAAAGACGGAATTAATAAATTAAAATAAGCTAAATAAAATAATATATTAAATAATATTATTATAATTTTTAAAGAAGCTACCAGTCAATATATGCATTTGCGATCAGGCCTGGATTAGAAACCCGATATGACAGGGAGGATGGAAGTTGACGCAGAGGAAGCTTGAAGATAAAATGGCAAAGTCAAGAGGCATCCCATCTTTCTTGGCCCCATTTTATGCAGCGGTGGGGTTAGATAGAGCGGAAGGGTCTACACGTTCAAGAAGATTAGGTGATTCCCATATGCACCATTTTTATTAGACACAAGCTGACCATCTAGTCAAAGCAATATATAGTGACCTAATCATATTTTAATTTTAATTTTTTTAAAATAAATTTTAATATGAATAAATATATGTTTAAATCGTAAAAATATGAATTAATATTTTGAACACAATAAATATATTTACAAATTATATTAATCTAAAGTGATATACTAATTGGCATAGGTAGACGATGATAGGATTGAACTTGGTCGTTTATCCTTTTTTTTTTTCAATTGATATTTTTTTCTTTTTTCAATTAGTGTTTTATTTTTATTTTTTTTGACAGAATTGATCCTGATCGTCCACCTTTTTTTTTTAATTGATGACCAGGATTGATCCTGATCGTCCCTCTTTTTTTTTTTTTTTCAATTGATGGGGTTTTTTTTTCAATTGATTTTTTCTCAATTGGTGTTTTATTTTTTATTTTTCAATTGATGACTTTATTTTTTAAAAAATTTATGGGTTTTTTTTGGGTTAAATTAATGGCATAGATTTGATTGTATAGCTTACTTTTTATTTTTTTAAATTGATGGCTTAGATTTGATTCCATGAATTTACACACACAAATATCAATAATAATAATGAGATCCCTGACCATATCTTCGTGGCATCTTTTTTTTTTTGTTTTTTGGTTTTTTTAATTTTAATAATATAATCATTGACAAAAATTATTTTGTCGTACATCTCTTTTTTTTCAATTGATATATTTTTTTTCCTTTTTTCAATTGATTTTTTTTTTTTTTGCAATTTATGGGGTTTTTTTTCAATTAATGTTTTAATTTTTTCGTGACAAAAGATGGTTTTAGGCCAATTTTTTTTTTAATTGATGACCTATATTAAATAGATGATTTTAATTTAGGGCCATCTATTTTTTATTTTAAAATTAATGTATATTTTTTTTATATAATTAATTTATATAACTAATTTATATACATGAATCTCAATAATAATGAGATTCCTAATATATCTTCGCGCTAGCCTCACCTAATGTAAAGACTATGCAGCAGTAAGCAAGAGTTTTAAATTTTTAATCCTTCTTTCTCTGAACAGAGAATTGTCAGAGCAGCGATGTGATCAAATGCCACAGTGCTGCTGAAAGAGAAGAACAGAAAAAGTGGGCTTTAAAGAAGCAGAAGTACTAAGTTGGCTCATGAATGGCAGTGATGGGTGCCGTAACGGAAGAAATTAAATGCTTGTCTTTGGCCCGAAGGATACCGACAATAAAGTGAGGCAGACTTCCCACATCTGCCGAGGCCAACCATGCTCTTCCTCGCTCTGTACATTTTTTGGGCCTTACAGGTTGTCAGTCCAAGGACAAAACACTGCCTCCCAAACTTGCATATAAACCGAAGTGAGAACTGAGAAGTCAATTTGGAAAATTACTTATATAATTTTTATATTTATAAAGCATATGCTTTAAATAAATAATGTAACATTGAATGCATATGGTAAAGTATGGAAAAAAATAGAATTAGGGACAAATTATATAAAAGAATATATTAAAATATAATATTATAGTTTTTGAAAAAAAAAATTGAAGGTGAAAGATAAAAGCTAAAAATGATTTTTTTTAATTTTAATTTTTTAATATAATATTTTAAAAATTTTGAGTGACAGATGCAATTCCTTGCCCTTCTTAAATCCTTTCATTAATACAAGTTTTTAATAGGATAATTTGTAAAGTTTGAGCCAATTTAAACTTAGTGTGTGAAAGATAAAGCATAAGAAAGGATACGGGCAAAAAAAAAAAAATAATAATAATAATAATGATGATGATGATGTGAGGATATTCAAAAAATCTTTACAAAGGACAAAACATAAAATTTATATACTAATGTTTTAAAATTTTTAACTTTTCAAAAAGAAAGAGTAGTTTTTTTTTTTTTTTTTTTTTGGGGGGGAAGACGGGCACGCCCCTTATCACTTCTTAACTTTTTTTTTTTTTTTACAGTAATTATTTTTTGGTGGTGGTGGTGATGGTGGGGGGCATTGGGGTTTGGGGTGGAGACAAATGCCTAATTGATCTTTATGAGGAACCTCCTCTATCGCAGAGGACTGATGGGAGAACCTCCTCTATCACAAACAGGAGTATTGAATTGGGTTGCTCAAGGTTCGGGAATGGTTCAAAAATTAAAAAAATTATAATACTGTTCTTAAATTTCAAATTTTTTCATATTCTTAATATCAGTTTCGAATAGTAATTTTGAGATAGGAAAAGAATATTTTTAGTTTTGGAACAAGACAAGACGGATATTCGAATCTTCAGTTCTAATAAAACAAAGATGGTTCTAATTTAGTTTTCAAATATTTTAAAACATTTTTCACAAAAAAATATTGTTATTTATAAATTTAAAAATACATGTTAATAATTTTTTAAATTTTAATCTAAAACAAAATTCTAAAATAAAATTGAAATAACTTATATGACACTTTATATAATAATTTATACAATCTACCTATATAATCCATATATATATATATATATATCATATAATACTATATTATATAATCTATATATGCACACTATATATATAATATAATATACATATAATATACTATTCAATCTATTAGATATTAATTTATATAATCTCCTTATATAATCTATATATATTAATCTATATAATCTACCGGCCTAATCTATATATAAATATTATATATATAGCATAATATATTATATATTATATATATAATTAGAATTATTTTTATCATTCTTTATATATATATATATGACTATATATATTCAGTTCTTCAATTCGGTACAATTCGAAATGGTTTGGGGCGGTTTTCATACGATTTGAAACGGTTCTCGATATAAATATTACATAAAAATTTTAGGACAATTCGATTCGGAAAAAGTCAAAAGTTAACAAATTTTTTTCGATTCTGATTCTTTTCGATCTAATTATTCAGATAAATTCGATTATTCTCCAGTTCCTTGAGCAGCCCTATTCTTGATAATCCAATTGGCTACCCAGTGGGCAAGGCATCTCCTTCTACAATTACAAAAGTTGATATGGCCGTCCAATCTTTCTCGGTGCTATAACCCCTCAGTGTTTGGATGATATTCAAGGCATCTCCTTCTCCAATTACTTTCACTGCTTTCATCTCTTCAGCAATCTTTAGGGCTTGGAGGGCAGCTGAAAATGGACCATCTACAATTGTAAATCCAATTCAAGTCCTTGTCACGTTCTCCTTTTGAATTTCTAAATATGCAAGTTACAAAGGAATCTCCATCCTGATGAGTAGAATCAAAGTTCAACCATCACCTTTTAGCACCGTCTTTAATTATTATAATTATCATATAATTGTTTCCTATACACTTTATATTGTTCTCTCAAATCAACCTTCGATATGAGTAATTTGTATGACCCTATCCCACACTGGATGAAGCCACCTCTACCGCGCAGGCAAGATTCATTGGCAAGGCTCTTCTCCAATAATAAAAATATTAAAAAGCTTCTACTCTTTCATTAATATCAAAATACATTATATAATACTATTACAAACACTTGATATCGAAACATAACTCGCATTAGATTAATTAATTATTAAAATCTATTTTTTATAAAGCGATAAATAAGAATATAATAATTAAATTATAACTATCATATAAGTATTAGATGATATATTTTGGTATTATTAAAAGATTAAAAAAATCTCTAATATTATTAGTATTAAAGAAGAGTTATTCATGGCACCATATGGTGCTTTCCTGTGGATTGGAAGCCTCTAATATTTTGGTGTCAATACATTGAGAGAAGGTTTAGTGTATTGAAGACAACTAATGCATTACTAATAACTCGGTAAAAATTTTAGTTGTAATAGAGGTAAGTCTCCTCAATACCATATTTGCATAGTAAAATCTATCATGTGGCTATGTATCTTTCACTATATTTGGTACTCACCTTTCCTTATGAAACTTTAAGAGCCTAAATCTGTTTGCTTGTTATCCACGTAGGTTTTTTTCCTTTTTATAACAAACCTAGATTTAGGGCACCTAATGTTACTTTAAGAAAGAGGTTGACACCAAACATAAAAGTGCATCCAGATATTATTTGATATACAAGTATATGACCTTTTCTTGTATAGTTATGATGTCCCTAAATTTTACTTAAGAAATATTGCATGATAAGGGAATGTGAATTTTTTTTTAAAAAAATCTACAATCGAACTAGGAATTCCAAGTATTACTATTACACCTAAACTTCAGTTTACATCTTCTTATAATTCATTAAGACATAAGGGATGTAAATTGAACATGCAAAATTATTACTATAGTTGGTAAGGATATGTGAATTTAATCATTAGTAGACTAAAAATTACTACTACTTGCATTTAATAAAATATACCTTTTTAGAGTTAATTTCTCTTTTCAAAATATAATATTTTATAAATTTCAATAGATATTCCTCTAATATTACTACTTCTGTTTTTTTTTTTTAAATCTTACACGTCTCTTTCTCTCTCTTTTTCTAAACACTACACTCTCTAATTTCTTACAGCGTCATTAATAAAGTGCTTTGTTTTTAGAAACCTAGTTTGTGTATTATGAAGCGGAAATAGTGGTACTTTGGGCCGTTTTTGGAAGAAATTCTTTCTAGTTCAAACTAAAATTCAAATTTAAAATAATATTAATTTAAATAATTTTAATTTTTTAAAAATTATCATATACTCATAACACATTATATTTTTTAACTCTTATTAATAATTAAGTCTCAATTTATCTTATATTTAATAATAATAAATTTATCACAATTTAATTTTTATCTAAGTATATACCATAAAAATAGTACAGAAGTTTTCACCAATGCACTACAAATGGGCTTAAGTGCACACCCTTTCATTGAAGTTGTGATCCAACAAACTTTAAAGATGGGGCCCAACTTTTTGAAGGCATGTTGGACTCGGCACTTAATGTGCAAACCCGTAATGCAGCAAAAGTTTACTAAGTAAGATTGACCTGTAATCGTTGGCATTAATTTCTTAATTCTATTATTGGAAAAATAAATTCTAAATTCTGTTAAAATTGATTACTACTCATATTACTCACAATACTAGATAACAGCGACTAATAGGTACTAATGTCTTAGTAAAATCTATGCATCTTGATTTACTGTTATATAAATATTGAGTTAGTGTAATTAATTAACATTTTTAGTAAGTCTTTCTTTATTGTTTTCTACTAATAGATTTAAAAAAACTTAAAAACAATAAATAGCAGGGGGAAGTTTGAAAAGAAAAATTGCAAAATAAATCTGTTGTTGAGAAGGGTTTTTTTGGGTTGAAAGCAAAAATGAATCCCGAAAAGCATCTCAGAGATCATTTCGAATTTAAAAAATTCTGGTGCTTTATCAACACAGTGAGCTGGGACGGTGTGACAATGTTGTCTGAAGGAAAAGAAAACCTCATAATCTGAAGAAGAGAGAAAATTAAAACTAATACTATTAGCTCAACCAACGCATGCCACGCAACGCACGACATGGAATCGACGGGAATAAGGAAGCCACCTGGTACTTTTGTCCTGCTACATTTGTTGTTCAACTTCCCCCTGAACATTCCATCTTTCACCGGTCTTCCACTTTATAAACTTCTCCACAAACGAACGCCTGTATAAATTCTCCTTCCTTCCATCCTCCCTCTTCCATTATTGCACACACAAACTCATTCCACGCAGTTTCTTCTTTTTTTTCCTTTTTCTTTCTCTTTTACAATTTCATACAACTGTGCGTCGAATTCCCATTTTCATGCAAAACGAATTCTAAGTTTTTGCCCGATATTTCTTTCCTCGTCAATGTCTCAGGCCCGGGAAAAATCGGGTCTCGAACCGTTTAAGTCATTCAAATCCTCTGTGTTTCCTGCAAAGTGTAGTGTTCTTGTAACGGTGTTAAAGGGTGGAGTTTTAATCTTCTTGATAACCTCCATTCTACTGGTTTTATACTCGTTTTTCACCAGCGACCCTCTCTGGTTTAGCTGCCCCGAATGTACTGATCCGACGAAAATTACTGTCCAAGATTGTGACCCCCCAGACCCGAGTGACATGCCCACAGACATATCCCACATCGTTTTCGGTATCAGCGGCTCGACCCAGACGTGGAACCACCGGAGAATTTATTCACACCTCTGGTGGCAGCCCAATAAGACGCGGGGATTCGTTTGGCTAGATGCAGAACCCCGTCCGTACACACTCTGGCCCGAGAACTCCCCACCCCATCGGGTCTCATCGGATTGGACCCGGTTTAAGTACACCAGTTCACAATCGGCTGTCCGAATCGCTCGGGTGATACTAGACTCGTTCCGAGTCGGATTGCCCAACGTTCGGTGGTTCGTTATGGGAGACGATGATACAGTGTTTTTCACAGATAATTTAGTTACGGTGTTGTCGAAATATGATCACCGTCAGATGTACTACGTTGGTGGTAACTCGGAAAGTGTGGAGCAGGATGTGATGCACGCATACGACATGGCCTTTGGCGGTGGTGGTTTTGCCATCAGTTACCCTTTGGCCGCCGAATTGTCAAGAATTTTTGACGGCTGTCTCAATAGGTACTATAATTTCTACGGCTCCGATCAGAGGGTATGGGCCTGTGTGAAAGAACTCGGAGTATCCCTCACTAAAGAGCGTGGGTTCCACCAGGTATGATGTTGTTACTACTCTCATTTTTTTTTTTTAAGTAGGAAATATATTTATGTTAACCCGCATGATCATGCACTTGTAAGTCTAAGTGGTTCCTCCAATGCGTACTGCACTTATGGCATATTTGACTTACTAAATCAAATTGTTTTACAATTTCTTTCATCCCATAATATAAATCATTTGACATATATTAAAATTTTTAAAAATAAAATGACTTTATATTTTTTTTTCTTAAAACACTTCTATTTAAATGTCATGAAAAGAGATGAGAGAGAAAGAAAGGGAAAGAGAATAATAAATAAAGATACAAATATAAAAATAATTTTAAATTTTTTTTGAAAAATTCCTAACAACTTATAATTATAATTTAGGATAGTAAAAATAGTTTCAAACGATTTATATTATGGGACGAAAAGAGTAATATAGACGGTGGTGAATGATTTGGAAAATAGTGTCGATAGGGAGTTTCGATTTGTGGGTTGGGGGGGGGGAAGTCATTTCGTGTATTTAATATTATAATATGATGTTTAATATTCAGTGATTAAGATTGAATATGTAGTCCATCGTGGTATTCTTAAACTAGGCTGACAAGTGGGTGAAAGACTATGGATAAATCTTATTTGGTGTCAAGTGAAGGGTGAATTTTTAATCATAATATTTTCACTAATTTGGTACAAAATCTTCACGAATGGACACATTGTTGTGAGTAATTTGGAAAATAGTGTTGATAGTGAGGTGCAATTAATTAGTGGGGAAACAAATGTGATAGTATTAAGGAAAAGTCCTTTAGGGTGTGCTAAATAATTTAACATTATTTATTGTGAATAATAATTAGCAAGGGAGTATTGAATACGCAGTTTAGTAGACCATGATTGAATTCTTGAACTAGTTTTGAAGTTGAGGGGTAAAAAAAAAATTGAATAGATGCAAATTTGTAACCTTCTTTGCTGCGTATGAATATATGTCCCTTTTTCTTTGTCTTTAAGCATGTATTTTTGAACTTTGCTCTTGGTTTGGTCACTGGTCTGCCGATTAAATTAGCAGCTGACTTTTGTTTCCAAAAGGTGTTTCATTTGGAGGAATGACACCTCAACAAAAGAAAACTCGAATTAAGCATAAAAGTCATACAGTTGGTGTATGGGATATTATTATTATTTCATCTTAGGTACAGTACTTTAATAGTTTCTTGAAGAATGAGATTCATATAGTACTACTAAACTAAGATTTCCTTATTAGAATATTTTTTGTGTATTCCTAGAATTAGATACCATCTGCTTTGGACGTATCGCTTGCCTGAGGATTAAGGTAGAAAAGTTTATCCCCGTATAGCTGGTCCTTCAGTCTTTTTCTGTCGTCAACAAAAGTCTTGTAGGAAAGTGATATGTCTTTGCCTTTGGCCTTTGCCCACTCCATGCGGTCACGGGGCAAGACCTCTTGTTTTTCTTGTGGGTTCTTGCGTATGGTTCTAATTAGTGCAGAAAAGACCTGTCTCCCATAGTCTTATTCTACATTTAATCTCATTTGCTTGAGATGTGGAACAAAGCATCATTACCAAGTCATTGGGGTGACTATATGGATTTCGATGTCAAATATCAACTCACTGATAAGGAAGTTGGAATTTGTGAGGAAGTGATTCAATTGTTGAACTGGTCTTAGTTTTCCATGGCTGGGCTTCCCTTTTTTCTATGGTTGCTAGTCAATCGAAAGGATTAATCAATTAGTCATAAAATTGAAATAAAAATCTCTCTTTAAGCTTGACCTCATCGAAGACTTTGTCGAGTCCTATCTTTGCTGACAGGATAGCAAGTGTTAAGCACGCAGGTTTGCAAGATGCTGACTATGGCTGTGGCAAAGGTTGTCCCATTGGATTTGCGTTAAAAAAAGACTGCTCTGGGGAAAGGACTAAGGAATTCATGAACTAAAAATGTCACAATAGGCTTTCTATGGTTCATTAGATCAAAGAGAATATTATTATTGTACATTATATTTCATAGGCTATTTTTCCCTTGTAAAAGTCAATGTATGGCCCTTATGATAGGTTTAAGAAAGCACATACCATAGAAAGTGCTCGGAGAATAAGTTATGACTTATAATGTTCATTAGAGAGACATCATTTTGCCCCACCCACCACCCCACGAACCAGGGGCATACCTTCTCTCCTTCCCTATTTGTGAATTTTGATTACTTTCTCTACTGCATGCGCCATGGTAATGGTCATTGGTCACTAGTTAGAAAGAAGCATTCACGTTGTTCAAATGCCTGTAAAAAGCATACACAGCTGTTTTCTGCTTTAGCTTATGGAATTACATATTTTCAGATTGATATTCGAGGTGACCCATTTGGTCTTCTGGCAGCACATCCAATGGCACCGCTTGTATCACTGCATCACCTAGACCATGTGGAGCCAATGTTTCCAAACCAAACCCAATATGAGTCATTGAAAACTCTGATCAAAGCATATCAGGTAGACCCTGCACAAATAATGCAGCAGTGCTTGTGCTATGAAAGGCGGGATAAATGGTCGGTGTCCATCTCTTGGGGCTACGCTGTGCAGATTTACCCTTCACTATTGACAGCCATGGAACTGGGGATGCCTCTACAGACATTCAAGACATGGCGGAGTTTTAGTAATGGACCTTTCACATTCAATACGCGGCCTGTGAGCTCTGATCCTTGTGAGCAGCCAGTTAGATTTCATTTGGATTTGATTGAAGAAGATGGCAAGGGTGGGACAATTTCTACCTACAAGAGGTTCATTGATGAATCTGAGAAGAAGTGTACGAAAATATTTTATACCCGTCCAACAGCTATTGAGAGGATTGTAGTCTCTGCTCTGAAAATGGATAATGAAGAATGGAAGAAGGTTTGTTTCTCTTTTCCTCTGTGCCTTTTAATAGCGCATGTGCTTGCATCTGTCAGTTTTAGGTACCAAAAATAAATTCTGAACATGTAGATGTCTCTAAACATTTGAGCATTTCCGCTCGTTGAGAGTTAAGCACGAAGACGTTAATTTGCATATCTTTCAAATGGTATTGGTTAGGCTGCAAGGCTAGAAGCCAAGAAATTGGAGAAAGGTTTAAGGAGAAACAATTGCTTCACAGTTCTACTAAAATAAGCAGACTTTTTGGTGACTATTTATTATTTTTCTAACGTTTTATCTTCATTCATTGGCAGAACCCCAGACGGCAATGCTGTGAGATCCAAAGTTCGAACAGTGGTACCATGAAAGTGAAGATTAGAAGGTGTAATTACCAGGAGTCCATCACTCCCTGAGTGTTTTTTTTCTGGCTGTTGTAAATGATTTTGGTCAGAGAATAAAACCTCCGAATACTCAGAAAGCAGGTTATATGTTACTATAGTTTTTCCGTTTTTCTAATCATAGAGCAGATGTTTTATTATTCTAGTCCTGAAAATTTCATGTACCAGTCTAAAGCTGTTTATGCAATTGAGGTTTCACATGGAAGTGAGCCCAGGCGTGGCATCGAGCATTTAGAGCTGCTGGATTCGATCAGATGGTGCAATAGAAACTAAATTATTGTCAATGATTTTTTTTTTCTTTTGGTGTAACTTTAATCTAAATCTCATCCCACAATCATAGTAAGAGCAGTGTCTTATATTCTCTTGATGATGTTGGAATATTAGCCATGAATATATAAAGCCTTTCTGCAGCAGTAAGTCGGGTATGGTTGCAAGAGAGCAAGAAACGAACTGATCAATAGACTAGACGGTTTCATTTAAAAAGAGAAGGATTTCAGCTATATCTATTAAGACTTGGTCAGGTTAGGCAAAACATAATTTGAGAATTGAGATATACACAGCATAGCTTTTCTACACATGCTAGAAGGCACAACAATGGATTTCCAAATACAAAGATTACACTACTTACGGGAATTTTATTGTTGATGCAATTCCAATAAAATCAGCTCTTGCAAAGGCTTCATAGTGTACACTTTCTCCTGTTCAAAACGGCTCAACGGAGACTATGCGTGCTAATTGCAAAGCAATGTGTCTCGTGTTGCATTACCAGTAGTTGGGTTGACTCTGTTTAACAGCATACATGTCAAATTACTGAACAGCCGAAAGGTAACGAAACTGGCAAAGATATCAAAAGTACTCATAAATTACCCGTCAGCAACTGTGCAAAGGTATTGTCGTTGATCATCTCTCAAAGGAACATCTGTGAAATCTGACCGTACACAACGTTTCATATAAGCAACACTAGCTAATCACATTGTTAACAGAGGATTACGGATCACGTGTGGTTGTGAAACGTATAAAATTTTAGGCAGTGGTCTATAATAGTTCCGTGAGGCAATACCAATTTAGATGTCTGCTAAAAATTCGCAACAAGCAGGATATACAATATTCAGAAGAGCCATAAGCGTATTTGAAATTCGGTCAGCAAAAAGCAGTTAATTGCAGAATAAAGTTGCTGAGTCTATAGACAATGATGAAAATTTTTTTTGACTAAGCAATAAGAAATAGTTTTTCTTTCAAATCTGATCCAAAGTACAATAAGAATTGTCAACCTAGCAACTATTTCAACTGGTCAAGACTTAAATCTAGACCATTCTGAAAAATATCCTTCAATGATGTTCATTTTAAGAAATGTCCCACAAATGTTCTTATCAACTTAAAAAGGAAAGAAGGCGCATGCACAATTAGCTGCAGACATTCCACACATGAAAAGAACTCTTAAGAATAAAGAAATGCTTGAAATGGATGCTCAAGCACAAATGTGGAGTTCAATGAGAGACCATCTGCTGTTGCTTCTGCTTACCCGCGCCAGTTATATTTGACCCCCTGAAAGATGTATTCCCAGTTGCAAGTGCACCTTCCAGATTAGCATTGCTCAAGTTTGCCTGAAGAAAGCAAAAGTTCATTATTTCATGTTCTATCAACCAGCTGGAAAATTATGTAATATATCAATAGCATCCAAATATTTGCAGTACTATCAACTTGCATCCATATATTTATGTGAACAGTTTAAATCTAAGTAGAAATTCCCAAATGCAGCAGTACAAAATTTATTCAACTGTTCTTTAGGACTATTTCTTTCGAGATAAAATAGTTCGTTTCTATCACTTCAGCTGGCTTTACAATTGGAGTACCAAAATAGATCAAAGAAACCATTTGGATATACCAGCCACTACATACAAAATTGAGACCACCTCAAAGAAGCTGTATCCTAAAACTCGACAGAGTTTGTGGTTCATCCACCGTTTAACAGATTTGATTCCCTTACTATCGTCAGATATAACCTAAAACAGGGTTTCAATTCACATCTGTATACACACGTGCACAGACAGATATGTGATAGGAAATATCTTCACAGACTGATCTGATTTGGCCACCTTTATGGTTATCCAAGAAGAATACAAGGACTACAAATTTCATCTTTAGTGCAGAGAATCAATGATTTTAGAAGGGGAAATATTTTTTTAGCACATTAAGGCGAAGCCCTATTTTATAATCAGATCCTGTGGTTTTGAAATAAATGAAACTTTCAGGAATCAGTGTAGAAATGTCCAAGTGGATTATCGTTATCTATAGGCACCTCAATGTCTAAATGTGGTCATCCCTCATCCTAGGGGGGAAAGTCTCAATAAAAATCAGTCCTCATAATTAAGTATGTTCTTGCCAAGAGTGAGGGAGAAATAAAAGAAAACAATATGCCGAGTTTTTGATTGGATAACTTTGTTAACCACAAAATAGAAGAAATACTGCTGAAGCACCCTAATAATTAGCTTTCTGACTATTTTTAAGAACACACAGGTTTCCATTTTTGTTCCATTCCAGACAAACCTTTTAGCTTGTCAAACTAAGTTTGCCCATGATTTCACAAGGTGAACGACTGAAAGGTTTAAGAACCATAGTGAGAAGTTTTGCCTACCAAAGCCACTCACTTATACATCCCTATGCTGGTTAATTTAAAAGTCATTGTTGTAATATGTTCCTCCAGTTATAAGCAGTTTATCTGCATATTTGTTGTGATGCTCATTTAGATACTGGTGGCAAGCAACCTACATCTACTAGATATTGGTTCAGATTTATAATGTACCACCTTTGTCACATTTGCTAAGGAGAAATCAGCACCTCTGAGATCAGCATCAGAAAGATCAGCCCCTGAAAAATGCAAGAAGGCAATCCAATTTAAAGCATATTTAAAAATCCCAAGTCACTAGTAGGATAAAATAGTGGTCAAATATGATATGCAAACATTATCACCAGAAAAAACTTGCAGTATTATTCTAGCTAGAAGCCGGATAATTCCAGGAAGGAGCATCCATACAGTGGAACAAGCATAAAATCCCCAAAGAAATGAAATATTCCACTATCTTGTCCAGGTAATCTGGTAAGTACCTCTGAAAGAGAGTTGAATATATCTTGATAGAGCATCTGCAATACTTAGTAGGTCCTGACTAAACCCTTTATGCATCAAATGCTTATAAGTTACACCTTTAGCATTTCTGGGCTATGCTATTTTCACAAAAAGCTTGCTCCTGTTTTCACTTAGTATATGATTTCTTTTTTCAAGCAAAAACCTATCCACGTGGATAGTTGGTTAGTCTTAGTCCTAGCCCGTCCCAATCATTGCATTGGTTGGAGCCATGCGATCTGAGTTTGCAGACAGTATAGCATTTCATAATCAACTAAGAATCACATTTGGCAGCTATGTTGAAACTCATTTGAATGGTTTTTTTTTTCTTCTTTTTTTTCACTTTTCTTAATATCCAATATCCCAAGCCTTTGCTACCAATTTCAGCAAAGTAAGCAAACAGGAAATGCTATACAATTTATATAAAATGCGGAGCCACTGCAAAACAAGTAAGAAGAAAAACTGATAATTACCCGTTAAATCAGCATCAAAGAAACTTGCTCCTACTAAAGTTGCACCTTTAAAGTTTGCTTGCCTAAGTATTGACTGTAACACAATTCGCATAAAACCACATGACTTATTAAAAGCAACGTCCTTATATCAGTGGATATAGGATAGCAGAGTGGACTAAGTCCACTTGCCCACCAATAAAGTTATGCAGTCGCATACCGTTTTAAAATCTTGCTTGATCAAACTCTTCCCACTAAAATCTTTTCCAGTGAGATCTTGTCCCCTGGTCACTTCTGCACCATATGGTCCTCCACCCTTGTCTCCCACATTACATAGTTCATTAATAGGAAAAAATAACCAATTTGTAACTTCTATCCCCGTTCAAAATCAAACCTCGACGAACATAAAGAAACGATTTTGAATTTTGCTAAAAAAGGAAGCAAGACAATTCTTGATTACCTTGAATGCCGAAGCAGGATCAGAGGCAAAGATGAGTGAAGCCGAGAGAAGGGCAAGAAAACCTGCTCTGGAAATTGATTCTCCCAAACAGAAGAGAGGATTTTGGGTAACTGGGGAGCTGCTCAGAGGACGCTGCCAAAGATATACATGAAATTGTCCACTTTAATCACACTTCAGTCAGTACTCAGTAGCTAAACAGCACCGTTGATCAAGGGAAAAAGCAAAACTACCTGGAACTCATGACTATTGGGTGAGGGAAGAGAGCGGAAATGTTGAGTCGATGATGAGAAGGGATGAAAAGGATTGTGAAGTTTTGGAATTGAAAGGAGTTTGGAACGGAAGCAGACACTGAGAACCACCATTGCTGATGGATGACGGCGAGTCACTGGTGTGTGGATAATCCGTACAATACAATTACTTACAAAATACCGATGGATGAATTACAACTTTCCTTTCTTTCCCCACTATTTTAGTGGCCAAAATACTCGCACGGATTAATAGATTAAAATTGTCATGGATTCAATTGACATTTTTTAATACTTTAGGGATCGTAAAAACAATTTTCGGGCCACAATTTATAATGAGTTTCCATCATCACAGTTGAGTATCTCTTCACTATAATAAGCAATTTCTGTCCCATTGTTCTTCGGCCCATTCCTTCTTCCTTCTTTACAGATTTTCGTTAAATAGTGTTGTTTTGCAGTTGAAATTCAAAAACAGAATACCTATGGGAGATCTTCCCAATCTAGGAAGGTTCCATATGTGAAATGCGACCTCCAAAAATCAGACGAAAAATGTGATCTCCGTCAGTTAAATTTCATTTTATGCAAATTGTGAGAATGAAAAAAAAAATGCAGATTGCATTAGTAAAATCCGACCTTTATATCTCATTTTCTCGAATCACACTTAAAACCATTTAGAGGCAAACAAATTTGGAGGATTGTGCCAGTTAACTTACTTCGAAGACAAGTTAAACTCTTGCAGATTTTGATTCTGACCTAGATTCTTTGGAATAATGCCAATCAAGTTGTTTTGCCACAACTAAGAACTTCCATATTTGGATAGTCTACAGCGAAATCTGGTATTGGACCGTGCAATCTGAGGTTGAGAAGGCAAAGCGGCGTGAGATTTATCCTGGCTAGTGCATTGACGGAGAGATCGAGATTCACCATGCCCGTAAGATTGCCTAATTGCTTTGAGATTGGACTAGAGAGGACATTGATATCCAAGAACAGAGCATCAAGTGATTTCAAGTTCCCGAGAGCTCCGGAGGCAATGTTTTCAGAACCGGATCGGTCATCGAAAAAGTTATTGGTTTACGATTTAATTGTCTAACGTAATTAAATCGTAATTGAACCGTAATTGAACCGATAATATTATAATTTAAAAATTAAAAATATAATTATTTTTTTTAAAAAAAATTGATCAATAATATAATGTAATTTAAATTCATAAAAACATAAATATTCAAATTTATGATTAAAAGTAATCATTTTTACTTTATAACCAACAACCTAACACATTAAAGTAATTTATTGAATTGCCTGATTTAATTTACCCCCAAAAATTATAAAATTTGACTCAATTTTTTTTTTATAAATTACCGGTCCGACTAACCAGTTCACGGTCCAATCAGTCGGTCCAAACCGATCTGAATGATTCTGTGCAGTTTTTGAGTTGTTCGATTTATTAGATTGAACCAGACCGATTGAGGGATCGGTTCATGGTCCAACCGATCCGGTCCGATCTCAAAAACTTCATTATAGATGTGGATAGACATTGTAAAAATATAATAAATTTTTATAAAACTTTGTAAAACGAATTATATTGTGAAAAAAAATTTTAATTTTAAAAAAATTTAATTTATATTGTAAAGCGAAGATATTATATAATTTCTATAAATAGCATGGCTTTTATACTTTATTTTTTGGACAATCTATATTATAGATGTGGACAAATAATAGTACTTTTTTAGTTTACACTCTTAGTTTACACCTACTTTTTTTTTCTTGGGGGTGGGGGGTGGTTTACATTAGAACTGCTAACTATTTCTCTCATTTTTTAAAATTGAATATTCACATTTAATTTAGATGATGTGTATACTGGGATGCCATCCATTTTTTCTGGCTAGCAAGGTTAGTTATGAGGACTTTATATTGAAAATTTTTCTAATGTAAAAAGATGAATATTTCAAAATATCAATATTAGACATTTGATTTGACATGAAAATAGCACCTCTTTTTTTTTTTTTTTAAATAGCATCGTCTTAGAATACATGGCAAAAAATTCAAGGAGCACATAAACTATTTAAAATTCAAAGTTTTACATTTAAATTAAAAAACGTCAATAAGTAGCATCATACTATTAAAAATATTCTAATCTTGTACTTTTGTCAAATTTAACCTTTTAATTATCTTTTTCGTCGATCACGTGACTGTCATTTGATATCTTTTGTGCATATTTTTATTCATTAGAAAAAAAAAACAAACAATTTTTTCCTCAATTCTCTCGTCTCTCATTCCATTTTGAATCCCAAGAATAACAAAGTAGAAATGTCTTCCTCGCTTTGATTCCTATTTCTCTCATTTTTTAAAATTGAATATTCACATTTAATTTAGATGATGTGTATACTGGGATGCCATCCATTTTTTCTGGCTAGCAAGGTTAGTTATGAGGACTTTATATTGAAAATTTTTCTAATGTAAAAAGATGAATATTTCAAAATATCAATATTAGACATTTGATTTGACATGAAAATAGCACCTCTTTTTTTTTTTTTTTAAATAGCATCGTCTTAGAATACATGGCAAAAAATTCAAGGAGCACATAAACTATTTAAAATTCAAAGTTTTACATTTAAATTAAAAAACGTCAATAAATAGCATAATATTATTAAAAATATTCTAATCTTGTACTTTTGTCAAATTTAACCTTTTAATTATCTTTTTCGTCGATCACGTGACTGTCATGTGATATCTTTTGTGCATATTTTTATTCATTAGAAAAAAAAACAAACAATTTTTTCCTCAATTCTCTCGTCTCTCATTCCATTTTGAATCCCAAGAATAACAAAGTAGAAATGTCTTCCTCGCTTTGATTCCTATTGCACCCTTCTTCCTCTAATTTAAAAACACTAAAAACCCATATAACTATTAGAACAAGAGTTTGGAAAATGTTTCATTGTCCAAAGTCAGCTTGAATTTTTTGGAGTGCGTTTAATAGTTTGTTCAATCAAGAGTACTGTTGGAATTGGCGAACCTCACTCAAGAAGGGAAAATATTAGTAGAATCCTGATCATTTTCCTATTTCGAAATGAGTTGAGCAAAGGCTATTGACGATGTTTGAAGCACAAAAGCTTAACGGAGGGGGAAATCAAACATGAGAATCGCAATCATATTCATTGCCACAAGTTACAAATATTTTTATAGGATTCTTGTTAATCTATGAGTTTTTACGAATGCTTATCCTCCCACAATGGCAAGTGGGCAATGGACAACTTTGACTTTTGAGTATTTTCAAATTACAGTACTGTGTTTTTTTTTTTTTTTTGAGTTTAAAAAATAGAGGTATGTTGAGGAAGAGAAAAGTCAAGTATTTTAGAAATTATGTCAAAGATTCTATTAGAGAAAAAGACTAAGCGCCTACGTAGTAATATATAAGGATAAAAATACCATCACATGAGAATCATGCAATTGACAAAAAAGTAATTAAATATTTAAATTTAATAGAAATACAATGCCAAATATTTTAATAGTATGCGTGTTATATTTAACGTTTTTAGTTTAGATACAAAATTTAAAATTTTAAATAGTTGAATGATATTTAAAATTTTTGCCCTAGAATATATAATAAAAATGACAATGAAAACACACAAAAATAGCAATTTTGCCGCTTAAAATATTGGTTAACTGCTAATTTCTAACCTAATTTTAAATTGTTGACAATCTATGATCTCCATCTACTCCCTAATATTGAGTGTTCTATCATCACAGCACAAAACCCAACGCCCTTTTCTCTGTTACAGAGAAGAGATAATTGTTTCACACAACTCAGTTTTTTTGTTTCCTCTCTGTCTTGCATCTCCCTCCCCCGACTCCCACGAATTCATTCTCTATCACTGTATGAACACAGCCGAAACAGCGCATTTGAGCGCATTTGGGCGTTTCAACACAGCAGAACAGCGAATTTGAGCGGATTTGGGTGTTTCAATTAGGGTGGATCAACCTTCAACTTTCAGTCTATTTGAATCTTTGAGGTACTGTGATCTTTTACACATTCTTAATTTTTAGGGAGGACAGAGATTGATTCTATTGTGACTTCAGGAAATTTCCTCAAAAGAATTGAGTTTATAAATTTATGATGTAGCAATTCTCTTTGTTTTTTTTTTTAAATTTATTTGTTCAGTGATTTTAATGTTTCTTGTGTGATTTCATGCAACGCTCATATGATGGAAATTTCGCTTAATGCCTTAGATTTAGTTGAACTGACTTATTTTCAACTTGAAGTTCTATAGCTATATGAAGGGGTTTTTCAAGCAAAAGTTCACTTGTTCAGACTCCTTTTTAGTCATCAAAACCATTTTGTGGTATCACAATAGTGCATATCAGACATATCAATAAAACAAGGTGAATCAACAGAAGCTTGCACATTAACACACAAAAATTGCTTATGAGTTAAAAATTGTTAGTCACGTTGTCTATGTCAAAACCAATGAATCAAACAGGAGCTCAGCTTTTGTAGAGTTTATCGGTTAAAAACTGTTTAAACAGAGCTAATATCTTAAGAAGTTTAGGTCTGGAAAGTAGAAGCTTCAATCTTAGATCTGGAATCCAAATCACTGATGACATCAAGTGGGGAAGTTTGTAATTATTTTCTTATTGCCTTCTAGAAGTTGTCACAACCACAATTGACAAGATGGGTCTTTAGCCATATCAAAATTTAGAAAAAGTAGATAGTTTAACTAACTAATAGCCTAGAAAAGATTTCTTTCATTGGAATAAGATGACATTTCCAATTGTCTCAAAATGTCTTCCAAACCCATCTAGGGAAGTTTCAAACTTTGCATCATTTCTGTTGGAAAAATCAAATATCCATTTCTGATAGTGTTCTGGAGATACAAAATAACGGAAGTGACTAAAAGGGCTGTAAGGAGTTGAGAGTGCTATAAAGCTCTCTTTGCACATAATTTGTTAGCTGAAGGCTAGATGCAGATCAGGGAATAATAAGGCTGGATTATGAGAAAGAATAACCAAATTGACAAATATGATCAATCTATATGACCAAAGAGAGCACCAAGACTTATGTGCTATAATTAATTTAGATGCTCAAGAACATATTTTGAGAATTATTTTATTCTGATAAAAACACATTAAGACCTGGAAAACACATTAGGTTGATGGGATGGGAAGGTTGAAGTTCATACTAACATGAGGCAGAGTACGGAAACTTACCTCAACATACCCTCTACCAGCAGCAGCATGCAAGATGGTCGCCTCCTGAATATCTCTTCATTAGTGAATCGAGATATGTTCTCAATAATGTGCATGTGAATAAAATATCAATGGCTGACATTAGATTCTGATCAGTATTCCTGAGAATCTTCTATTTTGAAGATGTAAGACCTGCTTCTGGAGGATTAGCAGCTGTGCACTAATCTTACATTAAGATAAAACTGAACTACCTTAGCTAGAGAACTTCAAGAAGAATAAATGTCTTCAATCATACACTTAAGAAGGCTTCAAAAGACGATCTGTAAATATTTCTGGCTGCATTAATTAGAATCCTGAGGCTGAAAAAATTCAAGCATATGTGAAATGCTATGAATCTTGATAGAAGGAAATAATCATACATGAACCATGTGCAATAGTGAATAACTATCATTTCCAATTAGGGTGACAGCAGAGAAGACTAGGGTCTGGCTAGCTAATCTAAAGTATGAGTTATGTTGGGGGTGAGTCCTTTGCTGTTCCTTGCCATTGGTAACTTAAATTTGCTTCTGAATTTGAAGGAGGGGGAAAATCTCTTTTTTTGAGTTACTTTGTGAATAGATGAGGTCCTAAAAACTAAGATAAGATGAAAATTTAAAACTGAACTACTAAATTGGGCTCTTTATACCTTTTCTTTTTCATTTTTGTCTGTTGTCTACTAAACCTTTTTGTCGTTGTTGTCTATTTATAAGCTTGAATAAATCATTAGGGAAGGAGGTATCTGCTAGTTAAAAATTTCTTATATATATATTCTGACCATTTGGACTTTAAAAATTGAAATTGTTCAATTGATTCCTGGTTTCAGATTCCTCTATGGAAAAATAAATGGTGATTGTTTCTCTATAAATTTTTCCTTTAGCTATAGACTTGTAAATTTTTCCACAGCTCACGGTTTTCTTGAAGACTTATTTTTTTGTTTTTAAAGGGTGTATATTTATTTGCCTGAACTGGCTTATCTTGTTCTTTTCAGTTGTAAAATGTATTGAGGTGTTCTTCTCTGCTTTTCTTCTTACGCATTGCTTGAGAAAAGCAGTTATTGGTCAGCTTTGGAGTTACCCTTTTCAGAACAGCTTTGTTTGTGAGAGCTTTTGAAATAAATATGCTACTTTTTTCAAGCAGCTCAGTTGATCACTTTCTTTCGGTAGTTTAAGAAAAGTTAAAGCAAGTGAGAAAAGGTACATCGTTATGAAGAGTTTCAGCGTGAAGTTTATCTGAACTTGCTCAGAAAACATTCCCACTCCCAAATCCGTCCCCCAAACCCCTCAAATATCTGTCAGACTCCTGCTCTCTGGAAATGACTTCTCAGAAACCCCCAAGAAGCCAACCAAATTCCACTAAAAAGCAGTGGTCAATCAACGATTTCGAATTGGAAAACCCCTAGGCAAGGGCAAATTCGGGCGCGTCTACCTCGCTCATGAAGTCAAGGTACGACCACAATGTCGGGAATTCAGTTTCTAAGAATTCACTTTTCTAATGCTGTAAATTTTGTTTGTTTAGAGCAAGTATGTGGTGGCGTTGAAGGTGATATTCAAAGAGCAGATAGACAAGTACAGGTTGAGTCACCAGTTGAAGAGAGAGATGGACATTCAGTTTAGCCTTCGACACCCTAACATTTTGAGGCTCTATGGGTGGTTCCATGATGACCACCGCATCTTTCTCATATTAGAGTATGCTCACTGCGGTGAGCTCTACCGGGAGCTTCGCAAGTCAGGCTACCTCTCTGAAAACCAAGCTGCCACGGTTTGTGAAATACTGCTACTGCATTTTCCCCCCCTAATAATAAGTGTTCATTAGGTACACATCTGTTTGCAGAAATTTTCGCATTTTGATAGTGTTAAAATATATATTCTAAGTTATTTTATGCTAACTTAATGCATTATGCTGAATCATGCTGTAGTCTCTGTTATCATTTTTTGTTTATAATTGGGAGCGAGATTGGTCGGGGATTTAGTTGTTTTTCTTTCAGCAGAAAACAGATGCAAAGGCTAACCTTCTTTATAGCAATTAAATCTGGAGTGAGTCTAGATCCAAACATGATGAAACGTGGCTAAACTGAAATTCAGTATATGGCAAAGTAAGAGGCTAAACATGCTTCAATCGCCTCAATGCAATATTTTCCTTAAGAATAATCTCTCTTTCTTCCTTATTGAAATGATTTTCACCTTTCAATGGGGGAGGATGGATTGGGTTCTCCAAGCCTTTGCATAGACAAAAAGTTAGTGTTTGCATATTTTCAGCCTACGTCTTCCTCATAACCTGCACAGGAATTGCAATTTTAGTTTGATGCTTTATTGTGGAATTTGAATTATGATTAGCTCTTTTTAGTCAAAAAGTTTGGTATTATTTTGTGCATTAAGCACTTGACTTCTAGCATTATTGACTTTTGATGTTTTGGACCATTTTGAAATCTAGTTAATTTCAAGTCTCACACAAGCATTGGCATATTGTCATGAGAAGCATGTGATCCACAGGGACATCAAACCAGAGAACTTGCTTATTGATCATGAGGTAAAGCTAATAACATTGCTTCTCATAATCGAGCATGTGCCTTTCTTTGGCAGTAGGAGAAACAAGGGATGGATTTTGTCGAATTTGTTATGTGAATGAAGAGAATTGTCAATAGTGCACACAATTGCTTAATTCTTTTCAATCCTTATTTCGACATTTGAATATAAAGGTTCTCCTAATATGAGAAAGTTCCATGTCTGCAATTATTGAAGTAATACTCAATCCAAAGGTTTTGAACATACTATGAAATCAGGGAATTTGAGTTTTAAGTAGCATTTTTATAATATTCAATTGCAGGGTAGATTGAAGATTGCCGACTTTGGATGGTCTGTACAATCAAGAAGCAAAAGGCACACCATGTGTGGGACATTAGACTACTTAGCACCAGAAATGGTGGAGAACAAAGCTCATGACTATGCAGTTGACAATTGGACTCTAGGTGTTCTCTGCTATGAGTTTTTGTATGGTGTCCCTCCATTTGAGGCAGAGAGCCAAACTGATACATTTAGAATGTAAGCAAGGATGTGATTAGTCATGTCATCAGCTATACATTAACCAGATGACAAATTATATCTAACCTGTGCAGAATAATGAAGGTCGACCTCAGCTTTCCTTCCAGTCCCAATGTGTCTGCAGAAGCCAAAAATCTCATTAGTCGTGTAAGTTTCTTGTTGAATTGTTCACCTCATGTCAGTAAGAGCAAACAGGCCACAAAACCAAGTTCCGTATTTTAATTGTTTTACCTTCCTTCTGGCAGCTTCTAGTAAAGGACTCTTCAAAAAGGCTCTCACTTGAGAAGATTTTGGAACATCCTTGGATAGTGAAGAATGCTGATCATATGGGTAACTGCTCGAAGTAGCACATTTCCTTTTATGGGGCCATTGGAACAAGTGTAAAAGCGGGATTTTGGTGAAGTTTAACTTCTACTGTCTATTATAGCTTCTAACCTCTTGTTGCTTGTATTTTGTGTTGAAGTAGGGAGCTTGATTGGCAACCTTTATTACATCTGCCTCTGTCTATAGGTTGGTAAATTCTTCTTGCACTATGTAGTTTGTTTTTCACTCTTCAGAGTATTATGTAAATCTTGCACAATGAATTTCTATTGCCATGCTGAAGGCTGAATTCTCCAGTAGTTTTTGGTCTCTAAGCCATCACACCAAACATATTTAGCTGCATATTCTAGTACTTTCTTGTTGGATAACCAAAGTGTTTTCTTCATACTGATCAACAGCTTTTAACTATCATTCTCATAAGTGAAATCTGAATGGATGATCAGTCAGTAGAGAGAAAATAATCTTATCTGTAAATGGAACAAAAAAAAATTGAAATAAGAGATATTTTCCTGCATAGTCCAAAGGTGATTCATAAATGAAAATTCTTGGAGCTTTAAATGATTCATATTGATCTTATTAGTCAGTTCTTTGTTAACAATAGTGCTACCATCTATTGACTTTAAGCCTGCTCAAGTCTTCCAAATCTCTGAAACGGGCAATTTGTCAAGTTTTCCGAACTTCAGGGAACGATGATTTTAGGTGCTTTTCTCAAAAGAGAGTTCATGCATATTTTGTGGGAAGCAGTGCCATCCCAAAGAAAAATGTTACAGAAAACATGAATACCTTCTTGGTCACATGTTTAAAGGCAACCAGAATGCTTCAATTCATTCAATTAATCAAACAACAACCATTACTGGAAATGAGTTGCAATTTTCACAAGGGAGCTGTGGTTTTAATTGATCTTCCACACATGTTGCTGATTCTATTGTGGCAGTGGATCTTACAAGGGAACAAAATCAATTGAATTTGTTGCAGGCCACTTAGCTTTCTTCTAAACAGTCTAATAGTTCCTCTCATGGTGGTCATGCAGCCAATCAGGTTACCTTGCTGATAGCTAATTACAAAAGTCAGCACTCTAATACAGGTAAGAATTCATATCCTTTCTCAAATTTTGGATTTTAGACTGAGGGGCTTCTAATCATATAATCTGTAATATTGCCTTGTTTGCATCATGTTGTCCAATTCAAAACATTCTATAAATTTACCTAATGGAGATCATCTTCCTGTCACACATAAAGGAACTATTCACATTAATTCTCGTTTAATTCTTCAAGAAGTTCTCTTTGTTCCTAGTTCCTCGTTCAATCTTATTTAATTAAGTCAAGTTGCACTTGGGTTGGCATTTAAAAAAAAAAAAAAACTATTTTAGGGCTTGTTTTGACCAAAAAAAAAAAAAAAGACTTAAAGTGGATTTTATCTGTGAAATGTTAACAGTTTTATTATTTAATCTGAGTCGATCATAATGTTAATTATTGGGCCCATAAATTTTTTATAAAATTCAAAATCATACGTATATTTTTTCTAAAAAATTGCTTAATAATTCTAATGCCAGTGCACAAAATCATCCTATTATACTATCGTTTTTCAATTTGATTTTGGTATCATTCAAGACTCTACACAACAGCTGATGATTGGTTTAGCTTAAACACAGTGGCCTTTATTATCTTGATGCTCAGTTCCTTGCAACTTACAATGTTTCTCATCTTCCAATGACACTTCTTGTTCATTCAACTGTTGGTTCTAGTTCTTCAGAATTGCTTTGGCATTGTGGATATGCGCATTTATCCAATAATAGATTGCAAATTCTAGTATTCATGTACCTTTTAATGCTCATCGTACAATTTGCCCTATTGCCAAGCGAAGATGATTATCTTTTCCTATCAACAACAGTAATTCATCTGTATGTTTTGAGCACATTCATATAGATATTTGGGTTCTTATAAAACTTCCGCAGTTTATGTTCATCAATATTTTCTGATCATAGTGGATGATTTTAGGAGGTTAACTGGGATTGTTCTGTAATAAAATCTTTTTGTGTCATGGCTGAGTCACTGTTTGATACAAGGGTAAAAATAATTCGGTCAGATAATGGTCTTGAATTCAGTATGAGTTATTTTTATGCTTCAAAAAGCATTTTACATCAAACTACATGTGTTACTACTTGTCGACAAAATGACATTTGTTAAAAGAAAATATCAACACATTCTTAATGCGGCTCATACTTGGAAATTGCAGTCTTTTCTTTCAATTCCTCATTAAGGGTTTTATTATTTATTTATTTTTTGGGGTGTGTGTGTGTGTGTGTTAACCATGCTGTTTGTTTAATTAATCTTACTCGAACTCCTCTTCCACATCATGAGAGTCCTTTTGAAGTGCTTTATGGCCATGTTCCTGATTTTTCTTCTCTAAAGGTTTTCGGGTGTCTTGGATATGCCTGTGCCTCAGAAAATGAAAGAGGGAGGTTTGAATCTCAGGAACATGTTCTTTCCTAGGATACCTATCTACCAATAAAGGATATATCTTTTTGGAAGTCAAGAAGTTAAGAGATTTTTGTTTCCAGAGATGTCATTTTTCTGGAAGATTTTTTCCCTTTTAATCCTCATTTTTCTTCCTACTCTAGTTTTAGTTCATGTCCCCTTCTGTTCCTTATTCCTTGGATATTCCTTCTGCCTCTTTGTCACATGATGCTTTTGATTTTAGTACTTTTTGACGGTCTACTCATCGTAGAACGATGTCTTCTTATTTGAATGATTATGTATGTTCTAATCAATATTTCTTCTTCTTATTGCATAAACAAAGGAATACAATATGATCAATTGTCCCCTGCCTATAAATCTTTTGTTTAGAATCTTTCTTCCCAGTAATTGGATAATAACAATGCTTTTCTTCATGGGGATTTGGATGAGGAAGTTTACATCCTTCCACCACCTGGTTTGCACTTCTCTGTTCCTAATCAAGTATACAAATTGCAAAAATTAATCTATGGGCTCAAGCAGGCTAGTGTCGGGAATGCTAAACTTCAATTTTATATTTCTCAAGGTTTTTAACAAGCTGCAAGCGATTATAGTTTATTAGATATATTGATGCTATTTTTGTTGCCTTTTTAGTCTATGTTGATAATGTGATCTTGGCCGGCAACAGTTTGGATGCTATAAGTTCTGTTAAGCATTTCCTTAATGATGCTTTTTGCATCAAGGATCTAGAAGAGTTAACAGTATGTTCTTGGTTTAGAGTTGGCTCGAACTACTAAGGGGATCAATTTTTCACAAGACTTGTAATTTCTTCAAAACCATATTATGAATATGAAGCTCTCTCTACCCCTATGGATCCCTCATAAGAGTTTGCTCACGATGATTCTCCTCCTCTTAGTTCTAATTCAGTTTATCGCAACCTTATAGGGAAGCCGGTGTATTTAGCTATCATTCGACCCGATATTCCTTGCGCGGTACAGCAACTGAGTCAATTAATAGAAACTCCAACGAGGCAATCTTTGAGCTGCTCATCAATTCCCGCAACATCTCAAATCGGCTCTAGGTCAGGGTGGTTTCTTTCCAGCTAATATTACTTTTGCAACGTAAGGCTTTTTCAGATTTCTGATTGGGCTGGCTACGCAGACATTGGAAAATCAGTCACTGGATACTGTGTCTTTAATTCAAAGAAGCAGATTACAGTTTCTCGAAGTTGTTTAGAGGCTGAATATCTCATTCCGTGGCCTCAGTTACGCGAAATTCAATAGCTCATTTTTTTGCTTCGGGATTTACAAATCTCTCATCTTCAGTTTGTTCCTCTAATTGTGACAATCAGACTGCCATTGCAGAGAATCAATCCGTTAAAGAACTAAGCATGTAGAAATCGATTCTTACATTGTTCGACAAAAATGTCATTCTGGCCTTGTCAAATTGCTCCCAGTAGTTTCTCATTGCCAACTAGCAGGTATTTTCACCAAGGCTCTTTCGTTTCCAAGGTTCATTGTTTTAGTCCAAGCCTTAGGCGTCCACAAAATTTCTCCAAGGCCGGCTTAGAGAATTAACTTAATACGAATGGCCTCATATTTTAGTTTTCGAGTAGCAAAAGGGTGCAATATATCTCAATTGGTTAATATCTAAAAAACTTCTACAGGGCAATCATCTGAAGCTCAAGCTTCAACATTTCCACGAAATCGTATTACTACTTTTAAAACAGTGACACGAATGAAGTTAATTACCTGAATTTCTTTGATGTGGAAAGTAAAAAGATTGGCACTAAAGAGCAGGAGCACAAACAAGAAGGAAAAAAGAGAAAAGGAAAGGGTAGTCACGTCAATTAAAGAAAGTCACAAAGTTTGATCATCGCAATTATTGAACTCAATATAATTTTAATTTTAATTTAATTAAAATTACCGTTGATCTTTTTGTTTGTAGATTGAGTAATCTAATAACAAATAAGTAATGAAAATTTAACCGTTACTAATTATATATATATATATATATATATATATATATTTTCTTTGATGAAGTTTGTTTCATTAATGTTTTAATATATTATTATGATAAAACACATAGTTCTAATAACAAAGAGATTAATGATTTTTTAAATTAAATGAAACCTCAAATTATTATTACTATGTAGTACTTTAATAAGTTTATCAAAGTATGAAGGAAAAATGAGAAGATATAAAATTGTTGATATGATAAAAATATAATTTTCAATTCTTATAAAATTATGATTTGTTAACAATATAATTCAGGCCCACAGTTTCATACACTATTCCTGTTGTATTTAATTAAATTGTTTTGGATTAATTTGATACTAAATAAAGAATATATATATATATATTTATTTATTTATTTATATGAGTTGAAACATAGGAAAGAAATAAAATAAGTTTTTAAAATTAAAAGAAAATAATGACATTTTTGTCTAATTTATAGACACTAATAGATAGAGGTAAATTTAAAAGTATGAATTTAGTCCCTTCCTTCCTTTCATTTTTTTTTATTGTTTAAAGCATGTTATTTGTAATTTGTGCACATTTTGAATTCGAAATTCAATATGCATAATTCATTGTATGAATTGTGCAGATTTTGAGTGCAAATAGCTAAGAAACTATATTGGGTTGACTATTCTCTCATCAATTTGTTGTTTTGTATTCTATATCTAAAGTTTGTATTCAATTTGTTGTTTTGAATGCAATATCCAAAGTTCCCACAATTTTGTATTCAAATGCTTATGTTCCGTTTTGCAATGCTTAATTCTTATTAAGTATGTGCATTTGATATGGAAAATTAGCTTTAAAAAAAAAAAAATCTATCGACTATTTTATCTATTTTAGGATAGTCCCGATTTCTCTTTTTCACCCCTTTTTTTATTCATTCAACTTTTTTTTTTCTTTGTTTGATCTATTTCAAAATATTTTGGTAAAAAACTAAACAAACTTTCAACATGTTGATACCATAACAAGACTTTAAAAAAAAAAATTAAATGCATAAGAGGGTAACGTTATAAATAAATAAATAAAAATATATATATTTTAAATTGATTAACTATATATGTATATTTTGTTTTTATAAAAACTACTAATATTTTTTTTAATAACACACCATTACGAACACTTCTACAATCTATTTTTGAGTTCTGCATATATAATGAAGAGTCAATAAACGAATTCATAATCTTATGAAAATATCGTTATTTACAAGTTAGTCTTTTATTATTGTGTCATATGTCATATACCTGTTACTTCTATTAATACACCGGATACGATAACAAATTAAACAAGCTAGTCCTTATCTAGTTTATACAATTCTTGGATATTATGTGAAAGTAAATTAAAATGAAAAACGTAGTGGTGGGACTATTTTTCCGGTGTAATAAAAAAATTATTTTCTCTTCCCACCTTCAATCACTCTTTCTCTTTCTGCTGCGTCATTTCTTCAAAATGTTATTATTATTTCTTCTCCTTTGTCTCTATCCTTTCGCTTATCCACTCAACGGACAAACTGTTTCCGCCCCTTTGCTTTGCGCTGCAGAGTCTTTCTATTCCAAGATTAACAGAAAAGTAGATGGATTTGTTATTTTAATAATAGAGTATTGAGTGAGGTTGGGTTAAATCTTTTCCACAAAAGTGTCTAATAGTTTTTTCTTTTTATCTGTCATTTGTGAAGGAAATGCGTTAGCTTCTTGTCAAAGCCTGACTCCCTTTTTCTTTTTATTTGTCATATGTGGTGGAAATGCATTAACTTCTTGTGAAAGCCTTATATATATGTTTGGGGCTGTTTTTTCCTCTTTTTTACTGGTAAAATTACCATCCACTGCAACTCAGGAATTTCATCACGTTGAGGCAGCTTTTTCTAATCCGTTTGTCAGAAAATTTTTTCCTCATATTTATCTGCTACATTGCGCGTGATGATTTTTTCATGATTGGCTGGCGGTATTGCCATAGCGGTTTTCCTCCCCAGCACAATTTTTGTTCCAATGATAAATTTACTTTTATCTGATAAATTTAATAATATTATCTAAATATTTTTTCATTTTAAATTTATCCTACTTATCTCTTCTCTCTCATACTTCTACTCCTGCTCCTATTTTTACTCTTCCATAATCTTTTTTCCTCTTTCCTAATATTCTCTCTCCACCCTTCTCTCCCCCTCTCTCTCTCTCTCTCTCAAGGTTCCCTCCTTTCTTCTCTCTTTCTTCTTTCTTCTCTCTTCTCATGACTCCTTTTTTCTCCCTTCTTCTCTCTCCTCTCTCCTCCCTCCTCTCTCATACAACAATCTCCCCCTCCCTCCTAATTTTCTTTTTCTACTTTCTCTCCTTACTTTCCCTCTACCATCTCTTACATTCATTTTTGTTATTCCCACCTCGACCTTTTTCATCTTTCATCCGTGTAGCTTGGTTTACTCTTTTTATTGCACATAGAAAACTCTATATTCATTCCATCTTAAGGTACCTATAAATTCTATTTCTTTGTTTCTGTTTTTAATTCATTAAATTATTTATTGTATCAAATTTTATGTCAATTATCTTTTTTTTTTTTTCTGAATGTATGAATTATCAATTTAGTTACAACTAGATAGAAAATTTTGAGAACAAAGTTTATGAGAAAGAAACAAGACAAAATAGCTATTTTATTAGCTACTATAATAAATAATATGTTCTTGGACATGTATTAAGGTACATATAAAATTTAGGTATAAAAAGTGATATTAGGCTAATTTTCTTTGATAGTTTGTTAGATATTTATTACTTTACCTTCATATGTGACCCCTATAAAAAAGAAAAATAAAAACAATGTTTATATGTATAAAGAAAAATAAAAATGAAGTTTATAAGAGATAGTAGAGGGAAAGTAGGGAGAGAAAGTAGAGGAAGAAAATTAGGAGAAATTCTTATATGCACTTGGTGCACGTGCACCAGATGCATTGAAGTGTTGTACTACTTACAATACTTGTTGTACACCAAATGTTGTGTACAACTTTATCTGTAGGTGGTACAATCATTCAATGCACCGGTGCACGTGCACCTGGTTCATATCCTAATTTTCTAAAAATTAGGAGAGAGGGGGAGATTGCTCTGTGAGAGAGGAGAGAGAAGAGTGGAGAAAAAAAGGAGTCATGAGAAGAAAGAAGAAAGAGAGAAGAGATGAGGGAACCATGAGGGAGGGAGGACAGAGAGACGAGGAGAAAGGAGAGAGAGAAAGAAGGGAGGAGAGAGAATATTAGGAGAGAGGGAAAAAGATTACAGAGGAGTAGAAATAGAAGTAGGAGTAGGAGAGAGAAGAGAGGAGTGGGATAAGTTTAAAAAGAAAAAAGATTTAAAAAATATTATTAAATTAACCAAATAAGGATAAATTTGTCATTGAAACAAAAATTGCATTGGCAGGAGGGAAACTACTTTGGCAATATCGCCAACCTTCATGATTTAGTGCTTAACATACAGGATAGGATTTATTACAATTTACTCCGTTGAGTTATGAAGTAGTGGTAGTACCATAAGTTATAAAAAATTAAAAATCTATTGACCATTAGTCAATAATAATGCTATTAATTAACGAAAGTTAATTTTACAGTAAAATATATATTTTACCTATATTAATTATAAGATGGCTAAAATAATCTTTTTGTTGTGAGAATTTGACATATAAAGTATCTATAGACTTATAGTATTTTTTTTATATATTTTTATTTTAAAATGTCATTATTCTAATTTAATTGGATAAAATGCAACGAATATTTTAGGAAAAGATGATAATTTTTTGGCGACTTTACTCTTTTTTGTGAAAAAGATGCCGGTACAATTTTGTGAATTTATTTTGAACATGTTATACTTGAATTTGCATCGTATTTAGATTTTGACAAAATTGTACTCTGTCCATTTCAAAACATTTGTTCATAAAGCCTTTTGCACACAGATTAAGGGTGTTGAAAATAATACTATAATTTAGATAAAGTTCATACTCTACCCATATTAAAAACACTATAGTTTTTGGTTAGTGAAAATTTTCAAAAAGTAAGAAGAAATAAGAGTTTTGAAAAGTTGTGTAATTAATTTAGAATAAGTAGAGGTACAATAGGAAGAAACTAATTATTAGTTTTAGAAATATGTATATGAACAAGTGTTTTGAAACAAAACAAAAAAAATTCATGAATAAGTATTTTGAAACGGAGAGAGTATATGTTATGTCTAATTTTAGAAAATTAATTAAAATTTTAGTTTATGTGTTTGTTACATTTTGTCTTATTAAATTAGGAAAATAACACTTTAATATAAATTTTTTTTAAAAAAATACTTTAGGCTTACAAATACTTTATATGTCAAATTTCATCCACTAAAGAGTTATTTTGTGTATATAATAATTAGTATAGGTAAAATAAACATTTTATTATAAAAGTAACTTCCGTAAATTAATACCGTCATTGATTAACTGTCAATGGACCTATATTACTTTTTTTTTTAAACTTGTAATATTAAAGTATCATTACCTCCCAATTTAATAGGGATAAATTACTATAAACCTTGTAGGATATGGCTGTTGCGTTGGAAGTTTAGCTTTCCTCAAATCACTCATCCTAATTGACCCTTTTAGTGGGGGCTCATTGTGTAGGCAGAGGCAGTAATTGGCAGGAGGAGGCAATCCCTTACTCTTTGTTTGGTTTGTGGAAGGAGAGAGGGAGGGAAATGTGGAGGGGAAGAGACAACTTTACTTTTCTTAGTGGAAGTAGCATATTTACTTTTGTTTTTTTTGGTATAAGTGAAAAGGAAATAAATGATAAATACTTATTCTTATTTGGTTCTATTGAAAAGTGAAGGAGAAGGGGAAGATATTTTGTCAAATTTATTATTCTACCCATATTATTAGAGAAGCAAATTAATTTATTTTTTATTTATTTGGTATTATTAGAAATGAAGTATATAGTTGTATTATAAGATTGATACAAAATATTATTTATTAGACAAGATATTAATAATTTTCAAAATTTAATATTAAACAAATAAAAATATTTGCTTTATTACTAGAAAGAGTGGTGAAAGAGGATAGAGAGTATAATAATGATAGAAGAAATTTAAAATAAAATAAAGAAATTAACAAGTTGGAAAAAATAAAAGAAAGAGATAAAAATTTAACAAGAAAAAATTTTAAAAGGCATCAAAATCTTAGGTCATTTTGGTCTTTATAATGGAAGGATAAGGATTGCACCAATCCGTCCAAAATGGAGGGTAAAAAATCTGATTTGGAAGAGAAGAGGAATACATGGACATTTACTTTTCCTCCACATTTACACCCTACCAAACGAAGTAAATATTTTCTTCCCTTTATTTTTTTCCTTCCACTTACCACCCCAACCAAACAAGGACTTAACAAATGACTTAAGGAGTACGTTCAAGTTGGCAAGTTGGGATCGTTGTGGTACTCCGCTACTCAACTCTATTGTGTGTTGTTTAATTCAACACTTGATTAATGATTTATACCACCTTAGGTGTAGCCTAATTATGAAATACTTAACTTTTAATTTAGAAATTGTTAACTTTGAAATAGAGAAAAAAGGACTCATACCTCAAATGCGATTACAAGGACATTGGAAATGAATTACTTCCGTCGTGATTTAAAAGCATTGACCATAGTTGAACTACGTAGGAGTTAATGGTAAAGATTGTCTGAGGATAGAAACTCATAAAAATTTCTTAACAATGAACTATTTTCATCTATTGATATTTGACAAATACAATCAATTGTGTTTACCTTAGAGAATTCATGTCAATTAAACATACTTAGGTTTAGTGTTTTTTTTTTTTTTTTTTTTTTTTGTGATGAAGAGCTAGCTTGATAGATCAACGATATTACTTCAATAGTAATACAAAGTTAAACAACATTGTTAGTATGAGCCCATCGACTTCTCTTCTTTCATAGGCTTATTGGGTTGTGGTTTTTATTTTAATTAGTGGGCTAGAATCCATAAGGCTAAAACAATTAAGTATTATAAGTTGAGGGGCTAAGTGCAATTATTTAGTTAGGGGGCTTTTATTAATTTCTTCATTATAGGCTCAGGCATGTTCTAAATGATTACGTTGTTTCTGAAACTATTCCAGAAGAGGAGAAGAGTGAAGAGAAGGGAGAATATGAGAAATGACTTGAGCCTTGGGTATCAACTCTTAGTAAGTTAGCTTTCCTCTTGTATTTTATGGTGTTTGTAACCTAGGATTGTGATAAATTGTTCTTGAATCGAAGTAAGAGTATTAGGGTTCTAAATTGGAGGAAATTGATTAGATGATTAATTGTATTGTTTGCATTTTAATTGAAGATGAATAAGTGTCTGGAGGCTTAAGTGGAAGTTTTAGGAGGTTCCAAGAGGCTGAATTCAGTAGGTAAGGAAATTGGGTTTTCCTATATTTGGTACTGGTTACTATTTTCTTCAAAATTAATGATGTCTCTTAATTTCTTTATGAAAGCGGTATTTTGATTATATGAAAATGGTATTGATCATGATATATTAATTTCTATTTCTGTACCAATGGTTATGTTCATTGAAAGTTATGAGTTTAAGCTAAGTTCTATGCCTATGTGCTAATTTTTTGATTCATGTGATGTTAAATGCTTGTGGGTTTCGTTTTGGTAGGGAATTTTCTAACTTTATAAGCTATAAGGCCCTACTAGGGGGATCTAATACCTAGGATAAGCTAAGGCTGTAACACCCCACTACTATGTACCCTAAAAGGGTGGGGATGTCGCCCCGTCCCGGAGGACAATGGGTCTTTAAAACGAGGTATAAAATATAAAGACAAACCAAAGAAATCAAACTTAGATAAATAAAGAAAAACTCTTATTACATCAGGCTCAAACTGGAGCAAAACTAAATAAAAATAAATATCCGATCAGAAGTTTAAATCAACAATTGTCTCCTAGAACATAATGGAAAGTAACAAAAGCTTCAACTATCACATGCCTCGCTTGCTCAGCATAATCTATCTCTTGAAAACATGATATAAAACAGTATGAGATTAAATCTCAGTAAGTCATATGTGTGCACATGGTACTTTGAACAGTTCTTGTATGCATAGTGAAAACATTTGCAGAAATAATTTTCTCTTTGCAAGGAGTGTGTTTTTCTCATTGTCACACTTTGTACAAAATAAATTATCCACTCGAATAAACAGTTATGTCACCACACTTTGGGCTCCATGAGGACAAGGCACCACACTTTGTGCACCTTGCTTGGACCAAATTACCACACGTTGGGCGTTCTGATCAAGGTGAGTGTACACCCCACCGGGTGAAATACTCCTCCATCTCTACACCCAACAAAACCATCCGGGTGTCCATGCCGGGAAAATAAATAATACCTTACCCGGTACAAATACTAGCTCGGACCGGCCTGACCAACCTATGCTGTCGCCTTTTCAAGCAGAGCTTATCTTTTGGAGGTGGCATCTTGTCAGAAGACTTACTCTAGCGCTCCAAGACTAGTATTGTACTACCTTTATTGAGTACTCAACGAACATATCCATCAATTCCTGATTTACAATATTTCCATACCTTAGCTTTGTAAAACGTGGTTTTCTTTAAAAGAGTTTTCTAAAACGATGAGAAAAGAACAGTTCTTGATAAAAATTGTTAGTTTGACAAAACCGTTTAGAGAATAAACATCCACGTTTACAACACAAGCAAACATAGTTCAACAATAGCTTCACAAAGCTTTACCACATAGACTTGCCATCACAACATTTAACAAAAGAGTTTATACAAGGACTTACTTGATATGCCTCAGATAAACAAGATAAAATCACAGCTTGCTTCCTTCAAATACCCTCCTGATCTAGAATCACATAATATCATGATCAGGGTCTCAATTGATTCAAACATGCATTAAACTCATTTATTTCCATAACAAATCACGATCCATTATCTAACTTCAAATAAATCATCTAATCCTCAAAGTACATACACTATGATCATATATCTATCAAAGACATGAATAATATATCAAAAAGGTCTTGACTTGACCATCACACTTCACATCCTTCATTATCACAATAAAACATGGCATTGCTATCCATCGAATATGCTTAATTAATTACTAGACTCAAAATATTCATCTATCCCAACTAAGCACATATATCATTCTATCATACTTTCATAGACATCATTAATCTTATTAGATCTTAATTTCGACATCAAGGGTAAGAATTCCCTTACCTTACAACCTCCGGATTAGCAAGGTCTTGATGCTCTTATGGTGATCGTCCCGAGTTTGTTTGAGAAGAAGAGAAAAAGTTGTCTTCTTTACTTCCTTTTGATCAAAGGTAGGTAAAGAGGATGAAATCAGCCTCTATGTGGCGTGGTTTAAGGGAAGAAAAAGAGAAAAATTAATGGAAGAAAGGAATCAAGAGGTTGAGATGATTTTTGCTTACCTTAGGGTGTGATCGATTTTTTGCTAGGAATTGCTCTTGTGTTTTTCGAAAATTGCAGGAGAGTTTTTGCTGGAATTTTCATGTACTAAGGAGGGAGTAGTCGGCTATCTTGGTTTAGGGTTAGAAGAGATTGATTTAGGGTTAGAAGGTGGTGCTAAGAAGGACTCCTAATGGCTCTAGGTTTCTTGGACAGCAATGGAAAAAATTGCAGCTTGCTGTACGCTTATTGCTGCCGAAATTGAGAGGGTTTAAGAGGAGAAAATAATCTGGAATTGTTCTCCTATGCTGGCCGAAAACTGCACAAGGAAAGGACTGTGTGCGTGTTCAGGTTTTTTTGCCAAACAAGGAAGAGTTTGTACAGCTTTGGTAACTAGAAATTCTGCACGAAATCTGTGAGCAAAAAGCAGAATTTCTGGACTGTTTTCGGCTTCTATTCTGTCCACAAATCAGAGGGAAAAAAAAACAAGAGTTTCAGGTGCTGTGGTTTGGCTTAATCAACAAGGAGTTTTGGTATGTTTTGGAGTGCAGAATTTGTGTACATTGCATTAAGCAAAGCTGGCCGAAAATTCTGGTGTAAAGCTGGTCGAAATTCCTGATGCAAAGCTGGTCGAAATTCTGGAATTTTTGGTGGATAAAATCTAATTTTGTGTCGCTAAAATAATCTGATTTGGTGAGAGGTGTTCTAAGTGATTTGAGCTAGGGTTTGAAGAGTTTCATTGCACTTAGGAGTGCAGGATTTTTCGTGCAGCTTGTGCATGCACAAGGCTGCCGAAATTCTGCAGAAAAAGAAAGAGTAAAATCTAGTTGGTTTAGGATTGAAATAAAATCTGATTTGCTAAAGGATTTGGATAAGATTTCCCTAGTCTTGGAAGAGTTTTAGTTGAGCTAAGAATGCTCCAAAGGTGGCGACACAAAGCTGAAAAAATTTTTAGATTTTTAGCTAGGGTTCTATGATCAAAATCAACAAGATATCTTTCCAGAAAAATAACAAATTAATTCCAGCTATCTAATATAAAATCTGATGAATTAAAACAAGCTGGAATTTAGTTGCTCTGGCTAGGGTTTTTCGAAAATCAAAGAGGACAAAAGTTGAAAATAAAGTTCAACTTTATCCTTATCAAAAGTCCTTGAATTTAGGAGATAAATATGGAGACTTATCTCCTATGAAGATGATGCTGAAAATTCACTAGGATGGCTAGGGTTTTTCGGCCAAAGCATGAAGAAATCTAGGGAAAAGAATTCAAAAGGAAAACTAAGATTCGCAAGAGGTAAGATTCGAACTCGGGTCACCAAGAAAAATCACCAAACCTAACCGCTATTCCAAATCAACTCCGATGATAATATTTCTCTAGGAAATTCTTTCCACCCTAATTCTCATCCTTCTATCTCCTCTACTAAACTTCACTTAAAGCAACTCTCAAATAATGCAACAAAACATTTAAATAATTTTATGCAAACACAACCTTGAAAATCTCATGCACCCATGCGAAAATAATGTTAAGATATCACATGAAATGTGAAATGCTATGCAATGCATGACTTTTTCCCATAGGTCAAAGGTGGTTTTGGGCGGGGTATTACAAAGGCCCTTCTTCCAATGGGATATAATAATTGAAAAACTGATTAGTTAAACCAAATCAAGTCCCCAAGCATGAATCGTCTTCTCGAATTAAGCTTTGTTTAAGCATGTTTAAGTATGTATAAATAGTTTTTTGTGCACAAAATAGTGTTTTTCATTGTTAAAGTGGGTGGTTGGAACTGTGTTTTTGGTCTGAAAAGTTACAGATTAGATTTTGGGTGTTTTGGAAATCGTGCCTGTGCATTCCATAACATACCTGGTGCCAACACCCTCGCTCACGCTCGGCGCCAGGCTCACACTGGCTGGCGCTAGCTGGGCTTCTCCAACCCGACGCCGGGTGCACTTTATTTTGGCTCTGGCACCGATTTTCCTCTGTTGAAGCGATGGTTTCCTCACTTGTTTCGATTACCATTATTTTCACTGAATAAACTACACTGGTTCGGTATTTATGTTCCAGATATGCCTTTTTTATTTTAGTAGTGAATAAGATTAAGAGATTTATTATTCCTCTTTTCCTCCTTCTTCTTTTTTTGGGTGATATTCCAAGATCTTCCCATGGTGCGACTAACCCGTTGGGGAAATATTTTAAGACCCCCCCTCCCGGGTTTTGTTGTCCCCTAAACTCCTAAACTCTTTTGATCAAATGTTTTGTAAATATATATGTATATGTAGCATGCTCAATCCCACGTAAGCCAGATTTCCTTACTGAGCTAGTAAGTTCACTCCTTATTCAATATTTTGCAGGTTCTCAGGTAGATGAGAATGAGTTGGATGAATGGTTTGAAGAGGACCTAGAGTGACTAGTTGTTTTATTTCTGTTCAGGTTTATGTATGTTATGCTTTGGATTTAAAGACGATGTAAGGATACTCTTTAAATATTATTAGAATGTTATGTTTTAGTTATTTATTGTATGTAAGGGTTCGATATTTCCTTTTTTGGGGTGTTGCTATGTCATCCTTAGCTCCGGAGCGTGACATTTAGTGATATCAGAGACAATAGGTTATACTTCTTAGGTTGAAACGTTAAGGCAATAAGTATGAAATGGAGTGGCAACCTATAAGTTTAAAATTTAAGGAAGAGAGTAGCATAAGTGGTATTTTCAGTATTCTTTAGAAATGTTGATTGTATAATAAATTATTTTCTTTTTCTTTTGTCGTGTTAGCTCGTGATTAGCATTTCGATGATGGCTCGTGGTGCAAGGAGGACTGCTCAGGAGAGTGCGGGAGACAGTAACAGGGATAAACCGGTGGCTATGCAAGCTCGAGGGTAGGCTAGTTGAGCAATCCGGGGTCAGAGTTCATCCGCTACTATGTTAGCACCACGTGGGTTAGGAGGTCATTCTATTGGAGTCGAACTGCCCCTGTCTCCACCGTTTGTGCCGCCAGCTGCTATGACGGTATTGCCAGTCACAGCTGCGCCTGGCCTTAGTACACCGATGGACATGCCAACTGCATTAGCTATGGTGTCTCAAGCGATGCAGAGTCAGCATCTGCTACAGCAGGAGCATATCAGTGTTCAGCAGGAATAGCTCAGATTGCAGGTGGAGTAATAGTAGTTGCAGTGAGACCAGGAGCATTGATTCCAAAGGAATGGCTCAGGAGTTCGGTCGCTTTATGAGCGGATGAAGAGAATGGGACTCCCAACGTTCAATGGTATAGAAGGGCCAGAGAGAGCAAAAGAGTGGATCGAAGAACTGGAACATCACTTTGAGACGATGGAAGTTCCAGAGGATGTAAAAAAGAAGGTGGCAGGTCTATGTCTGGTTGGTGAAGCGCTGTAGTGGTGGAAAGAGGTGAAGCCCATTTATTACTAGGGAAGCGAGCCATTTACCTGAGAAAAATTCAGGGAGATATTTCTAGAGTAGTACTTCCCGGACATTTTCAAGATTGAGAAGGAGAACCAATTCTTTGGATTGGTTCAATCAAAACAGATGAATGTAACCGACTATGCAATCAGGTTTAACTCGTCGGGCAAGTATGTGCTTGCAATTACTCGAGACCCCACTTCGAGGACCAATCGGTTTGTGCATGGATTGTTGGCTAGGATTGGTGAAAGGTTGTTTGCAATCAGGCCCAGTACTTACAAGAAGGCTTATCAGAAGAGCTTGAACATCGAAACTGAGTTCAGGAGATCGGATACAGGCGGGGACAGGAAGAGACCCAGGTTAGTGTTTAGCCAGGGGCAGGAGTCCAGGCCAGCGGTCAATCAGGGTTAGAGCACTAGGCCAGGATTCAGTCAGGGTCAGAGGTTTAGATCGGCATTGTCGAGCCAGCCTGATGCTAAGAGGAGAGCTTTTCCTGATTAGCCTAGGCCAACTTTTTCAAGGGCACCAACGGTGAGTGCAGCAGGGTCTATAGCCTCGAATGCTGGCACTTTATTTAAGGAATGCCCAACTTGTGGCAGCAGGCACTTGGGGGAGCGCCAATGGGTAGGACTATCAATAGGTCGGGTATACCCGTACCGAACCCGTATATTACAGGTCTGGTACCTCTATTTTTTTATTCGGACCTGTTTCCCGTTTAATCAATCTAATTGGGTCCGGGTACAGAACTATAATACTCGTACCCGATTACCCAATTACCCGATTAATATAATATATTATATAAAATAAAAAGTATATTATATATTATATAAAATATATATTATATTATATAAAATATATATTATGTTTTGGGGGTTTTTTTGAGACTAAACTTAGTAGCTTCAGACTTCATCTTCACCATCGCACAACTGCACAAGCACAACACATACAAATGAAACACTTCTGCCTTCTTCATCTTCATTCTTCACCAACACCTATACTGGGCCTTTTTCATCTTCACCTTCAATTTGCAGCAGCAGCCGCACAACACACACAAACATTGCCCACAACCTGCTTGGGGATTTCTGTTGCCAAGACCCAGCTTGGGGATATCTTGCAACTCCATAACCTGTATTGTTCTTTGTCATTTGGCTACAAAAGAGATCATGATGTGACATTAGATAGTTGCCAGAAGTACACCAACACAACATTTGAATGTGGCTTTAATTTCAGAACAAAAAGTTTATATTTGCTTTATTTTCTTTTTCTATGCAAAACCTAATTAGTTCAAACAAACCATTTTGAGCTTCTTAGTAGCGCTCCTGGAGTTTCCTCTTTGAGCCCTCCAACTTTACTAGAATTGATGCATCATTGAGGAATATTACACAATTTTTGGGTCGGGTATACCCACCCAGACCCAATACCCGCATACGCGGGTATAGGTCTTTTCATTCCGTATATCGGGTCGAGTCTGGTACCTTTTTTTTAATCTGGTCCGGGTCTAGGACAAGGCTACTCGGACCTGATTGGACCCGTTTATAGCCTTACCGATGGGCACTTGGAAGTTGTTTCAAATGTGGCAAGATAGGTCACAAGATTAACTAGTATCTTGAACCAGTGGCAAATCTGACCTGAGCAGCAGTTAGTGCTTAGGCACCTAAGGTAGGGGAGCAACAGTAGAAGAGTAATGCTTGGGTGTTTGCTCTTACCCAGGAGGAGGATGATACAACTGATGATGTGGTGATAAGGACACTTTTAATTAATTCTGTACCTGCTACTGTGTTATTTGATTGTGGAGCATCACATTCGTTTATATCTCGTAGGTTTACTAAGGCCTTAAAGTTAGGTCCTACCCACCTAGTTGACTCCTATAGAGTAGCAGTACCCAATGGAAAAGTTTTGGTGTCTAACTTAGTACATAAAGGATGTCGGGTAGCACTTGGTGATGAAGAGCTTGATGCAAACCTAATCTAGATTAATATGATTAACTTTGATGTGATTTTGGATATAGACTAGTTAGCTAATAATCATGCTTTAGTGGATTGTCGAGAAAAGATGATGCAATTTGCCTTGCTGGGTTAAAGTTGTCTTCCATTTCCAGAGTGAAGGTAGAGTAGTGGGTAAGAGGTCTATGCCAATGATTTTCGCAATTAGGGCTCGCAAGAATCTGCGCCAAGGATGCGAGGCTTACTTAGCTAGCGTGGTGGCGGTAAAGAAGTAAGAACCGCGAATTGAGGATATACCAGTAGTGAATGAGTTTCAGGATGTGTTTCTAGAAGATCTGCCTGGTGTACCACCTGAGAGAGAGGTTGACTTCGAAATTAAATAAATTCCAGGAGTGGAACTAATTTCGAAAGGGCCATATCGCATGGCACTAGTTGAGCTACGAGAATTGAATGTTCAACTTCAAGAGTTGTTAGACAAGAAGTTCATACGTCCTAGTGTGTCTCCATAGGGTGCTCCCATATTGTTTGTGAAAATGAAAGACGGAAGTATAAGAATGTGCATCGACTATAGGGAGCTGAACAAGATTATAGTGAAAAATAAATACCCACGTCTCAGGATTGATGACCTATTTGACCAATTGAAGGGAGCAAATGTGTTTTCTAAGATCGATCTAGGTTCCGGGTATCATCAGTTGCAGATCAAACCTAAAGACATACCAAAAAGCGCCTTTCGAACTCAATATGGGCATTATGAGTTTCTAGTCATGCCATTTGGATTGACTAACGCACCAGCAGTTTTCATGGAGTTGATGAATCAGGTCTTCAAGGATGAGCTGGACAGGTTCGTGGTGGTGTTCATAGATGATATCCTAGTATATTCTCCATCTGAGGAAGTGCATCGGGATCATCTAAAAGTGGTATTGCAGAGACTTAGAGAGTAGAAGCTGTATGCTAAATTTAGTAAGTGTGAGTTATGGCTGGGGAGCGTGTCTTTTCTGGGGCATGTGATTTCTGAGGAGGGAGTCTCCGTTAATCCTAGAAAGATTGAAGCAATAGTTGATTGGCTTAAGCCAACCAATGCAACGAAAGTTAAAAGCTTCTTGGGGTTGGCTGGATACTACCGGAAGTTCATGGAGGATTTCGCTAAGATCGCTACTCCATTGACTCAGTTGACCCAGAAGAGAGTTCAGTTTAAGTGGAGTGAAGCTTGTGAGAGGAGTTTCCAGGAGTTGAAAAAGTTACTGACGTCGGTACCTATATTAGCACTACTGTCTGAGGTAGGGGGATTTTCTATCTACAGTGATGCTTCGAAGAATAGATTGAGTTGTGTGTTGATACAGAATGGTAAGGTGATTGCCTATGTTTCTCGGTAGTTAAAGCCTTACGAGCAAAACTACCCGACTCACAACTTGGAGTTGGCAGCCATAGTGTTCGTGCTAAAGATTTGGCGACACTATTTGTATAAGGAATCGTGTGAGGTCTTCACCGATTATCAGAGTTTAAAGTACCTGTTTACGCAGAAGGAGCTTAGCATAAGGTAGAGGCGGTGGCTAGAGCTGCTTAAGGATTACGATTTGAAAATCAGTTACCACTCATGGAAAGTTAATCGGGTAGAAGATGCTCTTAATAAGAAGAGGTCTAGCACTTTAGCAGCTCTACTCACAGATCAGGATCTACTTATCGCGGAGTTTGAAAGGTTAGAATTAGAAGTGGTGCAATCGGCTTCGGGATGTTTGGCTGCTATGGTAGTACAATCGTCTTTAGTTGAGAGAATTAAAGAGGCTTAGTCGGGGGATGTGGAATTGGAAAAGAAGAGAGCCATGGCTCTTCGAGGAAATCAGTTGGACTTTTAGATTCATGCGGATGACAGTCTTCGTTTCAGGGGCAGATTTTGTATTCCCAATGAGGAGGCATTAAGGGCTGAGGTACTTAAGGAAGCACAAAGCTCGAGGTTCTCAGTTCACCCGGGAAGAATCAAGATATATCGGGATCTCAAGAAATATTATTAGTGGAGTGGTATAAAGCAGAGTATAGCAAAATATGTGTCTAAGTGCTTGGTATGTCAGCAAGTTAAGGCGGAACACCAAAGACTTGCTAGAATACTCAAGCCTTTAGAAATTCCTGTATGAAAGTGGGAGCATATCGCGATGGATTTCGTCATTGGGTTACCTAAGACCATGATTAGAAAAGACACTATTTGGGTGGTGTGAATCGTCTAACAAAGTTAGCGCACTTCATGCCTATGAAGGTAACAACTTCTATGGAGGAGTTGGTCAGAATGTACATGGATGAGATTGTTAGGTTGCATGGGGTGCTAGTGAGTATAGTGTTAGATAGAGATACTAGGTTTGTGTCCCGATTTTAGAAGCGTTTCAACAAGGCCATGGGAACCACCGTCACACTTAATACTGCGTTTCATTCTCAAACCGACGGTCAGTCAGAGAGGACAATTCAAACATTGGAGGATATGTTGCAGGCTTGTGTGTTGGACTTCAAGGGAAGCTAGAGTGACAGTTTGGCATTGGTAGAGTTTTTCTACAATAACAGTTATCAAGCCAGCATTGGAATGGCACCATATGAAGCTCTTTATGGACGAAAGTGTAGGTCTGCAAGCTGTTGGGATGATGTAGGGGAAAGAAGTATAACCGGACTAGAGTTGGTACAAATTGCTTTAGATAAAGTATTAGTTATTCAGGAAAGATTGAAAGCTGCCCAGGATCGTCAGAAGAGTTGGGCTGACAGCAAGCGAAGGTCATTGGAGTTTCAGTGTGGTGAGAAAGTATATTTGAAGGTATCCCCTACGAAGGGTGTAATGAGGTTTGGTAAGAGTAGGAAGTTGGGTCCAAGATATGTAGGGCCGTATGAAATCCTTGAGAGAGTAGGGGATTTGTCTTACAGGTTAACCTTGCCACCAGCATTATCCAGGATACATGATGTTTTTCATGTATCCCAACTTCGACGGTATGTTTCGGACCCAAATCATATTTTAGAAATGTTGCCTTTGCGAGTACGTGAAGACTTGACTTATGAGGAGATACCGATAAGGATTATGGATAGAAAGCTGCAAGTTTTGAGACAGAGAATGATACCTTACGTTAAGGTGCAATGGTCAAATCACTTGGAGCGAGAAGTGATTTGGGAGTTAGAAGAAGATGCACGCCAGAAGTATTCGTTCCTATTTGAGGACCAAGGTACGTAAGTTTTGAAGACAAAACTTTTTGTAAGGAGGGTGGAATGCGAGCCTTCCAACTTTTCTTCTTTCATAGGTTTATTGGGCTGTGATTTTTATTTTAATTAATGGGATAGGATCCGTAAGGCTAAAATAGTTAAGTATTATATATTGAGGGGCTAAATGCAATTATTTATTTGGGTGGCTTTTATTAATTTCTTCATGATAGGCTCGGGCATATTTTGAACAATTACGTTATTTCTGAAGCTATTCTAGAAGAGGAAAAAAGTGAAGAGAAAGGAGAATCTGATAAGGGACTTGTGCCTTGGGCATCAATTCTTGGTAAGTTATCTTTCCTCTTGTGTTTTATGGTGTTTGTAACCTAAGATTGGGATAAATTATTCTTAAATCGAAGTTAGAGTATTAGGGTTCTAAATTGGGAGAAATTGATTAGAGGATTAATTGTGTTGTTTGGGTTTCAATTGAAGGTGAATAAGTGTATGGAGGCTTGAGTGGAAGCTTTAGGAGGTTCCAAGAGGCTGAATTCAGTAGGTAAGGAAATTGAGTTTTCCTATATTTGGTACTGGTTACTATTTTCTTCAAAATTAATGATGTCTCTTGATTTCTTTATGAAAGTGGTATTTTGATTATATGAAAATGGTATTGAGCATGATATGTTAATTGTTATTTCTGTACCAATGGTTATGTTTGTTAAAAGTTATGAGTTTAAGTTAAGTTCTATACCTATGTATTGATTTTCTGATTCATATGATGTTAAATGCTTGTGGGTTTTGGTTTTGGTAGGGAATTCCCCAATTTTATAAGCTATAAGGCCTTACTAGAGGGATATAATACCTAGGATAAACCAATGTCCTTCTTCCAATGGGATATAATAATTGAAAGACTGATCAATTAAGCCAAATCAACTCCCCATGCATGAATCATCTTCCTGAATTAAGCTTTGTTTAAGTATGTATAAATGATTTTTTGTGCACAAAACGGTATTTTTTATTGTTAAAGTGGTGGTTGGATCTATGATTTTGGTCTGAAAAGTTGTAGGTTGGATTTTGGGTGTGTTGGAAATTGTGAATGCGTATTCCAAAACATACTCGGCGCTGGCATTAGCACCCTCGCTCACGCCCGGTGCCGGGCTCACGGGTGCGCTGGCTGGGCTTCTCCAACCCGGCGCCGGGTACACTCTGTTTTAACTCCGGTGCCGATTTTTCTCTGTTGAAGCGATGGTTTCCTCACTTGTTTCGATCACCATTATTTTCACTGAATAAACTACACCGGTTCGATATTTATGTGCCAGATATGCCTCTTTTGTTTCAGTAGTGAGTAAGATTAAGAGATTCATTATTCCTTTTTTCCTCATTCTTCTTTCTTTGGGTGATATTCCGAGATCTTCCCATGGTGCAACCAACCCACCAGGGAAATATTTTAAGACCCCCCCAGGTTTTGTTGCCCCCTAAACTCCTAAACTCTTTTGATAAAATATTTTGTAAATGTATATGTATATGTAAAATGCTCAATCCCAGGTAAGCTAGATTTTCTTACTGAGCTAGTGAGCTCACTTCTTATTCAACATTTTGCAGGTTCTCAGGTAGATGAGGATGAGTTGGATGAATGGTTTGAAAAGGACATAGAGTGACTAGTTATTTTGTTTCTATTCAGGTTTATGTATGCTATCACCTGCAAAAACAACAACGGTCAAGGAAGGAACTTTCGGTACTTCACCTTCATCGGCTGTTGCCAGAGCCTCCGAAGTGCCAACCTCAGAGTAAATGGCGGTCGACAAACCTGTCACGCCTCCTGCAGAAGTGGCCCCTGAGCCTCCAAAGGAACCTGCCCCCTCCTAGCACATAACGACTGAGGCCACTGCACTGGAACTTCTACGTAGTCTAATAGGAACCAACTTGCCGACCGACTGATCCTCCTAAGACGCAGTCAGCCAAGGCCTCTTGTTGTTTGCAAAATCAGTCAATTCTGATGTCCTTGTTGAGTTGAAGTGCCTGTCTACTGATTACCTGGGGCACATAAGATTCACCCAACACTTCTTCTCTCATACCAAAAACAGAAGGGATGAAGCTTCACGTCAATTCATAGCTTTGGGAGTGCTCCAATAATAGGAGGCTTTTCTGCAATCGCATCGCGAGGAAGCCTCTACTCGCCTTAGTGTCCTTCGAGCTAAGATTTCCAAAAGAGTTGAAAGAATTAAAAAGCTTGAGAAACAGCTGCGGTCACTCCAGGCGGAGCTGGATTCTGAAAGACGGGCTTTGGATGAAAAACTAGAGGCTGAGGGCCTCTATCAGCAAACGACCTCCTCAGCGGAAGAGTCAGTGGCTAAATTCTGAGATGATTGGCTCATGCTAGAAATAGAGGAAGAACTACTCTAAATGAAATTGCAGCATTCAGACAAGATGCTTACCGACATGTAATCTTTGTGGGACAGTTTTCAATCCGACCTAGCCACCACCTTCCGCCGTCTTGATGAGGCTGGTCCCTCGGGCACTTAAACTAGGGATGCCGAAACTTGTCCACCTCCAATGGAAGAATCGGCCGTTGAACCAGAACTAGCCTAGGAAGAACCGACCGTCCAGGCAGAAGAAGAGAAGGGAACCCCTATAGCAACTACTCTGCTTGAGAAAGATCCGGATTGACTTGTCATAATTTTTTTCGCCTAGCCAATTGAAACGCCTCATACTCCTTCTGAGGAGGATTGACTTCATCATTTTTTCCTTCTCTCTTTTTTTTTCAAATGTAGTAGCCATCTGATTGGCTCGTGTTTGTGATCAGCCATTTCTTATGAATGCAAACATGTTTCTTTTTTCATTCTGTTATCTTTCTCTACTTTTATTTTTTTTAATCTTTTTTTACTCTTCTCCTACCGTGGTTTTCTCCTAGAATGTAGGATAAAACTTTTTCAAATATTTACCATTTATGGCATTATTTACTTCCTTTTCATTGGGTATCATCAGTCGATAGACACCTTCATCGAAAATCTGTGTAACAAGAAAAGGTCCTTCTCATGAAGTGGACCACTTACCATAGCGTGGGTCTTTTGGTGCGACTAGTAGTATGTTTTTCTAAACCATGTCTCCTACTTGAAAACTCCTTCCTCGCACTTTCCGATTGTAGGCTTTTGCTACATTCTCCTTGTACCTTTTGATATTTTCTAATGCTATCCATCGGTCCTCTTCAACTTAGTCCAAACTCATAGCCAAGGCCAGTTTGTAATATTCAACTAACGAACAGTGTTGGTAGGCTACTCGGGCTGACCGCAGTGATAACTCAACAGGTAGTATCGCATCTCGTCCATATGTTAGCCGAAATGGAGTGAACCCTATAGCGGTCTTGAAAGCATTCCAATACGCTTATAGTACCTCTTGAAGTGTTTCGTGCCATTTTCTGGGTTTACCTTCTAATGACTTACGGATCAAACTGATCAAAGTCTTATTTGTAGCTTCAACTTGACCATTGGTCTGTACATAGTACAGAGATGAATGTAATAATTTAACTTGGAATTGAGTTAAAAAGTCGCTACCTTATCTCCTGTGAACATAGTTCCTTGGTTAGCCGTTATGGTTTCAGGTATGCCAAATTGGAAAAGAATGTTCTGCTGAAGGAAAATGATAACGACAGACTGGGTTACTCTAGTTAAAGCTTGTGCCTCTACCCATTTGGTACGGTGGAACGTTCTAAAGCCGATTGGAAGGCATCGGGGCGGGACTCGGCGGGGCCTACGGTCAAATATTGGGCAAACGTTGTTGAACATTCTAGAGTATTTCAGGGGTCTCTAGGCTTGTGTGGAAAAGCCTAAAATTGTACATATGAGGCTAGATTAGGCTAGAATTCTCTAAAACCTTATGGATATGCAAGTTGCATAGCAAGTGGCCAACTTGGAAGGGAAGGTTCTAGATCCCCAAGGCTTGCCTATAAATAGGCCAAGCCCTTCTCATTTGTATCAATCCAAGAATCCAATTTTTGAGTGAAATCTAAGTTCTCCCAAAAAGCTCTCTTGCTTTCTAAAAGCCTTCCATCACTTAGCCACTAAACCACCACCCTTCCAACATTATTTTCTTATCCTGTGTTCTTTTTCAATTTGGGACCTCGCTTCAGCTACTTAGGGGTAAGGTTGATTTAGCGAATCCTCCTTGTTAGTCATCGAGCTCACTAGAACCGCACAGGCTATTGGTAGTGAAATAGCCGACCTGTAACACTGGGAATGAAACCATCTCAGGGTACCCTATTCCTTGCATTGGATAAGCTGTTGTCGTGACAGGATACACGGCAGGGACAGCTGCAACATAACTCTGTGGCCCTCTATATGAGGAACAAACATTCCTATTAGGAGTTGTATTCTGGTCGTAGAATACCTATGCCTCCATCGGGACCTGAGCTCCCGCGACTGGATATGGTGGAGTTCTCCCTAGAAAAGGTTTTGCAGAAGCCATGCTGGGTGCATTTAAGCTTGGACTCCCTTAGTAGCCCGCGGACGTTGGCATAAGCTGCTCCCAGCGCAATAATTGTACTGACCCATAAGATGGTGCAACAATGGACGCGGGGGGGAGGGTACATACCTACCTGAGGTGTCTCATGAGCATTTTGCCTTTGTTCGAAATTATGAAGCTCATTCTGAAGTAGAGGTTGGAACACTGTGGAGAACTAAGGAATAAAGCTATGCATGAGTTTACCTGTACACTATTCCATGGCCTGTCGTATGGTAGTTAAAGACGTGGGTGTCAGTTGGGACACTTGGGAGAAGATAAAGACTGTGCCCCCTGTTGCTCAGGGATGGTGACTGGGGTATTGCTGGACATTGTCACTGTAGGATCAAACGCTCCCCGTAAAGCCTGAATTGTAGGCCGATTGGAGGAATCCAATGAAGGCCTTGAAGATTGCTGTTGAGAATTAGACATAATGCGTCCTGAATGCAATTGCATGCAACAACTACATTTGGTCCCACTGGACATGCTAATTTATGTTATTTTACAAAAAGGGGAGTCGATGGAACTGTCAATCGGCTACTTTTTCGATGAACATAAACAATCCAATAGAAAAATGAATGGGTGAGTTGGACCTTTTAAAAGACGTAGGCTCCTTGAACTTACAATAGAAAGGGTCCAAGAAAGCAGAAGTATTGCATGCAGAAGCAAATTAGGACTGAAAACAGTGTATTTCAATTGAGATGATAAACAAATACAAAAGTATTGGAATCTAACATCAACGCAACATAAAAACGGAAAGCTGGTAATCAAAGGAATAAGGAAAAATTTTCAAAAAACTAAACAAAGTTGTAAAAAAAGCCGTAAGGAAAGTTGTAAACAAAGTCGTAAGGAAAGCTGTAAAGAAAAATGTAGAAAAAAAGGAATTGAAAACTGGAAGAAATTTGGTAATTCTGTTTTGGCGATTGTTGTTGGGTTCTTCATTCTGGGACTCCTTACTCATTTTATACTTTTGATCTTGGTACTAGTTCATAACGATCAAAGTCGAATCTTGATCCTATTAGGGAAGCAAATTCAATGAAGCAACAACTGGTACCATAGATAAGCGGCCATAAACTAGAGAGTCTTGACCAATTTGAAAGATCATTTAATGTTGTTGAAATGATTTCAAGATATAGCAGATCTATTCACTCTATCAATAACCGAGCCATCTGGTGTATCATAAGGGATTTGCCTTTTCTATTGATTCCTATGGATTGGATAAAAAACAATTCTTGAATGAGGCTAGGGATGGATCGAAAAAGAAATCTTTATTGGTTCTACCTCCTATTTTTTATGAAGAGAATGAATCGCTGCAGTGTGGTTGCCGACTACCGATCGTGGAGAAAATCTCGTTCCATAACTCGTCCTTGGCAATTAGGAATGATAGTGTTTTACCAATCGTGCTGCAATATAGGGGTGACGACTCATCAGCTCCTGGTTCTGATATTGACTAAGTACATCGGCTGAAAATTTTCTTGACGTCGTCGTCTGCTTGGTAGAATTTGTATCGGCTTCGGCTCAAAGTTACCGTTACAATAGATCGGCTAAATATGACGTCAACAATTATATTCAAACGAACTCATATCAATTCAATTGCTATTCATTTCCACCCATAATTTCTATTTAAAATTTTTCATGGTTAATATTTTTATTATAAAACTCTAGAAACAGATGGGCCTAACAATTAACTTAATGAACGGTAATGTAATAATTCAATATAGCTAAATGCTTTGTTAAATCCTCACACTGAGTTGACTGTGGACATTCAATTTCATAGAGTAGGAGTATCATATTTATATATAAGTACTCCCTTTGACTGTTTTTCCCCCTTATAAGTAAACTCTTTCCAATTCAAACAAAAATTTTAATTTAAAATAATATTAATTTAAATAATTTTTATTTTTCTAGAATTGTCAAATATTCACAACATATTATATTTTCTTTTTCTCATCAATGATTAGACCCTATCCTACATTTATCCCATATTTAATAATATTTTATTAAATTTTAATAAATTCATTTCAATCAAATTTTTATCTAAGTAAGCCTTAAGATACATTTATCTATGGAGTTTTGAGGAAACAAAAGGCTAAATTAGAATTTTTCTTAATAAGTAATAAAATTGAAAAAAATAATTACTTTTTAAATTTTTAAAATAATTATAATAATAATTAAAAAGTTTCAAAAACAACTTATAAACCTTTTCCCCATCCAAAAAAAAAAAAAAAAACCCTTATCAAGTCATGACGTAGACCATGGCAAAAATGATTCCTCATTTAGCTCTTACAATTCTTATAGCTGCAATATCGGATTCGTATTTGCATTTATATACATAATATCGGGTTCATATAATTTCCTCTTATGTGATCGGCTTAAAACAAACAATTCATGCTAGATTCAGTCATGCAAATGACAGTTAAGGTGAAAATTAGTGAAAAAAATAAGTAAGGTATTAAAACAATTTTTAAAAAATATATTTTCTCCGTCCCACTAAAATTGATAATGATTGACTTGAAACGAGATTTTATGCAAGAGTAAAAGTTAGAATATAATAATAATAAAGTGTAATAATAGTATAATAAAAGTAAGAAATATATGGGTCTCACAATATTTTATGTCAAATGTAAATATATAAAAATAATATATGTTGAATATATTGACTATTTTATAATAAATTATATAGTAAAAACTTTCCTTTTAAGGAAAGTGTCAAATTTTTTGGAACAGCTCAAAGTAATAAGTAGGTCAATTTTGTTGGGATGGGGGGAGTATTTGATACTGCGACAAAATAAAATAAAATAAATAATAGATCATTTTTCTAATTTCTCAACTAATGAACCGGTAAACTGATGTCTAAAAACATCAACGGCACTCCTGACTAAATACTTGAAGAATAGGGAAACAATATCAGTTTGTCTTACAAATTTTGCAATTTTAGAATACACAAAATTATGAAATATTGATTCAAAACCTGATACTTTGACAAGAAAAATCTATTAAGAAAGTTACAACTATATATGCAAGACGAGAAATTAAAGTATAGTTTCTATTGTTTATTTAGTTTTGACATGACAAAATCACATTTTGAAATATTTTAATGGCAGAAATTAATGAAAGTTGCTTAATTGAATTCTCCAAAAACAAAACCTTACTCAAAAGATTATTTAGAGACAAATAAGATGTAGAAGCATACCTTGATCCATGGTGATTTGTTGTCACAATCTAATTTCATTGATTTTTCTGATTGTTATGTACGCAACCTTCTTCCTTCAAAAGAGATAGGAACTTCAAAAGTCAATTAAGGTTTTCGGTACATGCAATTAAGGACCATAACCCTAATATATTTATATTATATTGTAATTAATAAAAGAGCCCATTATAATTTTTTCATTTATACCATTAGGTTTCTACATAGTATGAATTACCCCACACTTTATTAAGATAACGAGCCCATATAATCAATTATAAATCACTATAATTGAGCCTTAAATTTTATAGTAATAATGATCACATAATTAATTAAGTAATACATGTATGTCTACATGTCCACATGCTAAATAATATGTGTGTGCACATGAATTAAGTCCAGAATTCTAACATTCTCCTATTTGGACTTATGTTCATGTGTATATACAGTAGACTAAATAATTATGTGAAAGTTATAGGTCAATGTAAATTCTAACAAACTTTAATTTGTCATCTTAAACTAACCCTGTCTATTAGTTTTGTTAACACATAGATCAAAGAGGATCTCGTTGCATTAAAAGCACAACTAAACCCAACATTAGTCACATGTATTAATTCAATTAAATGACCTGGATTGAGTGTGAATATATAGCATGGGAATTTTATATGAATGTGATCTATACATATCTATTTCTAACTGGTTCACATAAGATTATTTAACCAAATATAATATCCAAAGTGGAAATGTATAACTAAGCTTTACTTTCTTAATGAGCAAATGGTAGGAAATGACAAGATTAATAAGAGTAATGAATGTAAATGTAAATTACATGCTCTCATTGAACTCAGATGCCCTCTAGAAATACAACACCCATATCAGTAGTGTGTCTTATAAAGACTTTCGGTGTTAATACTTTAGTTAGTGGATCCGCAAGTATGAAGCTAGTCCTAATAAGCTCAATACTAACTATACCATTATAAACTCGCTCTTTCACAACAAAGAACTTGAGGTTTATGTATTTAGACTTTATTGAGCTTCTATTATTATTTGAATAGTATACTGCAACTCTATTATCACAAAATAATTTAAGTGGTTTCTTAATCATATCAATTACGCGTAGTCCTATAACAAATTTCTCAAATAGCTTAATTTAACGCCTCATAATATGCTACAAACTCTGCTGCCATAGTGGAAGAAGCAATGAGTATATATTTGACACTCTTCAATGATATCACTCCGAAATCTAAATACCCAACGATATCAAGTTTATCCAACCTTCTATATGTAAGCATATAGTCCTTCGTTCTCTGCAAATACCTCATGACTTTTTTGGCTACTTTCCAAGAAATGAGGTCTGGATTACTCAAATATCTGTCTAGCACTCCAATTATAAATTCAAGTTCTTGATGAGTGCAAATTAGTAAGCATTGTATAATCATCTGGGCGGGTGCCCCGCGACCCACCCGCGACCCGACCAGCTGCGGTCAAGGAAATATTGGGTCTTGTTCATACTGATGTGTGTGGTCCTTTGTCTTTTCAAGCTAGATGAGGCTTTGAATACTTCATCAGTTTCACAGATGATTAAACAATGTTTGGTTATGTCTACCCGATGAGGCACAAGTCTGACTCTTTTGACAAGTTCAAAGAGTTTAAGGTTGAAGTGGAGCGTCGAACAGGTAAACTGATCAAAACCTTACGATTGGATCGTGGTGGAGAATACCTCATCGGTGAGTTTAAGGATTATATGGTACATCACGGAATAGTATCCCAGCTCTCTGCACCGGGTATACCCCAACAGAATAGAGTAGCTGAGAGAAGGAACATGACATTAATGGAAATAGTTCGAAGCATGATGTCTCATGCTACTCTTCCAGTCTCTTTTTATGGATATGCCTTGAAAACAGCGACATACATTCTGAACTTAGTACCTTCTAAGTCAGTACCTAGGACACCCTATGAGATGTGAACGGGGCGTAAGCCAAGTCTAAACCATCTCAGGATATAAGGGTGTCCAACTTATGTACTGATTAAGAGAGACAAACTAGAACCAAGATCAGAATTATGATACTTTGTGGGGTATCCAAAAGGGACAAAAGGAGGTTTCTTTTATCATTCCAAGGAGCAGAAAGTATTGGTAAGTACCAATGCTAGATACTTGGAGGATGATCAAAGTACTTCCACTAAAGGTTCAACAAGGATGGAACTCGAGAAGAAGTTATCTTTGGAATCAATTTCTTCAGACTCGATTATGGAACAAGAAAAGGCACAACCTCAAGAACCTGTACAAACGGGGCTTCGTCGTAGTGAGAGGATATCTAGAGTTCCAGAAAGATGGACAAGAGAGGCTTTCGAGCTGGTCTCTGACCATCAGGAACAAGATCCTACTAGATACAAAGAAGCTATTGCTGATGCCGATGCGAATCTATGGCAGGAAGCAATGAAAGCCGAGATTGAGTCTATGTACTTCAATCAGGTTTAGGATCTTGTAGCTTCACCCGAAGGGATAAAACCCATTGGGTGTAAGTGATTATATAAGAGGAAGAGAAGAGTAGATGGGAAGGTGGAAACCTTCAAAGCTAGGCTTGTGGTGAAAGAGTATACTCAGAAAGAGGGAATCGATTATAATGAAACATTTTCCCCGGTAGCCATGCTTAAGTCAATCCGTATCCTCCTTGCCATTGCATGTCATTACGATTATGAGATATGGCATGTGAAACCCCAGTCAGAACCAACTTAAGAGTAAGGGGGTTGAGATGCATGTCATATTTTATTACATGTTTAAATATATTTTTATATGATTTTATGTGCTTTGGATTTGTGTTTTCTAGTCTAGAGGGCTTAGATATGATTATTGAGTAAGAATGACAAAATGGTAATTTTTGCTTGAGGTGAAAATAGGGAGATAGTTTGAAGATTAAATAGGAAAAATATTTTAGAGAAAAAATAAAAACAAGAGTTGTTGTGGTATAGTGGTTAGAGCATTGGAATTAATTTTTGAGGTCTTGGGTTCAAATTCCATCATTGGAGCTTTGGCATGATTAAATTTTTTTTTTTGCTTGGGAAGTGATATTTTTGGCCTTATGTGCTTTAGAATAGGGTAGAGGTGTTGCCCTAGGGGAGACATGATAGGAGTATCCTAATCCTATTCTTTTACCCTACACAAAATTCCTAAGGGAATTCATTCTTCCTTGATCCTTAATTTTTCCTAATTCTCAATTCGTTAGATTGGTTAAATTTGTTCTAGCCAATTTTCATTCCAGAAATTTCAGTAAAGTACTGTGGCTTTGAAGGTTCAAAATGTCTTAGTGAAAGACATCTTATGGACCGAAAATGTGGAAGAGATGGGGAAGGTTCCAAGATAATTAATTTCTCTAGTGAACCTTCTAAACTTCACTCTAGCTAGGTTCATTTTCCTTCATGTAATAAATTGAAATTTTTCCAGCTTCTTGTGCCTTCAAGGTGTTGAAATTCTCAGCCATTATTCCCTCTCAAATGCTTCCAGAAAATAGCCCTTTTGATCAGCTTGAAATATGAAATTTTCTGGTTAATTTTGGGCTGCACAAATGCTGTGCAAAACCAGAAAAATTTTTGGTTAAAATCGCAGCTTTGGTGGTCTTCAACCAAGCTATTTTCTTCCAATTTTCTCCTAACTCCTTAGTCACGTTTTTCCTCTATGAAGAAGGCTGGAAACCAACCATGAAAGACCCCTGAAATCTCCTTCAAACTCTTTGCAAGCTGACTGGAAAATGGCAGCTGAAACTGCCCAGAAAAATTTCAGCAATGGCGAAATTCTGTCCAGGATTTCTGTCCAACTTTGTTTCCTAATCCAGCCCTGGCCGAAACTCCATCTTTCTTCTACACAAACCACTCTTAAACAGCCATGAACTAAACTCTATTGTCTTCCCCAAGCTTCTGCACGAAAACCAGACATGGCTGCCCTAAAATATCTCCAACAAATTACTGCAATCATGCCTTGATTAAATACCAAAATTCCAGCAATCTTAATTTAGCAACCTTCCATAAAATGTCCAGGCCTTTCCTTCACCATTACACTCCTTCTTTTTTGCCACCATTAACCTTCTTCAACCAGCTTTTATCCAGCCAAATCACAGAGCAATCAGTCGGCCATAGCAGTTCCAAAAAGCTCTCCATTGATCAAAATATTCTTGCTATATTTTGTTTCCAAATTTGATTCCCAAAAATATTCTTTTAGAATTTCAACAACCAGCCTTTCCTTTTCCTTTCCAACCAGAAAAATCATCTACCTAAACTACACAAGCAATTCGGCCACTGCACACACACAAAATTTCGACAGCCTCCAATCCAAAATCTCTCCATTCTCTTCAACATTCAAGCACACATAGAACACCAAGAACACCTACTCCTTTCTTTCGCCTAATACCTTTCCAAACCACTTCAAACTTCTTCCAAAAATTTCAGATTTCATCTACTCACTGCTGTGAGTCCATCCATACTATTTTTAACATCAAACTCCAAAATCCAACTTGCACTTTTGGATAAAAAAATTAGAATTTTTGTGAAGCCTCAAGAACACCTTCAAGGTAGGTTTGTTCAATCAACTTCATCTTCACTAATCTTTGATCTCTAATATATATATATATGAATAAGTATGCTAATGGACTCTCTTCTTCTCTTTTCTCTCTCTCTCCCTCTCTCTCTTGGCCGAATGCCCTCTCTTTCTTGGCCGAATGAATCCTTCACCAATGGCCATGCTTTCTACATCTCCTTTGGACGGATTTAGTCATCTAAGAGTTGAGATCCATTTGAAACTCCTTCAAGGTACTCATCAATCAAGTAAGCCTTTTCAACCCTCCTTTTAAATTCTAGATTCATATCTATAGGATGATATTGGTAGGAGATGGATTATGAATAGGATTTGAGCATGTATTTTTGTGATGAGTAGAGATTGAAGTATGAATAAATGTGTGATTATGATGGAGATGGGATTTATGCATGAGTTGATTATTTTGGTTGATTGTATGGTGTTTTTAGGGTTTAATGCATGTCTCCATGTCATAAGTAGTATTTGTGGTCAAGTATGCTAGAGATTATGTCACCTATGGTAAATAAGATTTATATTCATGTATGATTATTGAAGCCATGATTATGTTTATACTAGTAGAGGTTAGATCATGCCTTGATAGATTTAGATCTATGCTTTTATTTATGATTTGGATGATTTGATGAATTGAAGTGGAGTATATGTTCATGATTATAGTTAGCAAGTGAAATTATGGTCATGACCTAGTTGCCCCTAAGTTAAATTTTATTTCTTCAATAAAATGTTTAATGTTATGAATTTTGCTAGTAATTTCGAAAAACCCTAGGAAGGGTAAATTTGGATTATTGTATATATAATAAGGATATTTTAGTCAAATCAATAATAGGTTTATTAGAAAATAAAATATATATAGATATTATATAAAATGATAATATCAAATAAAGCCTTTTATAAAAATAATCATAATAAGTAAAAATATTAATTTTGTAAATCTTATATTCATAAATATCATTAAAATTTATCACCTTTCAATTATTATCTTTTAAACAAAACCTGTTAAAATTTATTTATTATCTTTCAATCAAGACCCATTAAAATTTATTTTCAACTAATTTTAGTTATCAATTATTTGTAAATAATTAATTATTAATAAATCATTATTTTACCTAATACCACTTATGATTCTTCATTAAATAAACTCTAAATTATTCTTAGCAATAGTTAAACCTTCAACTTATTAGTACCTATTTCTCAAAACACTAATTATTTTAAATATCAAATTAGACTTAGCTTATAAACCTTTTTATTTATTATTTGGCCTTAAAGCTTGGGACACTAGGATCATGGTAGTAGTGAGTTGAGCTAGTCTTATTTGTGAAAGTAGATTTTAGCTTAAGTTTGATTGTGGTTTATATTTACCCCAGGCGGGGTTGGGTCAGCAGTTGAAGATCTTTATTTTATCTCGAGTTAAGGATCAGGTAAGCTCCTACATAAAATATGATTGATGTAAAATGTTTATTATGGCAAGCCAAATGCAGAGTGTATGGACACTCATTTCTGTAAAGGTAATTGAGGATTAACTCCTTCCTTATTCCAGTCAAACAATTATTTGAAAATCAATAAGTAGATTTACTCAAACTCAAAACTCTTTCTAAAACTAATTTTGACAAAGACTTTAGAAACCCTTAATTGCCATTTTCAAGTGGAACTGTGTTTTGTTCATTTTTTCCAAATGGGATAAGTTACGTTGAGTACTCAATAAGGGCGGATTGCTAGAACTAATCTTTGAAAGGTTAGGGTAAGTCTCTCAGTAGGTGGCCACCTCTGAGGGGTGAGTCCTTCCCAGATAAGATGTCAGTTCAGTAGGTCGTATCGATCCGAGTTAATAGTTTATTTTTTAGTCAAGTGACTGTGTTTTGCTGGAATAGACACCCGGTTGTTGTTTGGGTATAGAGAAGGAGGAGTATTTTGCCCGGTAGGCCGATCACCTACCTTTTGTCAGTCTGCACAAAGTGTCGGCATTCTGACCGGTTATGAGGCCCAACGTGTGGTAACCTATGATCATTTCTTTTGAGTGGTTGATTTTATTGTTTATGTATGGTTGGAAAAGCCAAAACACCACTCTTGGCTTTTGACTAATGTTTATTGCTTGCCAGTATTTCTCTTATAAAGATTTATACTTTGCATTCACGAACTGTTTTCACTGGACACTCAAAGCACACACGGACTTACTGATATTTTTATCTCATCACCCTCTTTACCATGATTTCAGGTCGATCCTGCTGTGGGGATGAGTAGCTAGATATTGCCTACCTTGGAAGATTTTCTAATATTTGATTTGTGTAAGGCTTTGGGGAGTTGAGAGTGGATAATTTTTATTTTGGATTTGTTTTTGGAATTCTTGGATTTATCCTTGGGTTGTAATAAATTTTAAGTTAAAGTATTATTTTTATTCTGCTATTTTATTTGTGTGACCTAGTTATAAAGACTCCTTGTCATTTGGACGGGGCGACCTTTTCCGCTTTGGCGGGCCTAGGTAGTGGGGTGTTACATGGCAAATGGATGTCAATACGGCATTTCTAAATGACCATTTTAATAAAAACATCTATATGTCCCAACCAGAAGTTTTTATTACTAAAGGCCATGAACATATGGTTTGCAAGCTTAAAAAGTCCATTTATGGATTTAAGCAAGCATCTAGAATATGGAACATTCATTTTGACGAGATTGTAAAGTCTTACAGTTTCATTCAAAACGAGGATAAACCATGCGTATATAGGAAATTGGAAGGCATAAATGTGATTTTTCTTGTCGTATATGTGGATGACATTCTACTCATTGGGAATGATGTAGGGACATTGTCATCTACTAAGGTTTAGCTGTCTAGTCAATTTAGTATGAAGGATTTGGGAGAAGTCAGTTACATTCTTGGGATTAAGCTTCTTAGAAATAAGAAGCAGAGAATATTAGGATTATCCCAAGCGACATACATTAACAAATTGCTGGCCAACTTTAGTATGGACTCATGCAAGGGAGCTATAATCTCTTGTAGACATGGGTTGTCGTTTTGTTCTAAGGACTGTCCTAAATCCCAAGAGGAAAAAGACAGGATGAGGAGGATTCCCTACGCTTCGGTTGTGGGAAGTCTCATGTTCTCTATACTGTGCACTAGGCCAGATATCTGCTGGCTGTAAAGCATATTCTTAAGTATCTCAATGATAGGAAAGATTATATACTGGTTTATAGGGCTGACGACTTAGTTCCTACTGGATACACAGACTCAAATTTCCAGGCGGATAAGGATGAGAGAAAATCCACTAGTGGATATGTCTTCACCTTGTCTGGAGGAGCTGTTTCATGGAGGAGTATTAAGCAATCTTGCATTACTGACTCAACCATGGAAACTGAGTATGTGGCAGCTTCGGAAGCGTCCAAGGAAGCAGTCTAGCTTCGGAAGTTCCTTTCAGAACTTGGAGTTGTGCCATACATAGACAGACCAATTGTAGTATATTGCGACAACTCTGGAGCAGTCTCGCAATCTAAAGAACCCAGGAACCACAAGAAGGGGAAGTACATCCAGAGGAAGTACCACCTAATCTGGGATTTCATTCAAAGATGAAAAATCGTGGTGGAACAGATAGCCTCGGAAAACAACCTAGCAGATCCTTTCACCAAACCTTTGGCTGAAAGAGTCCTCAAGAGACTCTTAGACGCCATAGGAGTGGGCACCTATGGATTTTCTTAGTCTTAGAGTGCAAGTGGGAGATTGTTGGAACATATGCCCTCTAGACTAGATTATCTGATGTAATTATCGAATTTATTCTCAAAAATTTGTTTGTGAATTTGCATTTTATTTGTGTACAATCTTTTGGAAAAGACCCATTGTGTATAAGTAACTGATCCATGTGAATGGTGGTCTTTCACAGTAAGGTATGGATCACGGGTTGCTTAACACATAAATGTTTGTTCTTAACCGATTGATGAGAATGTGAATCCCATCATGAATAGGTTATTGTGTTATGAATTCCAAATAGGGAATGGCTTACCTTTAGCCAGTGAGTAATTCACTCACTTCATAGCATGAGTGTATTTCGAATACATAGAATAGGACCTGTAATAGTGGTTTCTAAAAGTACTATTTAAAAAAAAAACCTAGATTGTTACTGTTACAGTGTGGACTAATACTCTACCGCTTGAGTATGAGTTGGTGGTCTGATGAAACTAGAAGCATATACTTTGATATACTATAGTTGAGGTTCTTTCGTAGAACCAATATACTTGTATGTTGGGTATATGTGATTAGTTAGTTAAGACAGACTTGTACAAGATAGCTTCTATGCTATATCACCCCTTGTGACTGTTCAAATGATCTAATTATCCAGGGCCCTGGGGAACATGACTTGGATGTTTACTTTTGGATAGCTCCCTTGAAAAGTGAAAACATTCCAAAAGTCGTGGATCATTGGACTAGAAGTATAAGGATAGCAGATGTCTATTAGAGAGGTGTTAGTACACTATTCATTTCTAATTACACGGCGATGCGTAGAGGGGTATTTTAGTCATTACACATGTAGGTCGAAGACTTTGCTAACACAGCATTATCCATGGGGTCAATATTTTCTTATGGTGATATTAAGAAATATTTAAAATGCAAAATATAGCTATTTTCATAGTAGGGGTATTTTGGTCACTTTTGTAGCCAAGGCGGTGTGTCTTTTGGTCCCCGGAATGGCCCTTAAGTTATGAAGGATTTGGGTTAAGGAATTAGTCTTGATATTTATGGGTTTTTATTTTATTAGTCTAATTTATTATTAGACTGAAATAAAATAAAAAGTCCAAGAGAGTATTTATTTTATCTAGTTTAAATAGTTAATTAATTATTCAGGGACCAAGGCCCAGATTGAATAATTAGAAAATTAATCTAGAACTAGATAAAAGTTTTTTTTTTTTTTTGTCTATTTGGGCTTGTTATTATTTATTGGGCTGTTTAATAAAGTTCAGAAAATAAATAATTGATATTTATTATTTATGGGTGTTCAAGCCCAATAATAAATAATTTATCTGGTCTAATGAATAAGACTAAGGTAAAATAAAAATAATAAAAAAATAATAAAAATAAAAAATTTTAATTAATTAATTATTAATTTAATTAATTAATTAATTTTAAAAAAAGACAACACGGGATGGATCCCGTGTTGTTTGGCGTGAAAATAACTGAAAGCATGGGCTTTCTATTTTTCATGCAATTATTCTCTCTCGGTAAAAGATTGAAAAGGCAGAGGAATCATTTTTTTTTTTTTTTTTGTGGGAGTTGAGCTATCTATGAGCTTCTAATTTGATAGAAGTAAGTCATAGAAGATAGCACTGCAATTTTTTTTTTCAATCTTTCGTTCACAGAAAGCTTCGTTGAAACTTTGTCAAAGTTGATCAAAACCCATACTTCAAGCTTTCATCGGCTGTGCTACGAGTATCATTTCGGAAGATCGAAAGCTTCGCGTGGATGAGACGCAATAGACGTTTGCAAGGACGTGAGCCACTAGTCTCGAATATCATTGTACAGACAACTGCACCGGTCCGAAGAGGGCCACTTCATCACAGAGGTAAAATTTTCGTTTTTCTAACATGCCTCCATTGTCATTATTTTTGCCATTTTAAACCTTCAATTATTTCATACATTAATTCTACATCGTTACAGGCTAGCAAAATATTATCTACATAAGTACTAAAGAGATGTATTTATTGTTGTCTGAATGATGGTACTTCTTTTCTTTTGCAGCCCTTTTTTGTATTTTTCACCTTAATTCTTCACCAAATTCTAAGTATGCTACACAAAATAAGGTGAAAATAGTTGAATGAGTAGTCATCTCACCGGCCACCCCCTTTCTCTCCTTCATTTTTTCTTCTTGCGGCAATAGTCTTTCTCTCTTTTCTTCTTGCCGTTGTTGCTAGTTTGGCCTTAGTTCTCCCAAGCATTTTGACACACTTTCCTTTCAAACCAAATACACCACTATTTTGCTACATTTCTTGGGAATCATCTCTGGGGGCTTTCCTTGATTTTGGCGACAGAAAGGCCATATAAGAATTCTAATGAGGCCGCCACCCCTCAGTGAGAGGATCTTACTCAACTTCTGTGATTACACTGGCACTCAAGGTAAGGCGAATGGAGCACTATTTTGTATTTGAAATTTGTGATCTTTGTATTTGAAATTTTAAATTTATTCTTCTGATAGACAAAAGTTGCTATTTTTTATTGTTGTCTTATGTCTGCCCAGCATGTGACCTAAATTTTTTTACTATTGCCTTGTCCCCAAAGTATATTCTGTAATGGTCTTTATAATATTGTAGTGTTGAGGAAAAATTCGTGTCTTTTTCTTCATGTGTTTGCTATAAAAGAACATTGAAACATATACATTTTTTTTTTTTTTGCTTAAATGGTGGGCTTTATCTGAGTTGAAGTCTATGGCTTCCATCAAAGTAGCAGCTTTGGCAAGCATGTGTAATTTGTGTTCTTTGTTCTTATTTAATCATTTATTTTTATTTAGTAACTAGATGTTCCTTGAATATTAATTAACAATCAATTTGCTTTCAAGATTAATATTTTGTAACTGCTTCATTAGGTCCTGAAGAATTGATTTACAAATTTGACCCAAATTTTCAAGAAGACAAAAACGGTTATATTGAGGAATCGAAAGTCTAGTAACTCCCCTATCATATTAGGAATGTTTGACTCAAAAATGTTTTAGCATTATTTTGAGTAAGTTTTGCAAATACCTTACTATAAATTTTCACTTGATTTGTAACTCAATTACATTACTTAATGAACAATTAATCTTATTAGATTGATTTGAAAAGGTTGCCCAATGAGAAGTAAAGCTCCTTTGTGCATGTGGACTTGTTGTGGTTTAACATATATATAATGCTTGACAAAGAAAAAGTCTTAAACTGGATTGGGAAGAGAGATATTTTCTCAAAGCTATACATGTTTGTTCTAATTGTGATATAGTACGCTTTCTATTTCAATGAAAAACATACTCCATTTAACACATGTTAAATATTGATATATGTAATACTAATGTTGATTATGTTTTTTTAGCCGACAGACGTCTTCTAATTTTATATGAATTCGATGAAGAGGAATTTCATTTAAAGAGTCCTTCTATGGTGTTATTAGGCTCATTGCAATCTACAAAAGATATCATGGAACCACAACTTAGGAAGTAATGTCTTGAATTAACATTAGAGTATATTCTAAGTTTATTTTAAAATTAATCATTCCATTAATATCATTGCATCCTATTACAGATTTGTGATGGACATATTGTGTGTAACTGGAAGGAATATCTCTTATACATGGTTAAAAAGAATTCCACTATTAGTTCTTACTATAAGTTACTTAGTCTTGTTGCTTTATTGAAACACTAAAAGTGACTTCTATGTTTATGAGAAAGGTGATGAACTAAAGATGGAGAAAATTATTGTTTAGATTCCTCAACAAATATGAGGTGAAGAATGCGGATTTTATGTCCTGTACTATGCCAGTTTATTTATAATTAGTGCTCTACAAGGTTTAGTGTTGATGATGGTTATCTTTATTTTGTGAGTATCTCAATTAAGTTAGTCCTTTTTTTTCCAGTTTTGTAACTAATGTCATAACTGGAATTTTGGAATTACATTCTTATAAGTTGGTTAATGACTTTAAGCTCCTGGATGTTTCTAGCTGAGAAAGGACTGATTTAGTGGAGAGAAGTTCAATGAATTTAGATAGCATTTGTGCACATCTATTAAAGATGTTCCAGCTAATATAGGTGAATCGACTCAGGACTCAAATAACTGAGGTAGTAAGATTACTAATGCTCCAACTATACAAGTGCTACATGAAAAAAAAAAGCATGTAGTGAGTCACCAAATCATGGAAAATTAGAAGAAACTCTTATTCCAATTGAGGGTGAGCATATTATAGGAAAAGGAGATATGGAAAAAGTTGATGAGGAAAGTGGAAGTCTGATGCAAGTAAACAATTTTGGGACTCTGATTATGATCTGACTGATGAAGAAAATAGGGAACTAATTAAATAGATTGTTGATGAGAATATGGTAGATTTTGAGAAATATGTTAGTTTGGAAGTTCGAAGATGGAGTGTTTTGCCTACACACAAGGGGCAGAAAAGCTGACTTAATAGGATGAGCAAGAAGAAACACAAGTTTCCAAATATGGAAAAGTAGAAACTATGAAAAATAGGAAACGATTCCAGGAATAGCAATTCGATACAACATATTTAGCTAGTAGCCATAACAATCAGCCACCTGGCATGAAAAAAACAAGGGGTGAGGTAAACCTAGGGCCTGTAAAACATATTTAGTGAATCCAAATAAGTAGGATATAGAAAATATGGAATCTAGCACAGTTCTTGAACACTTACATTGTTCTAGTGATGGTACTGATGATTCGGATAGAGAATACTTCAACCTACAGCTATTGAATGAGGTAGCAATCATGAATTGGTCAATATTTAATACAAAGAGAGATATAGAGGACCCTCAGTTTGAAGAATGATTAATTTTTAAGATAAAAGGAGAATTAACAAGTGCCATCAACTATCATGGGGTCAAGTAGATAGGATGTTTTCTTTAAAAAAAAATGACAGGTTCAGAGTAAGGGCTGCTTGCAAGGGGAGAAATTGTGATTGGCTACTATATGCATATAAGGTGGAAGAAACCTTAATTTTTCAAGTTCGAATAGTACATCCTAAGCATTCATGTGCAACATCTACACGCCATACTCTTACTTCTGCAAGATTTATTATAGTAAAATATGGGGATGCCTTTAGAAGTAAATAGGGTGTGAATCCAACTGAATTTCAAGACAAGGTATATAAATAGATGAATGTTTACATTCCAAGGAACAAGATTTATAAAATCAAGCCAGAAGCTAAATTGATAATTGAAAGAAAATATAATGATCAATACAAGCTTCTAAATGATTACTGCGAGGAGATTAGGAGAAGTAATTCGAGCAGCACCATTTACATTAATATTATTGAGAATAAGCAAACAGGTGAAATATGTTTTAGAAGAATGAATGTATGTTTGGTAGCCTTAGGGGAGGGTTTTCTAAAAGGTTGTAGAAGGCTAGTTGGACTAGATAAGACTCTTCTGAAAGGTCTTCATCCTAGTATTTTGTTGACTACTATTAGCATTGATGCAAATAATGGTATTTATCTCATTACTTATGCGGTTGTAGAGGTCGAAACCAATTCATCTTGGATTTGATTCATAGAGGGGCTCATTGACAATTTGAAAATACATAAACAGGAAGATTGGTGCTTCATTTTTAATAGACAAAAGGTAAAAATAAGGCAAATAGCTTTTTAACTCAATTTAAATATGTATTCAAGCAATTTTTTTAACCCACATTGACATTGTTGTTTTTTAGGGACTAGGACAAGCAATTTCAAAACTACTACCGCATGTAGAACATAAGCACTATATCAGACATCTATATAATAACTTCAAGCAAAAATACCCAGGAAATACTTTGAAGGACATGATATGGAAATGTGCAAAGGCTACACACCCTAACAAGTTTAAGACTGAAATGCAACAGTTAAAGGATTTTTCTCATGCTTGGTTGCGTAATCATACATATATTGGAATGTATGCCCTCTTAAACTAGGTTTCTGATATAATTTTGACTTATATTAATAAAAATATTTTTCTCAAAATTTATTTGTGAAATCTTCTTTATATTTGTGTACAATTTTATTGAAAAAGATCTATTGTATTTAAGTAAATGGTTCATATAAATGGAAGTCTTTCACAGTAAGGTATGAACTATGGGATACTTAATACATAAACTATTGTTCTTAACCGGATGATGAGAATGGGAATCTTATCATGACAAGGTTATTGTGTTATGAATTCTAAATAGGGAATGACTTACCTTTAGCTACTGAGTAGTCTTCTCATTTTATAACACAAGCGTATTTTGAATACGTAAAATATGACCTATAGTAGTAGTTTCTTAAAGTACCATGTGATAAAAACCTAAAATATTACTGTTACAGTGTGGACTTGTACTCTACAACTTGAGTATAAGTTAGTAGTCTGACGAAACTGGAAGCGTATACTTTGATATACTATAGTTGAAGTTGTTAAAGAGGACCAATATACTTATATGTTGGGTATATGTAACTAGTTAATCAAGATAGATTTATACAAGATAGTGTCTACACTATATCGCCCCTTGTAGTTGTCCGAATGATCTAATTATCTAGGGCCCTAGGGAACATGACTTAGATATTGACTTTAGGGTAGCTCCCTTGGAAAGCAAAAATATTCCAAGAAATCATAGATCATTGGACTAGAAGTTTAAGGATGGTAGATGTCTTTTAAAGAGGTGTTAGTACACTCTTTTCTCTTTAAATGAACCGTGATGTGTAAAGGGGTATTTTAGTCATTTCACCTATGGGTTGAAGACATAGCTAACACAGCATTGTCGTTGGGGTCAATATTTCCTTATGGTGATATTAGAAAATATTTAAAATGTAAAATATAGCTATTTATATAGTAAGGGTATTTTTGTTATTTTAGTAGCTAAGGCGATGTGTCTTTTTGGTTCTCAGAATAGCCCGTAAGTTCTAATTATTTTAAGTCAAGAAATGGTCACAATAAAAAAGATTTTATTTTATTCAGGAAGTCTAATTTATTTTTAGACTGAAATAAAATAAAGGAACGAGAGAAATTAAATTTATTATCTAGTTTAATTGGTTAATTAATTATTCAGGACCTAAACTCAGATTGAATAATTAGAAAAAATTAACTTGGGCTTAAACTAGTTAATAAAATGATTATAAATTATTTTAGTTCATTTGGGCTCATTAATTATTTATTGGGTTATTTTAATAGGTCCAAAAAAAATTAATGATTATTATTTTTGGACTCATTGGGTCTAAGAAAAATAGTGAATTATTTTTTACCCAATAGCTTGGACTAAAAGGATTTTTTTTTAATTCACGGAACAGAAGAGTTAAGGCTAAGTCAAACATCTTCTGTTGATAGCCTCCGGGAATTTTGAAATATCAAAACTACGGTATTTTGGTTATCTAGTGTTGCAAATAGCCGGGTGTTCTTCTTTTACACAGTAAACACATGACACAAGAAAAAATAGAACTTCTTCTCTCTGCTCTCTCTCTCTCTCGTTTCTTTTCTTCCTTTTCATCTTCTTGATTTTGCTAATTAATATTAAAGGATCAAGAAGGACCAAGTTGTTTCACCAACATAGATTGGGTGGTGGAATATTTTGAGAAGCAAAAAGCTTTACGTTCATGCCAAGAAGAAGTCAAAGGATGGCTGATCTTTTGCCGGAATCATCATCGAGACAAGTATCCACTCCACTAGTTAGCACCTCTTCTTCTCAGCCAAAAAGGCAAAAGACACGTAAAGGTATATGTTTTTGACCTTTTGATGCTTCGTGTCCAGCTTTTTTTCTATTTTTATACACTACATGCATGGCTTCTATGTATTTTCGAAGCTTTAAGTTTTTTTTTTTTTTGTCTCACACCAGGCAAAATTATTTTTATTGCAATAGTTAATATTCTTTGAATATTTTGTATGAAAAATAATAATAAAGGATTTTAGGATTAAATAAGAACATTAATTAATTTAATTAATATGTTTAATTCTTTTATTTGGGCACTTAGGATTAAAAATAGAAATGCATAAAAATGTTTATAATTTTCTAGCATGCTAATTATTTTAAATCTTGTGTACACATTTTCTTAAAGACCAAAGTCTTTGGAAAATTTTATTTGACAAGGAAAAATATTTTTTTAATTAAATGGTTATTTTAACTTAAACAAAAATTAATCCTTAGTTATTTTCTTAAAAGTTTTTTTATCCTTGATATAGAAAATATTTTGGAATTAGAAATTTTTGTAAGTTAAAATGGAAAGCCATTTTAATTTATTTTCTCAAGAGGAAAAATTATTTTTGTCAAATAAAACCTAGAGATCAAAATTTCTAGAAATTTTAAATGGAAAATTTTTTAAATTATTAATTTTTAACTTAAATAAAATTAATCCATAAGGAAAAATTTCTCAAAAGGGTATAAACCTTGACATAGAAATTTTTTTTATGGATTTAGATATTTTAATTTTAAGTTAAAGGAAAATTTAATTGAAATTTTTCAAATTATATTTTTCCAAGAAAATTCTTATTTATAAAACTAAGTGGGAGAGGGGTTCCAATAGGCCCACGGCTTCCATCACGATCCTCATTAGAGATCGTGGATCTCCTCGCATCACCCTGGGAGTGAACCTATATAAGATGGAGATACCACAAAGATCTAGAATTAATGAAAGGATGTAATTAATAACTCGAAACACGCACTATGATCGGCCAGCCCTCGTTGGAGGTTATGGTGCGAGAGCACATGACTACTGCATATGACATAAGCACATCACTAGCCACAATGTTCGCAGATAAGAGCCGGCCCTGCAAGGCAAGAGGCTTTTCGAATAATTATAAATACTAAGATGGCTGAGGGAGCATCAGTCATAGAGCATTTACTTAAGATGATTGTTGCTTTCGAGGAAGAAAAAGTCTTGAGAGCGGTCATTAACCCTGAGAGCCAAGTGGACATGGTTCTCGAATCTTTGTTGGGCTGCTTCACTCAGTTCAAGTTGAATTACAACATGAACAAGTTAAACATGAGTTTAACGGAGTTGATGAAGGAGCTCCAAGTGGTTGAGAAGGTCATAAAACCACAGGCTAAAGCTATGATGGCCTCTTCTTTGAGAATTGGGCCCAAACCCAACAAGTTCAAGAAGAAGAAAGGTAATGAAGTGCACCAGCCCAATTCCTAGCCCAAAGACAATCCCAAGGGTAAATACTTTAAATGTGGGAAGAATGGACACTGAAAAAAGGAGTGTTCAGATTTTCAAGCCAAGAAAAACCTCACAGATAATATTTTCTATTTAGAGTCTATATTAATGGTTGAATCAACGTCCACTTGGATTGTTGATTTAGGAGCCACTGATTATATCTGTAACTCCTTGTAGGGATTTAGGAAGATTAGAAGACTCCAAAAGGGCGAACATGAGCTACATGTAAGAAACGGAGCACAAGTTTGGGCCCTTGTTATGGGAGGACTGGAACTTATTTTTTTATTGTAATAGAATAGTTATTTTGAAGGATATTTTATTTGTTCCTGATTTTAGACAGAATTTAGTTTCAGTTGCAAAAGTAATAAATCAAAGATATTCTGTTTCTTTCTATTTTGGTGTTACTATCAATAGAAATAGAGAAGTTATATGTACTGGGTACATGTATGAAAATTTATTCATCAATAATTCTATTAACAATCAATTGAATAACGCTCAATCTGAACCTTTAAATAGGAAAAAAAAAAGACCAATGTCAATGACTCATATCTTTGGTATCTAAGGTTCGATCACATTAACTCAATCAGGATTCAGAGATTAATCCATTATGGGCCTTTAGGCTTATTGAGATTGAAAGGTTGGCCTCAGTGTGAATCTTGTCTTATAAGAAAAATGACCAAAAGGTCATTTACCTAAAAGGCGGATAAAGGCAAGAAAGTATTGAGTCTGGTTCACACTGATGTGTGTAGTCCTTTTCCTACACTAGCTAGAGGGGGGTTTGGATATTTTATCACTTTCACAGATGATTGTACTAAGTATGGTTATGTTTATCATATAAGATGCAAGTTTGACTCTTTTGACAAATTCAAAGAGTTTAAGGCTAAAGTGGAGCGCCAAATAGGTAAACTAATCAAAACCTTATGATCGGATTGTAGTGGAGAATACTTTCTTGGTGAATTCAAGGATTACATGGTGCATCATGAGATAGTATTCTAACTCTCAGCGCCGGGGACACCCCAGCAGAATGGAGTAACTAAGAGAAAAAACAAGACATTGATGGAAATGGTCCGTAGCATGATGTCTCATGCTACTTTTCCAGTGTCTTTTTGAGGGTATGCCTTAAAAATAGTGGCGTATATTCTGAACTTAGTACCTTCCAATTCAGTACCTATAATATCCTATGAGATGTGGATTGGGCGTAAGCCAAGTCTAAATCATCTCAAGATATGAGGTTGTCTAACTTATGTACTGATCAAGGGAGACAAGTTAGAACCGAGATCAGAATTATGTTATTTTGTTGGGTATCCAAAAGGTATAAAGGGTGGTTACTTTTATCATTCCAATGAGCAAAATGTACTCATGAGTATTAATACTAGATACTTGGAGGATGAACAAATTACATCCGCTAAAGGTTCGATAAGGTTGGAACTCGAAGAGAAGTTATTTTTTGAATTAACTTCTCCTAACCCGATTATAGAACAAAAAGAGGCACAGCCTCAGGAACTTATAGAAATGGAGCCTCGTCGTTGTGGGAGGATATCTAGAGTTCCAGAAAGATAGACTGGAGAGGCTTTTGTCCTAGTCTCTGACCATCAGGAACGAGATCCCACTAAATAGGAGGAGGCTATTGTTGATACCGATGCAAATCTATGGCATAAAGCAATGAAAGCTGAGATTGAGTCTATATACTTCAATCAGGTTTGGGATCTTGTAGCTTCACCTGAAGGGATAAAACCCATAGGGCGTAAGTGGGTGCACAAGAGGAAGAGGAGAGTAGATGGGAAGGTAGAAACCTTCAAAGCTAGGCTTATGACGAAAGAGTATATTAAAAAAGAATGGATCGATTATGAGTAAACATTTTCCCTGGTAACCATCTTAAATCTATCTGTATTCTCCTAGCCATCACATGTTGTTATGACTATGAGATATGACAAATGGATATCAAGACGGCATTTTTAAGTGGCCATCTTAGTAAAGATATCTATATGTCCCAACCAGAAGGTTTTATTACTAAAGACCAAGAACATATGGTTTGTAAGTTTAAGAAATTAATTTATGGACTTAAGCAGGCATCCAAAGTATGGAACATTCATTTCGATGAGACTATAAAGTCTTATAATTTCATTCAAAATGAGGATGAACCATGTGTGTATAGGAAACTAGAAGGTATACGTGTGATTTTTCTTGTACTATATGTGGATAACATTCTACACATTGAAAATGTTGTAGGGACACTGTTATCTACTAAGGTTTGGCTATTTAGTCAATTTAGTATGAAGGATTTTGGTGAAGCCAGCTACATTCTCAGAATAAAACTTCTTAAAAATAGGAAGTAAAGAATGTTAGGTTTATTCCAAGCTACATACATTGACAAGATGCTGACCAAGTTTAACATGGACTCATGCAATGGGGCGTTGATCTCTTGCAGACATGGGTTATCTTTTTCTTCAAAGGACTGTCCAAAATCTCAACAAAAAAAAAAAAAAAAAGTAGGATTTCATATACTTCAGCTGTGAGAAGTCTCATGTATGCCATGCTATGTACTAGGCCAGATATCTGCTTTGTCGTAGGCGTAGTTAGCAGATATCAGTCAAATCTATGGGAGGTTCATTGGCAGGCTGTAAAGCATATTCTCAAGTATTTTAAAGGTACACGATATTATATGCTAATTTACAGGGCTGATGACTTGGTTCCTACAGATATACAGACTCAAACTTTCAGACAGATAAGGATGAGAAAAAATCCACTAGTGAATATGTCTTTACCTTGTCTGGAGGAGCCATTTCATGGAGGAATATAAAGTAATCTTACATTGTTGACTCAACCATGAAAGTTAAGTATGTGGTAGTTTTGGAGGCCTCTAAGGAAGCAATTTGGCTCCAAAAGTTCCTTTTATAACTTGGAGTCATGCCACAAATGGACAAACCAGTTGTGATATATTGTGACAACACTGGTGCAGTCTCACAATCCAAAGAACCACAAAAGGGGAAGCACATAGAGAAGAAGTACCACCTGATCCGAGATTTCATCTAGAGACAAGAAGTCATAGTAGAACAGATTACCTCAGAGAACAATTTAGTAGATCCTTTCACCAAGCTTTTGGCGGAAAGAGCCTTTAGAAGACACTTAGACGCTATAGGGGTAGGCATCTATGGACTTAGTCTTAGAGTGCAAGTGGGAGATTATTAGAATGCATGCCCTCTTAAACTAGGTTTCTGATATAATTTTGACTTGTATTAATAAAAGTATTTTTCTCAAAATTTGTTTGTGAAATATTCTTTATATTTGTGCACGATTTTATTGAAAAAGACCCATTATATTTAAGTAAATGGTTCATGTAAATGGAGGTCTTTTCACAGTAAAATATGGACCATGGAATACTTAACTAGCAAGGGGCGGCCCGCGAGGCAAACCGCGCACTTTGCGCCGGTCCGGGCCGGACCGCTTGGGCCCGCGGCCTATCTGAGAGAGCCGTTACCCAACGGCTCTCTCTATTTTTTTTTCAATTCAGTCCTTCAGTTTTTTTTTTTTTTTTGCAATTTAACCCCTAAAACGGCTGAATTAATTAATTTTTTTGTAATTTGGTCCCTAACGGTTATATTCTCTATTCTAAACCCCAAAACTCTATAAATACCCCCCCAATTCAACCCAAAACTCATCAAACACTCTCCAATTCTCTCAAACTCTCTCCATTCTCTCAAATTCTCTCTTAATTCCATTCATCTTTCTCTCATAATCCTCAAATTTATTCATTTTCTCTACAAAGAGTATTAGAATAGAATTTATATTTGTATTATACTTTTTCAATTCTTCAAGAAAGTCTTCATATTTTGGAAGATTGTTGAGTAGCGGAATAGTGATACAAGAAGTAAAAAGCTCAACAAAGTATTGTTATTCTTGAATCTTGGTCATCAACAATTTAGTATTTCTTAGTCTTACATTCTTTTATTTTAGCTTTATTAATTGTTTATTTTTAGTTATTTGTTTAATTTTTAAATTAATTTGTTATTTATATTTTTCAATTTTCTTATTTCATTATTTGTTAATACTTTATTTTTTTGAACTTTTATTTGAATTTTGATTGCTTGTTTTTTTTTTAAGAAATAATGGATCCAAATCAATATCATCATTTTTCTTCATCTCAATCATCTGCATATTTTGATTTTAATATAGATCCAGCTTTGAATTTAATAAATAATGAAATAGGTAATGAAGATGAAGGTCCTAGTATGCCTAGTGTTAGTGTTTCACAATCACAACCAACTCCAATAATTAATCCCGACAAATCTAATATAGGTGAGGATGATGTTGAAACAACGGATGTTACAACTAAAGTAAAAACATCTATGGTTTGGAATCTTTTTGAAAAAGATAATGATAGTGATAGGGCAACATGTAAAATTTTTAGAGCGGTATATGCACATAAGAAGGGAGGAGGGAGGGGAACATTAGTTAGACATATGAAAAGGTTACATAATGATTGGTTAGAAAACCTACTTAAACAACAACAAATACGTACTACAGGAGGTCAAATGGTTAGTAATTTTCAATATGATCATAGAAAAAAATAGAAATGCATTTGCTAAAATGATTGTTCAAACTAAATTACCTTTTAATTTTACAGAAAATCCATATTATGAACAATATATGCAAAATAATTGTCAACCAGCATGGAAAAGAATTCGTAGAACAACATTAAAAAATGATATAATAAAGATTTATAAAGAAATGAAAGAGTATCTAATTGCTATGTTTGATTCTTGTAATTGAAAATTTGCTCTTACTTGTAATGGTTGGAGTGCAATTACTAATGAATCTTATTTGTGCATTGCATGTCATTGGATAGATCATGATTGGTTAGTACAAAAAAGAAATATTTGTTTTAAATTATTTGAATATCCTCATGTAGGTAGTAGTATAGCTAGAATGATTACTCAAACATGTCGTGAATATAGGATTTTAAATAAAATTATTTCTATTTCTTTAGATAATGCTTCAAATAATGATTCCGCCATAACAATTTTAAAAAATACTATGAATCTTATGTTAGATAGTATTTTATTTCATACTAGGTGTGCTTGTCATATATTTAATTTATGTGTTAAAGAAGGATATAAATATATTGATGATATTGTTAATATAATTAGAAATGTTGTTTTATTTATTAAAACCTCCCCAACTAGGCAACAAAATTTTAAGGCATTATGCCAAGAATAAGGTGTATCTTTTAAAAAAATTAGATTAGATTGTAAAACTAGATGGAACTCAACTTTAGATATGTTTGAAAGTGTTATACCTTTTCAAAACCAACTTGTTGAGTTTTGTAATAGTAATAATTTTCAACCTCCACTAAGTGAAACTCATTTTGAAAATTATACTGCACTTTCAACATTTTTATTTACTTTCAAAGAAGCTACTGAACTTTTATCGGGATCCTATTATCCCACTACTCATCATGTTCTTCCAACACTTGCTAAGGTAGGACATATTTTTTGTGAATATATGTATCATCCCCAATATGATTTTTTTATGAGAAGTATGTTTGAAAAATATAAAAAATATTATGAAGATATTCCTATTTTATATTGTATGGCATTGTGTATGGATCCTAGAGTAAAGACGCCTGGTTTTTATAGTATTATTGAATATTTATATGAAACATTAGATTTTGATGAATCACACGCACTTAAACAATGTATGATAAAAGACATAAAAGATAAAACAGCTAAAGCTTTATCTGACATGTATAATTTGTATGAGTTTGCATCTTCTTGTTCTAGTTCTCCTAGTTTAAGTAGGCAAGCTTCATCATCTAGTAGTCACTTTTAACCTTCGCGAAAATCTACCTCTTCAATTTCATCAATATTTAATCCATGGGGTATTATGAAACGTCAAAAAAGATCGACTACTACCTACAATGAGATGGCAATTTACAAGATGCAGTCCTTGGTAGAAAATGAAGATCAGCATTTTGATATTTGTGGTTGGTGGAAGGCTCATGTAAGTCAATACTCCATTTTATCTAAAATGACACGTGATCTTTTGACACCACCAGTCTCTACAATGCCATCGGAAAGTGTCTTCGGTGAGAGCGCTCGAACAATCGATGAAAGAAGATCTCGATTGGCTCCTCAAACTTTTGAGATGTTAATGTGTTGTAGTAGTTGGTTTGCAGCTGAAGATAGGACGGTTAATTCGAAGATTATTGATGATGACTCAGATGATGAATGGGGTGAACCAAGTAGTTAGTTTAGTATTTTTTGTAATTAGAAATTTAGGATAAGTAATATTATGTATTTAATTTTATTTTTAGAATATTTATTATATTTTTAAATTTTAATCATTGTAATATTTTTAAGAGGTTTAGGCATCAAGTCCCCGCTTATGTAATCTTTATTTTATTAATTAATAAAACAGGGAGGGGTCCAAGCCAAACCCCCCACCACTTCAAGGTGGCTTTTTTATAATTTTAAAAAATTATGTTAAGTAGGAGAAAAAAAAAGAATAAGCCACAAGCCGGCCCGCCTGTCCTCGGCCGTGCGGGCCAGCCCATTAGCCATTGTTATACTTAACACATAAACTATTATTCTTAACAGGATGACGAGAATGGAAATATCATCATGGTAAGGTTATTATGTTATGAATTCTAAATAGGGAATAGCTTACCTTTAGCCAATAAGTAGTCTTCTTATTTCATAACACAAGCGTATTTTGAATACGTAGAACATAACCTGTAGTAGTGGTTTCTAAAAGTATCATGTGATAGAAATTTAGAATACTACTGCTATAGCGTAGACTTGTACTCTATAGCTTGAATATAAGTTGGTGGTTTGACAAAGTTAGAAGCGTATACTTCGATATACTATAGTTGAGATTCTTGAGAATGACTAATATACTTGTATGTTTGGTATATGTGACTAGTTAGTCAAGACAGACTTGTACAAGATAGTGTCTACACTATATCACCTCTTGTGGTTGTCCGAATGATCTAATTATCCAGGACCCTGGGGAACATGACTTGAATATTGGCTTTAGGGTAACTCCCTTGGAAAGAAAAAATATTCCAAGAAGTCGTGGATCATTGGACTAGAAATCTAAGGATGGTAGATGTCTTTTAGAGAGGTGTTAGTATACCTTTTCCTCTTTAAATGAACGGCGATATGTAGAAGGATATTTTAGTTATTTCACCTGTGGGTCGAAAACATAGCTACCGTAGCATTGTCCTTGGAGTTAATATTTTCTTATGATGATATTAGAAAATAATTAAAATACAAAATACAGTTATTTATATAGTAAGGGTATTTTGGTAACCAAGACGATATGTCTTTTTTATCTTCGAAATAGCTCGTAAGTCCTAATTATTTTAGGTCGAGGAAATGGTCACAATAAAAAGGATTTTATTTTATTCAGGAAGTCTAATTTATTTTTTGAACTGAAATAAAATAAAGGAACAAGAGAAATTAAATTTATTATCTAGTTTAATTGGTTAATTAATTATTCAGGGCCTAAGCACAAATTGAATAATTAGAAAAATTAACATGAGCTTAAACTAGTTAATAAAAAGTTTAAAAATTATTTTAGTTTATTTGGGCTCATTAATTATTTATTAGATTATTTTAATATGCCTAAGAAATAAATAATTAATGGTTATTATTTTTAGGCTCATTGGGTCCAAGAAAAATAATAAATTATTTTTGGTTCAATAGCCTGGACTAAAAGGGATTTTTTTTTTTTATTCACGGAATAGAAAAGTTAAGGCTAAGTCACACTTCTTCTATTGATAGCCTCCGAGAGTTTTGAAATAAAAAAACCCCGGTGTTTTGGTTATCTGGTGTTGTGAATAGTTGGGTGTTCTTCTTCTACACAATAAACACATGACACAAGAAAAAACAGAGCTTCTTCTCTCTGCTTTGTCTCTCTCGTTTATTTTCTTCCTTTTCATCTTCTTGATTTTACTAATTAATAGCAAAGGATCAAGAAGAACCATTACTCGCATAAGTTGTTTCACCAACATAGATTGGGCGGTGGAATATTTTGAGAAGTAAAAAGCTTTGCATTCATGCCAAGAAGAAGTCGAAGGATTGTTGGTTTTTTTCCGGAATCATCATTGAGACAAGTAGCCATTCAGTGATTAGCACCTCTTCTTCTCAGCCAAAAAGGCCAAGGACACGTAAAAGTATATGTTTTTTACCTTTCGATGCACCGTGTCCGACGTTTTTCTATTTTTATACACTACATGCATGGCTTCTGTGTATTTTCGAAGCTTCAACGTACCCTATGCGTTGAAGTAGACCACATTTCAATACACAAGCCAAGCATGATGTTTTGTTGAACAACCACAGCAAGACATTCAATAGGTCCTCGAAATAGCTCGTAAGTCCTAATTATTTTAGGTCAAGGAAATGGTCACAATAAAAAAGATTTTATTTTATTCAGGAAGTCTAATTTATTTTTTGAACTGAAATAAAATAAAGGAACAAGAGAAATTAAATTTATTATCTAGTTTAATTGGTTAATTAATTATTCAGGGCCTAAGCACAAATTGAATAATTAGAAAAATTAACATGAGCTTAAACTAGTTAATAAAAAGTTTAAAAATTATTTTAGTTTATTTGGGCTCATTAATTATTTATTAGATTATTTTAATATGCCTAAGAAATATATAATTAATGGTTATTATTTTTAGGCTCATTAGGTTCAAGAAAAATAATAAATTATTTTTAGCTCAATAGCCTGGACTAAAAGGGATTTTTTTTTTTTTATTCACAGAATAGAAAAGTTAAGGCTAAGTCACACTTCTTCTATTGATAGCTTCCGAGAGTTTTGAAATAAAAAAACCCCGGTGTTTTGGTTATCTGGTGTTGTGAATAGTCGGGTGTTCTTCTTCTACACAATAAACACATGACACAAGAAAAAACAGAGCTTCTTCTCTCTGCTTTGTCTCTCTCGTTTATTTTCTTCCTTTTCATCTTCTTGATTTTACTAATTAATAGCAAAGGATCAAGAAGAACCATTACTCGCATAAGTTGTTTCACCAACATAGATTGGGCGGTGGAATATTTTGAGAAGTAAAAAGCTTTGCATTCATGCCAAGAAGAAGTCGAAGGATTGTTGGTTTTTCGCCGGAATCATCATCGAGACAAGTAGCCATTCAGTGATTAGCACCTCTTCTTCTCAGCCAAAAAGGCCAAGGACACGTAAAGGTATATGTTTTTTACCTTTTGATGCACCGTGTCCGGCGTTTTTCTATTTTTATACACTACATACATGGCTTTTGTGTATTTTCGAAGCTTCAACGTACCCTATGCGTTGAAGTAGACCACATTTCAATACAAAGCCAAGCATGATGTTTTGTTGAACAACCATAGCAAGACATTCTATATTAAAATATTAAATATAAAATCTAAACCGATATTTGGTTTTCTAGAAAAAGTACGTGTATATCTAATATTGAGACTTCAATCAAGAAGGGCATGGGTTTAGAGGAAAAGGGGTAAGATCTGCCCATAGATAAAAAATAGGCTTGAAAAGTTGGTTGAATTTTCTACCTAGTGTATCACTTCATGTGCCAGTGGTTACAAGTTCGAAGTTAAGGAGACTAAAATTTCAGAGAAATTTTCAATTGACACAAAGAATATAAACTGTACCTACAAAAAAATGAGTAGTCTCTGAGATCCCTTGCAAGCATGGAATCTCAGCACTTGAATATAAAGGTAATAACCCAGAAGACTATATTGATGATTGTTATAGCATTGCTTTATATAGCAAGCTTATAAGCCAATCATAAATCCTTGTAATGGACCAAATAATTGGCCAAAATGTAAATCACCAGAACCAAAGCCTCTTGTGGCCCTTAAACTTCCAGGTAAACGAAAAAAGAAAAGAAAGTTAGAAGAAATGAGAAGGCTTGTAAAGTTACAACCACCAATGTAAGGAAACTTTCAAAAGTATGTTTTGGGGCTATGAAGTATAGGTGTTGTGGTTCTTTCAGACATAATACCAGAAAATTCCCACAAAAAGACAAGGAAAACAACATTGATAAAGATGGCGGAGCCCAACACAATCACTGTGGAATAACTTGAATAAATATGGTAGATGTGGACATTGGGCCATAATAGAAAGTCATGTAATGTGCAACTGTTAGAAAAAGTACATGAAGGTCCACATGAGCATAAAGTAGCAATGGAAAGTCCACAACCACAGCCGCATGAAGCACCTATTCCAGATGCTGAAGAGCAAGTTTCAATCCCAGTCACTAAGCAAGTAGGATGTTCTAAGGTAATTTGTTGATTTAGCACTCAGTTTTACTATTATTTTCTATTACACTCGAGACTCACTTTTCATTTCCTTTCTTTTTTACTCTGCTCCTACTATTTCCATCCAAATAGCCCACAAGAAAGAAGAGGAAGCCAACAAGATGTAGCCGGTATACACAGATTGGCCATGTTCGAGCAACATGCAAAATTCATGGAGTTGAGCTAGACTAAAGGAGAACATATGCAACTATATTGGTAACGGATGATTGAAGTGCAATAATGACAGTTTAAATATTTTGTAATTGAATACATACAAAACTGAGGTTCATATTTTGGGTTAGTAATGATGCTAGGATAGATATGTTGATTGGAATGGTAAGCAGGATGTAGCATTACTTTTTGAGTTGCTTATTACCTATGTGTAGCAACTATTAACTTGTGGCAATTGGTGTTTTAATGGACACATTGGTCATCTTATTCTCATGGTATTTAATCATTCTTATTGTGATATTGCTATTTTGATTTGCATTGAGTTTGGTTACAAGATTTTACTTATGTGAATTCATATTCTATGAAGGTCGTCACTTTCCATTACTACCAGTTTCACAAGAAACACTATTTTAGACAGGATCCTTGAACAAATATAATGAAACTAGTATTGTTAGGATGTTTGAAGTGATTGCCGAGTGCACAAGTTCTTAGGGAAATGCGAGCTAGATATAGATGAAACCAAGATTTTAACCCTAGATAGATGCTCTGATTCGTGGTGCAAAGCTAAACATGAAGAGTAGGAAGTTGAACTGCTAATAGCATCAGTTAGTAGCATCATTGACACCAAATCAATTGGACCTTTTAGGATGCTTTCTTCTTCAATTAGCATCATTAACACGAACTCAATAATATTGATTCAATGTTCCATTTCAGAAAAGCCAATCAACAAAGAGGTTCAAGCAAACACACAAAAATAGACATGAAGATTAATACCAAGTGCTTATGTGAATTCATTGTGGAATTCCCACCATTTTCCAGAAATCCAAAAGGGGTCAAACACTAGAAAATGTATCTTTCCAATAACTAAGAAATAAAACCAATGCCCTTAATGGAAGGTATTAATTAAACACTCTGAAAATAGATCAAAGAAGTAAAAATTGTTACATTACAGATTGCAAAGGAAAATTACAATATACATATTGAAAAGAAAAATACTACACTTGCTTGCCAAATCTTTCCAAAACACAAACAAAAACACCCCAACAAGACACAAATGCTAACACATCTCGTAACAACATCTTCAGAGTAATTTTTGGATAAAAAACACTCCCTTATCAAGTCTAGTATGTCTGCCCAAATATTATTAGTAGCACCAATGCAAGAAATGATCATCAATGCCTTTTTCTTGTGAAAAAAATTTCTCCTTTCTCATAAGCGGATCTCTTTCCTCTTCAAGCTCTCTAATCCTCCTTAACAATCCTATAATCATTACCTTAGATCTATCAAAAATTTTCAAATCAAGCTAAATCCAAAACCAACAGCCGCTATTTGCCTGTGGTGAAGGGGAAAAAATGGCTAAACAATTATTTTTGCATTCTAATAATAAGAGAAGCAACACATTACATATCTAAGTCGACTCGCATCGAAAGAATCGCCTTCCCAAGTTTGCATGTATCCAAGAGGTTAACAAAATTACTGGTCTTTTATAGTAGCACTTGGAAGAAGGATTTGAAGTGATTTCTCTCTTTTGCTCACTTAAGACTTGAAGACATGATTTTTTATGCTAGGAACTATGCATGTTACTCTACAAACTTAGGATTCTTCTTCTGCTAGTAGTCATACCCTCTTGAATCCACCACCTGTGTAAGCCCTATGACAAAAGAGGAGAAGTAACAAGAGGTTGAAAGAAATGGAGTCATGGTTTTAAAGTGGAGATAATAGTGAATTACCGTATATATCCCCTATAAAGAATACAATGTGCAAGATCATGTTCCTGTTATTGACGTTTTGATTGACTAACAGAAGAACCAAAACAGTTGAAAAAAATTGTTAGGGAACTTAAAAAGTTAAAAATAAGATGGACCAAATTTGATAATAAATAAAAGTTATGGGATTGAATCGATGATTTTTCCTACTTGCTAATTGTGTGGAAATACTACCCTATATCCAGCACAAATCCCAACCAGTCACTATAGAAGAACATATATCCAGCACAAATCCCAACCAGTCACTATAGAAGAACATTTAGGCCAGAAGCATTATTTTATTTATTATTAAAGAAAAAACACAAGGCCCATTATCTAAGAAGAAATTTGATATAAAATTGAATTTAAAATTTTTAATTAATAAATAAACATTTTTTTATTATAATGAGTTAAATTTATTTCTCTTATTATATAAAGTATTTAATGATTAAATTATTAGTATATGATATTAAAATCTCTAACAGCATCTTAAGAAAAAAAAATGAAAAAGCATGGACAGGTCCATCCACAAAGTACAAGCGTTTGATAAATTGGGCCAAAGAAGAAGCAGGACAAAGAAAGTTAGGACTTGAGGGGATCAGCCCACTTGCCTAACCAGGGGTAATATAGAGGGCTAGCTTGCCGAGCCGCAGGCCCAGGCTTTCTAACTTTTAAAATTTATAATTTAACCCCCAAATGGTCAAATTGTAATTTTTTTTTTTAACAAAATAACACCCCAACGGCTATTTTTTCCCTCCAAAACCCTATAAATACCCTCCAATTCACCCCAAAACTCACCAAACACTCCCTAACTCTCTCTACTTCTCTTCAATTCTCTATTTTCATTCTTCTTTCTCTCATAATCCTCAAATCTCTCAATTTCTTCTACAAAAAGCGTTAGAATAAAAATTATTTTTTATATATATTTTTTTCAATTTTTCAAGCAAAATCTTCATATTTGGGAAGATTATTAAGTGGCGGAACAGTGATTAATTTAAGTCTTGAAGAAGATAAGAAATAAAGCTCAACAAATTATTATTGTTTCTTGGTCATCAACTAATTAGTGTTTTTTAATCTTATATTCTTATGTTTTAGCTTTATTAATTATTTATTTGTTTTAGTTATTTGTTTAATTTTTAAGTTAATTTACAAGTTATTTATATTTTAAAATTCTCTTAGTTCATTATTTGTTAATACTTTATCTTATTTTATTTGAATTTTAATTGATTTTTTTTAATTTAGAAATAATGGATTCAAATCAATATAATCATTTTTCTTCGCAATCATCATCACATTTTGAATTCAATATAGATCCAACCTTAAATTTAATAAATAATGAAATAGATAATAAAAATGAAGGCCCTAGCATTTGTGTACAAAAACTAACTCTAACTATTAATTCTGATAAATCTAATATGGGTGAGCCTCAGGATTAGGTTGATGGTAAAATTTCTGAAGTTATAATTAAAGTAAAAATATTTATGGTTTGAAATCTTTTTTAAAAGGATAATGATAATAATAGAGTAACATATAAAATTTGTAGGGTGGTATATGCATAGAACAAAAGAGGAGGGGCGGAAACGTTAGTTAGATATATGAAAAGGTTACATAATAATTGGTTAGAAAACCAACTTAAACAACAATAAATTCATACTTCAGGAGGTCAAAGTATAGGTAATTTTTCAATATAATCATAAAAAAAAAACTAGAATTGAATTTGCTAAAATACTTGTTAAAACTAAATTGCCTTTTAATTTTTTAGAAAATGTATAATATGAACAATTTATGCAACACTATTACCAACCGCATGGAAAAAGATTCCTAAAATAATATTAAAAACTAATATAATAAAGATATATAAAGAAATAAAAGCGTGTCTTATTGCTATGTTTGATTCTTGTAAGTTAAAATTTGCTCTTACTTGTGATAGTTTTATTGTAATTATTAATGAGTCTTATTTGTGGATTATATGTTATTGGATCGATAATGATTGGTTAGTATAGAAAAGAATTATTTGTTTAAAATTATTTGAATATCCTCATATAGATACTAGTATTGCTAGAATGATTACTCAAACATATCGTAAATATAAAATATTAAATAAAATTATTTATATTTTTTTAGATAATTCTTCAAATAATGATTTTGCCATAATAGTTTTGAAAAATACTATGAGTCCTATATTAGATGAAATTTTATTTTATTATAGGTGTGCTTATCATATGCTTAATTTGTGTGTTAAAGAAAGATATAAATATGTTATGATACTGTTAATATAATTAGAAATGTTGTTTTATTTATTAAAACTTCTCCAATTAAGCTTCAAAATTTTAAAATTTTATACTGAGAATAAGGTTTGTCTTTTAAAAAATTTAGATTAAATTGTAAAATTATATAGAACTCAACGTTTTATGTGGTTGAAAGTGTTATAACTTATCAAAATCAACTTATTGAATTTTGTAATAGTAACAATTTTCAACCTCAACTCACTGAAACTCATTTTGAAAATTCTATTACATTTTTAATATTTTTATTTACTTTTAAAGAAGTAATTGAATTTTTATTGGAATCTTACTATTCCACTACTCATCATATTTTCCTCACAGTTGCAAATGTAGCACGTATTTTTAATGAGTATATAAATCACTCCCAATATGACAATTTTATTAAAAAAATTAAAAAAATAAAAAATATTATGAAGAGATTCTTATTTTATATTGTATGGCATTGTGTTTAGATTCTCGAGTAAAAACTCTTTGATTTCATAGCATTATAAAATATCTTTACGAAACATTAGATTTTGATGAATATCCAATAATTAGGCAATGTATGATAAAAGATATAAAAGAAAAAAAATAGCTGAAGCTCTATCTAATACGTATAATTTATATGAGTTTGAGTCTTCTTATTTTAGTTCTACTATTCTAAGTAGGGAAGGTTTACCATCATTATCTACCAATCAATTTCAATCATCACGTGTTGGAACATATGTCCTCTAGACTAGATTATCTTATGTAATTATCGAATTTATTAATAAAAGAATTTATTCTCAAAAATTTGTTTGTGAATTTGCATTTTATTTGTGTACATTATTTTGGAAAAGACCCATTGTGTATAAGTAAGTGATCCATGTGAATAGTGATCTTTCACAGTAAGGTATGGATCACGGGTTACTTAACACATAAATGTTTGTTCTTAATCGATTGATGAGAATGAGAATCTCATCATGTATAGGTTATTGTGTTATGAATTCCAAATGGAGAATGACTTACCTTTAGCCAGTGAATAGTCCACTCACTTCATAGCATGAATGTATTTCGAATATATAGAACAGGACCTGTAATAGTGGTTTCTAAAAGTACTATTTAAAATAAACCTAAACTGTTACTGCTACAGCGTGGACTAATAGTCTACCGCTTAAGTATGAGTTGGTGGTCTGACGAAACTAGAAGCATATACTTTGATATACTGTAGTTGAGGTTCTTTCGTAGAACCAATATACTTGTATATTGGGTATATGTGACTAGTTAGTTAAGACAAACTTGTACAAGATAGTTTCTACGCTATATCGCCCCTTGTGACGGTTCAAATAATCTAATTATTCAGGGCCCTTAGGAACATGACTTAGATGTTTACTTTTGGGTAGCTCCCTTGAAAAGTGAAAACATTCCAAAAGTCGTAAATCATTGGACTAGAAGTCTAAGGATGGTAGATGTCTATTAGAGATGTGTTAGTACACTATTCCTTTCTAATTGCACGGCGATACGTAGAGGGGTATTTTAGTCATTATACCTGTAGGTCGAAGACTTTGCTAACGCAGCATTGTCCTTGGGGTCAATATTTTCTTATGGTGATATTAGGAAATATTTAAAATGCAAAATATAGCTATTTTCATAGCAGGGGTATTTTGGTCATTTTTGTAGCTAATGCGATGTGTCTTTTGGTCCATGGAATGGCCCTTAAGTCATGAAGGATTTGGGTTAAGGAATTGGTCTTGATATTTAAGGGTTTTTATTTTATTAGTCTAATTTATTATTAGACTGGAATAAAATAAAAAGTCCGAGAAAGAGTATTTATTTTATCTAGTTTAAATAGTTAATTAATTATTCAGGGACCAAGGCTCAGGTTGAATAATTAGAAAATTAATCTAGAACTAGATAAAAGTTTTTTTTTTTTGTCTATTTGGGCTTGTTATTATTTATTGGGCTGTTTAATAAAGTTCAGAAAATAAATAATTGATATTTATTATTTATGGGTGTTCAAGTCCAAGAATAAATAATTTATCTGGCCTAATGAATAAGACCAAGGTAAAATAAAATTTTAATAAAAATAAAAATAAAAATTTTAATTAATTAATTATTAATTTTTAAAAAAAGACAACATGGAATGGATCCCGTGTTGTTTGGCATGAAGATAACTGAAAGCATGGGCTTTCTGTTTTTCACGCAATTATTCTCTCTCGGTAAAAGATTGAAAAGGCAGAGGAATCATTTTTTTTGCGGGTTGGAGTTGAGCTATCTGTGAGCTTCTAATTTGATAGAAGTAAGTCACAGAAGATAGCACTACAATTTTTTTTTTCAATCTTTCGTTCACAGAAAGCTTCGTTGAAGCTTTGTCAAAGTTGATCAAAACCCATACTTCAAGCTTTCATCGGCTGTGCTACGGATATCATTTCGGAAGATCGAAAGTTTCGCATGGATGAGACGCAATTGACATTTGCAAGGACGTGAGCCACTAGTCTCGAATATTATTGTACAGACAACTACACCAGTCCGAAGAGGGCCACTTCATCATAGAGGTAAAATTTTCGTTTTCCTAATGTGCCTCCGTTGTCATTATTTTTGCCATTTTAAACCTTCAATTGGTACCAGAGATATGGTTTGGCAAATGTAGGAAGCATGTTAGGCTTAACTAAAACAAGAAAATATTTGTTTTGGTTAAAATTTGTGATCCTTCGTGTTTACTGATATGGGTAGTTTTACTGTAAGTTTCGCGAGTAGAAGCATAGGAACAATGTACTTTAATTGCTTTCATAGATATCGTGTAAGCCCAATATTTTTTTAAGGGTATAGGCGATTGTTTGGATGATTTTTGAGTGAAAATGGAATGAAAATGGAAGAAAAATCGAATTCTAGACGCAGAGAAGCATTATGGAGAAGATGAGCCGAGCCGACTACTATTGCAGAGAGGAGCCGCGAGGAAGGCTTCCTCGCTGAAGCCATGCGAGGAAGCACTGTTCACCAATTAGCGAAATTTCATTTCGCAAGCCCGCAGCTGGATGGGTCGCCCAGATATGGCCCATGGGTTCACCCATGGGCCGTGATCCAGTGTGGCAGGTGCATGGACCCGACCGAATTTTTTATAAAAAAAAATTGGTTTTTAAAAGAAACTTAGACTGTTACTGCTACAACGTGGACTAATAGTCTACCGCTTGAGTATGAGTTGGTGGTCTGACGAAACTAGAAGCATATACTTTGATATACTGTAGTTGAGGTTCTTTCTTAGAACCAATATACTTGTATATTGGGTATATGTGACTAGTTAGTTAAGACAGACTTGTACAAGATAGTTTCTACGCTATATCGCCCCTTGTGACGGTTCAAATAATCTAATTATTCAGGGCCCTTGGGAACATGACTTAGATGTTTACTTTTGGGTAGCTCCCTTGAAAAGTGAAAACATTCCAAAAGTCGTGAATCATTGGACTAGAAGTCTAAGGATGGTAGATGTCTATTAGAGATGTATTAGTACACTATTCCCTTCTAATTGCACGGCGATGCGTAGAGGGGTATTTAAGTCATTACACCTATAGGTCGAAGACTTTGCTAACGCAGCATTGTTCTTGGGGTCAATATTTCTTTATGGTGATATTAGGAAATATTTAAAATGCAAAATATAGCTATTTTCATAGTAGGGGTATTTTGGTCATTTTTGTAGCTAATGCGATGTGTCTTTTGATCCATGGAATGGCCCTTAAGTCATGAAGGATTTGGGTTAAGGAATTGGTCTTGATATTTAAGGGTTTTTATTTTATTAGTCTAATTTATTATTAGACTGGAATAAAATAAAAAGTCCGAGAAAGAGTATTTATTTTATCTAGTTTAAATAGTTAATTAATTATTCAGGGACCAAGGCCCAGATTGAATAATTAGAAAATTAATCTAGAACGAGATAAAAGTTTTTTTTCTTTGTCTATTTGGGCTTGTTATTATTTATTTGGTTGTTTAATAAAGTTCAGAAAATAAATAATTGATATTTATTATTTATGGGTGTTCAAGTCTAAGAATAAATAATTTATCTGGCCCAATGAATGAAACCAAGGTAAAATAAAATTTTAATAAAAATAAAAATAAAATTTTTAATTAATTAATTATTAATTTTTAAAAAAAGACAACATGGGATGGATCCCGTGTTGTTTGACATGAAGATAACTGAAAGCATGGGCTTTCTGTTTTTCACGCAATTATTCTCTCTCGGTAAAAGATTGAAAAGGTAGAGGAATCATTTTTTTTGCAGGTTGGAGTTGAGCTATTTGTGAGCTTCTAATTTGATAGAAGTAAGTCATAGAAGATAGCACTGCAAATTTTTTTTTTTTCAATCTTTCGTTCACAGAAAGCTTCGTTGAAGCTGAGGGACGGGAAAAACAGAGAGCATGCAGTGACTGAAAAAAATAGAGAAGGAAAAAAAAAACCAAGCCTTAAAGGCCACACGGAAGCGTGAAGATCATACATTTGCGCTCCTTAAGCCTTCTAGGTTGAGTAAAAGTAAATTGAACGACAGGAATCGCTTTGCCTTGCCACTTGAAGAAGCTTCCGGTTGAAAACCCGCTAGCCTTTTACTTCGCCTTGTTTGCATGAACGCCAATCTTTCCAACTCTCGGAATATTCTCCTGCCCAACCTCTAGTTGGTGAACACAATGGTGAAGAGGAACGGGCTCAATTCTCCTTGATTCTTTTGCTATTGATTAGCAAAGAAACAAGAAGAAGACAGAGAATAGAAGGAGACGTCTGAGAGAGAGGGAGCTGCGTGAGTTTCTTAGGCTTAGGAGATTAGGGTTTTCTTTTTTCCAGAGACTTGTTTATTGGTCAGCCAAAAAACTAGGTCTCTCATTTTCTGATAAACATATCCCCGGGATATCATATTTCAAAACACCCGAATGTTATCCTGAGAATTAGTTTGGCTTAACCCAAAACTCTTCTTAACCGTATCTGGAAAAAACCTTAAGGTCCAAGCTATTAGGCCAAAATAAATTTTATTATTTTTCTTGGACCCAAAAGGCCCAAAATAATAAATATTAATTATTTATTTCCTGGGCTTATATAAACAACCCAATAAATAATTAATGAGCCCAAATGAACCATAACAATTAATCTTTAATTATTTATTTCTTGGGTCTATATAAATAACCTAATAAATAATTAAACATTAATTATTTCTCCTAGTTTAAGCCCAGGTTAATTTTCTAATTATTCATACTGGACCTAGACCCTGAATAATTAATTAATCAATTAAACCAGATAATTAATTTCTCTCAACTCCTATTTTATTTATTTATTTATTTTATTCCAGTCTAATAATAAATTAGACTTCCTGAACAAAATAAAATAAAATCCTCTTCAACTGAGACCAATTCCTCAACCCAAAATTAGTTAGGACTTATGGGCTATTCCGAGGACCAAAAAAACACATCGCCTTGGCTGCTAAAATGACCAAAATACCCCTACTATATAAATAGCTGTATTTTGCATTTTAAATATTTTCTAATATCACCATAAGGAAATATTGACCCCAAAGACAATGTTGCATTAGCAAAGTCTCCGACCTACAGGTGAAATGACTAAAATACTCCTCTACACATCGCCGTACATTTAGAGAGGAAGAAGTGTACTAACACCCCTCTAAATGACATCTACCATCCTTAGGCTTCTAGTCCAATGATCCACGACTTCCTGGAGTGTTTCCACTTTCCAAGGGAGCTATCCTAAGGCAAACATCCAAGTCATGTTTCCCAGGGCCCTGGGCATGTTAGACCATTCGGACAATCACAGGGGCGATATAGTACAGAAACTATCTTGTACAAGTCTGTCTTAACTAACTATTCATACATACTCAACATGCAAGTATATTGGCCCTACGATAGAACCTCAACTATAGCAAATCAAAGTATATGCTTCCAGCTTCGTCAGACCACCAACTCATACTCAAGTCGTAGAGTACTAGTCCACGCTGTAGCGGTAGTAGTCTAGGTTTCTATCATATAACACTTTTAGAAACTACTACTACAGGTCCTGTCCTACGTATTCGAAATACGCTTATGTCATGAAGTGAGTGGACTACTCACTGGTTAAAGGTAAGCCATTCCCCATTTGGAATTCATAACATAATAACCTAAACATGATGAGATTTTCAGTCTCATCAATAGGTTAAGAACAAATGTTTATGTGTTAAATAACCCGTGATCCATACCTTACTGTGAAAGATCACCATTCACATGGACCACTTATTTAAACACAATGGGTCTGTTCCAAACGAAAATTGTGTACAAACAAGAAGTAAATTCACAAACAATTTCTGAAAATAAATTTTTTTATTAAAATATTCGATTTTACATTAGAAACTTAATCTAAGAGGGCGTACAATCCAACAGAAGCTTTGCCAAAGTTGATCAAAACCCATACTTTAAGCTTTCACCGGCTGTGCTACGAGTATCATTTCGAAAGATCGAAAGCTTCGCGTGGATGAGACGCAGTAGACGTTTGCAAGGACATGAGCCACTAGTCTCGAATATTATTGTACAGACAACTCCACCAGTCCGAAGAGGGCCACTTCATCACAGAGGTAAAATTTTTGTTTTCCTAACATGCCTCCATTGTCATTATTTTTGCCATTTTATACCTTCACTACGAAGATCGACCTCTTCGATTTTATCAAAATTTAATCCATGGAATATTATGAAGCATCAAAGAAGATCATCCACTACTTATAATGAGATAGCAATTTACAAAATGTAACCTCTTGTAGAAAATGAGGATCGGCATTTTAAAATATGTGGTTAGTGGAATGATTATGTAAAGGAATTCCCAATTTTATTCAAAATGGCACTGATCTTTTGATGTCATCTATCTTTACAGTGCCATCAGAAAGCGTCTTTAGTGAGATGGCTCAAACAATTGATAAAATAAGATCTCGATTGGCTCAACATAATTTGGAGATATTAATGTGTAGCAGTAGTTGGTTCGCAACTAATAATAGGACAGCCAATCTGTGGATTGTTGATGATGACTCAAGTGAAGAATGTAGTAAGCTAAGTAATTAGTTTAGTATTTTGAATAATTAGGAATTTCGGATATGTAACATTATTATATAATTGTTTAATTTTATTTTCAGGATATTTATTCTATTTTTAAATTTTAATCATTGTAATATTTTAAAGATGTTTAGGCGTCAAGTCTCAATTTTATTCAAAATGGCACATAATCTTTTGACTCCACCTATCTCTACAGTGCCATCAGAAAACGTCTTTAATGAGAGCGCTCAAACAATTGATGAAAGAAAATCTTGATTAGCTCATTATACTTCGAAGATGTTAATTTGTAGTAGTAGTTGGTTCGCAACTGATAATAGGATGGATAATTGGTGGATTGTTGATGATGACTCAGATGAAGAATTTGGTGAGCTAAGTAATTAGTTAAGTATTTCGAACAATTAGGAATTTACGTTATGTAATATTATTATATAATTATTTAATTTTATTTTCAGGATATTTATTCTAATTTTAAAATTTAATCATTATAATATTTTTAAGAAGTCTCCCTCCTATGTAATCTTTATTTTATTAATTAATAAAATCGGTAGGATCCAGTCAAACCCCCACCACTTTAAGGTAATTTTTTATAATTTTAAATAATCGTATTATTTAAATAATACTAAAAAATTACAAAATAAAAGCATATTAAAAATTTTTTAATCGAATTAATGAGGGAAAAGAATAAAGAGGAAGAGAAATGAGAGGCCCAAGACCGGCTAGCCCGTCCTGAGAGTCGTGCCAGGCCCAAGGTTTCTTGCTCAGGGCCCGGCACGACTCAACCCGCCGATTCGCGTGACCAGCTAGCATGACAGGTGGGCTGGTCCTGTAAAAAGCTAAAGCCATAGGAGATGTAGGGTTTTTTACCCATTTTTATCAAAAACTATTTGGACTGCCAAAATTAGGTGTCAAATTTGAGGTACCCTTGTAGGGGGTTCCTAGCGTTTAGCAGACGCGAGCTGATGTTGTGCCTGCCCAGCTCTTTTTTTGGATAGAAAAGTGAATCCCACGTTTGGCAGAGGCGAGGCACTCTATTTTTTTTAAAAAGATTTAAAAATGCTTTAAATTTGTAAATTTTTATTTTTTAAAAAAATTATGACAATCCCTTAAATTATATATTTATAAGAAAATACATATCACTACAGTTCATATCATCACAGAAAATTAGACACTTATTTAAAATAACGTATATAACCAATGTTAAAATATTATTTTCAAATTTATTTAAATATATCATTAAAAAATTGAAGAAAAATAATAATTTCAATTAAGTATCCCAATTAAAAAATTATTATGAATCTTTGAAGATAAAGTTATTAATAAAACTCTAAGTCAAATAAAATAATAATTTATTTTTGTACGTAATAAATTAATATTAAACTCTAAAAAATTATTGTAAATATTTGAAGATCAAATTAAATATTATATATTAAACTTAACTTTAAAACAAGAATTTATTTTCAAATTATTTTTTAAAATACAAATCCAAATATTAATAAAATATTTAATTATTATTCATTAAAATATAAAAAATTATAAATTTAGATACATATTCTTTTGTTAATTATCTTAAATTTATTATCGCGACCCAACTTGAATATTTTGGGAGCACAACTCGGAAGGGAATTTTTTTTTTTTTTTAAATTTGTGATGGTAGCGGAGGCTTAGGCAGATGAAATAGTTTCTGACCATTTTGGTAAAAACCCAGGGGACGCATAGAGTGACAGCAAGAAAAGGTCGGGAAAGGTAGCGTACGTCAACAGAGTCAAACACGGTGCTCAGCACCACCAGAACTCTGCCGAAAAGGGCGGTGCATGACAGATGAACCGTATTCCCCTATACAAACAAAAGCATACATATAGCAGCAAAGCATCAAGGAATAGGAATGGTAATAATAAATTTTATCAAATTCTTTGCCCTTACTTGATTCATCAAATATAAGAGTGTAAGGAGATGTAATTTTTTAAATTATTTTAATTAAAAATAATAATTTAAATAATTTTTATTTTTCGTATAATATTATATAATATTATATACTTATAATATTTCATATTATCTTTCTATTTTGACCGTATATAATTAATAATTTTTATTATATTTAAATAAATTTATATTAATCTAAATTTTATTTACTTACACCTTAATATTGGTTCATTATAATAGGAATGAGAACGAGAATAGAAATTAATAATTTTTAAAATTTATCTTTCCATGCACAAACGGAATATAAAACTTGGATTTAAGGGTTATGTATGTGAATATAATATTTTAGGGGGACAAGGTTATAAGTTTTAATTTTTAAAATTTTTCTATAGAAAATAAAATGTTTAAAAATTTTTGAAGGATGAACTCCACCTTTCGCCCCGTCTAGTTCCTTTCTTACTTCCATGGTTATTTAGTTAATCTATTATATGATAAGAATGAGAATTAATAATCTTTTTTAATTTTTTAATATAAAAGATTCACAATGATTTTTTTTTCAAAGTCAATAAAATATAATGAAAGAAATTTTAATATAATATTTTATTAAAAAAACATAGGAAAGTGAAAACAAGAGGAAAAAAGAAAAAGAGAAAAAAAAAAAAAGAAGGGAGGAGATGGCAGGACAAGAGACCACAGAAAACCATAGGAAAAGTAATTGACAATTAAAAAGGGGGAGAAATGAAGTGAGTACCTCTATATGTGGATGAGAATGATAATTTTGAGTATGAGGTCTTTTATTATTTTATTTTGCAATAAAATATTAAATGGGTTTTATTAAAGGTCCAATTAAATATTAAATTGGGTTTTATTCCATGTCATTCCCATTCTCTACCTTTAAAATCTCAAACCAAATACCACCTTAGAGAAAGCTTTAAATAATAATAATTCACCTTGGTCAGGGTAAGAAATTAGAGTTAGGGATACGATGGAGGATAAAATTTATAAAATTTTTTAGAGGACAAAAAAAAAGAAAAAGATTCATATGTGTTTAAAAATTATATTTAATTTGTTTTAAGAGAAATAGGAATTTTGAAAATTTTAGGACAGGCACCTCTTAACTCTGCCTAGGCTTGTTAAAATATTTACTTACTAATAAGAGCGGTCTAAATGAGTAATTATTTTTCTAACACATATATCTTAAAATAGGAAAAGGTTTTTAGCATTGTGATATTTCTATTTGGCTAGTGGAAAGCTCAGTAACAATAGAAATTAATACTATGGTGTACTAATATTGATATTATAAAGTAATTATTTTTTGTTAAATGTAATATGATTTTGAACTTTATAAAAAATATTAAACTAAAATTTAATTATAATATACTTAGAGTGAATAGTAAAATTCATTTTCATTAAGTTTATTTTTCATCAAAATAAGCATTAAAAATTTAAAAAATAAAATTGCAGTGAACCCAAATTTGGGTGCATTTACGTTATAATTCCTTTCTGGAGATTTTTTTAATTAAGAAAATTTTTGAATTTTGAAAAAAAAAATGTGAGACTAAAAAAAGAGAATATGCTGTTGAGTATATGCTATTTTTAATGAATGATGAATTATTTGTATTTTAGATTCTTTATTTTAGAAATGAAAATTTATTTTTTAACCCTAAAATTATTGAAGTTTTATTTTTTTACTTTAGATATATTATAATGTTAATCTTTGAATCTAAAATTTTATAAAACTGTGCTTTACATATAATCCCAATCCGATTTTGTTTAGAGTGAATAGGAAAAAGACTAAGAAAACAAATATAATATTTATGTCATTTGATTAGTGAAATGTTAAATGGAGTAAATTAAAACAGGATGGAACAATGGGGGATCTTTTTGATATATTGTAAACTTTACCAAATACAATGATACATGCAGAGCAATATTATTAGTCAAAACTCTCGCATCTTTCGTAACTCACATAACTGCTATAATAAACATTATGTTAATATTGTATTTAGATTGGAATTCAATTCAATTTAAAATTTTAATAGAATAAAAAATAAAATAAAAAATAAAATAAAAATAAATTTTATTTTTCGATAATTATTATCTATTCACAATATATTATTTTCTTTTTTTCTTAACCTCACATGTCTTTTGATTTTTTATTCAATTCAAACAAAATTTTCTTAGAAGAGCTGTAATCAAAGTATATCATAAAATATTATATTATAAATTTAAAATTCAATAATACTCATTTATGTCATATATATATATATGGACAAAATAAAGTTAAATTTTTTTTTTTATCTTACTCTTACACTCGTACCAAATAAAAAGAAAGTAAAAAAAAAAAATCCGTATACTCTTGCGAACCAAATTATGTATGGAGAAAATGCCATTACATTAATAAGGTAATTTCATATTTTCGTAAACTATCCATTGCAAAATATAAATTAGAGTTATGCATGAAAATTAACATTTTAAAAATAATGTATTATATGAGCTAAATTATTAAAAATGTTCTTAATCAAACTGCTTAGGAGACTAGAGAGTATCGTATTTAGGATAAGAGAAAAATAAGTTAGATTTGAAATAAAATAGAAGCAATATTAAAAAATATTATTAATGTATTAATTTTTTTAAAAATACTTATACTTTAATAAGAGAAATAGTAGCTAAAAATATTTATATTTTGAAGTAATTTGTGAAATGATAAAAAGAAATAAAATAGTACTGTACTACTGTCTTTTTCATTCAATTATAGTAGTAGTAATTAATTATTATTTTTGCTTCTTGGAGAATGGAATGGAGAGATGTTGGTGCAGAGTAGAGTCCCAGAAGTCATTGGCATTCGATATTTTGTCGGGACGCGAAGACAGTGACGTGTTCGCCGCCGTTCTCTCTCCTCCGCACTTGCCCCACCGTGTGAATTACCGTTTTAAAATATTGCTTTTTTTAAAATGTACAACTAACACTCAACTCAGTGTTCTACGGTGGATCCGGTATATGTAAGTATTAAAATTACACCTTTTCTCTTGTATTCTGCAGCATCTCACGATATCGCTAAACATGAACCAGCCAACCATCTCCTGCCATGTATTCAATTCGCTTATAAATGACCTGGCTAGCTTCGTAATTGAATGTGGATATATATTATGCATATTCAGAAATAAGGTGTAAATAAATAAGAATTAAATTTAAAATGAATTTATTAAAATATAATAGATTAAAGTAGGATCTAAATGAGGTTAAATAGAATATACTATTTTATGATTATATTATAATTTTTTAAAAATAAAAATTATTTAAATTAATATTATTTTAAATTGAGATGGATTAAAAGAAAGTTATTTCCACCTACATCCATAATAAGCATATTTTCATTAAATTTCTATTACTAATTCTTCAATTAGAAAATAAAACTTTATTATCTTATTAATCTTATCATTGATATCTTTAATTATTAAAAAATATATGTAAGGCAATAATTCAATTCTTTTAATTTTTAAATAAGTGTTACTCTGTATAATTTAGAAGTATTTAAAAAAATATAGTATTTATATAATTTTAAAAGAAAAAGACTAAATTAATTATATAAAAATTTATGAAATTATATTAGAATTTTAAAATTTAAGATGGGTTATGATTTTGTAAAATAATAAATAATAAATACAAAAAATAAAAAAATAAAAATCTAAATATGACAATTATTTAAAAACAGAAAAAATCAAATAAAAATAACCTTCCAAATTGAGAAGGAAAGTTTCCTGGTTTTTGAAAGATAGGACTCCAATTGAAATGCAGTCTTGCGGTTGCAGGTCATTTTGATTCCGTCCCACTAAAATTAACTTACTTACTATTTTTTGCTGTTCCACTAAATTTGTATTTTCCTTAAAAGGAAAGTTTTTACTATATAATTTATTATAAAATAATCAATATACTCTACATATATTATATTTATATTTTTAGATTTGACATAAAATATTATGTGACTTACATATTTTTTATTTTTATTATATTATATTATTATTATATTCTAATTTTTATTTTTATATAAAATAACATGTCAAGTCAATCATTATCAATTTTAATGAGACGAAAATAATATCATTTACCAAATTTAATTCAGTAAGAACTACTAACAAATAGAATCTCGGGTCTGAATTCAGACGTTCTTGGAATTCTGTTCATGCCACGTTGTGTTTGTATCAAGCAGCGTGGAACTTGCACGCTTAACTAGGCAGGCCTTTTTCTTTTGTATTTTGGAGTTGCTAGCACTTTTTTGAAGCTTTACACATAACTAAAAAGGATGCTACCCCATGGTCTTCATCGCTCCCGCTAAGATCATAGGCATGGTAAGTTGTGGGATATTTCTCAAAAAACAGTTAATCAAAATTATCTTTAATCAAGATGTTAAATTTATATTAAAGATAGAATTTGAATCTTCATCTTACGAGTGGAGATTTGATCATCATAATAATATTTCGATTATTTATTTATTAAGTTGTGTCCCGGGAGGTTACTTACACATGACTAGGATAATATTTTGTGATAGCTTGGTAAACAAGATTGTCAAATGCCTCAGGTAAGTTTGAATTCTTTTCCTTCGATTTATAATTATTCAGATTGAGTTTTAAGTAAATTTAGATTAAATTGAGTTCAGACTTAATTTTTGAGTTTGAATTAATTTCGGATTTGGTTAGGTTTAATTTACCTAAACTCGATCCGCTCATATATTTATATAACAATATATTTATTATATTAATTTTATATTAAATGAATTTAATTTTTTCTCATATATATATATATATATATATATATATATATATAAACTCTCACTCTCTACCTAAAATTTTAATTTCTAAAATTTGTTGTTATGTTATTTAAGCATTTTGTTGCTCATTATATAAAAAATACTTCGATATTTTGTTAGATTTTTAGAAAAAAAATAATTTCATTTGTTAATTATATATTTTTTGAATGATTTTATGATTTTGTTAGGGTTAATTGAAGAATATGTTTATATATATATTAATTAGGTTATTTATAATGAAATAATGATATAATTTTTTAAGTAAAAAAAAAAAAAGAAATTCGGGTTGAATTCGAACTCAACCTGAACTCATAAATTAATGTGAGTTGAGTTCGAACTTGATGTATGTGAGCTATGCACGAACCGAGCTAGGATTGAGCTATTCATTTTTAGTTCAGGCTGAATTCGGGTTTGACCAAGCTGGACTCGCATAGCTTGATTAACAACCCTACTAATAAATTATAAATATATAGTTACAAAAAATAATAATAAATATAATTTTGATTTAATAAAATAGTTTATAATTGTACAAAATATAAAATAATATTTATTTAAAAATAAATATAATAAGAATTAAATTTAAAATTATATTCAAAACACTAGTTGAACTATTTTTATTTTTACCAAAATGCATAATACACAAGTTGTTATTTGAAAAAAAAAAATGCTTAAAATATCTTCGTTAGGTTTCAATAATATTTTATATTTTAATTAATTAGTAATACCTTCTTCATTGATAAATATTATTATTTAAATTTGATATTCCTTTCTTTCCTTCCACGAACGATTTCCTAAAGAGAAATTGAACTTCATCTTATAACACAAACTTCGTTAAAAGCTTTCCGACTATATGAAAATGAAAAATAAATTGTATATCAAAGAATTCTAAGTTTGCAATACTTAAAGATGAATTTAATTGGCTAAAAATATTTTCACACAGGATGCAACTTAAAACACTATGCATGTTTAAAAAAAAATTATAATGTTAGAATAGACTTTGATAAAATAAAAGTATTTCTTCTCACTCTTTCCTGCCATGTATATGCTCAAATTTTAACAATGAAAATTTTATGTTTTCAAGGAACTACCAAAAAAACAGTGCATCAATTTATAAAAAAAAAAAAACTAAGTACGACTTCTTATCAAACATTTAACAAAAAAGTTTTTATTTTAAAATATAACTTATCTCCTTTATTTAAAAATAACAAAAATTACTACTTTATAGATCATCTAATATTTTTAATTAATAAAATGAATGTTAAAATTCTTGTGGCCGAATGTCTATCTTTTAAATTTTAATGTTAAGTTAAAATAAAATATTTAATTTTAAATTAAAAATTATAAAATTTTGAAACTAAAAAAAAAAGACAATTAATTGATAGTTTGTACCATGTTGAATTGAGTTGTTCTAAAGAGAATATTTATTTTTATAATAATGATATTGTATACTTAAATTTTTACCAATAATTTAATTTATCAAATGAGTTTTATTAATATATGAGTGGTACTAGAGACCTTTTTTAATTTTAATTAATTAGAATAAGATAATAAATTTGGATGATGTCAAAAAAATTTCCTACATTTTTAGGAACAAAAGATGATACTCCATGTTATTATTCTTATTCCCCATGTTATTATTTTTGGAGTAATATAATTCTTATTCCCCATGTTATTATTTTTGCGCTTAAAAAAAAAATCAAAACAAAGGATGGAGTATTTGTGGTGGTAACTTTTTGCGGTTGCATGCGTGGAAGCGCCTGCAGAGAATTGGAACTTGGGCCTTGAAAACTGACGGTCCAAAACCGTTTACAGACAGCGAAAAACCACTCACTGAAAACCGCCTGAATAGGATGGTATAGATTGTAGATGTATTTCATTTACATATGCGACTCCCGATAATCCTACTACTTCTCTACTCTTCTCTTCACTTCTCTTCACTTCAACTGCTGCTGCCGATCGTACGCCTACATTGCGCACACACTCTGCTAACGTACACAGCCCCACGGGGAAGAGACAGAGCCACCCACCCCAGTTAGATATATAGAGTAAGAGAAAAGCCTTACAGCTTTCATCACTGTCTGAACCAAACCCTAGCCGTACCAACTGTTTCTATCTACTGAAGTCGAGTACAGAGGTACTAAGCTCTTTCTTCTCAAATCTCTTGGCTCAGAACTCAGAAACAACATAAGTACTTTGCTCGCGGTATTATGTTTTTCTGTATACGTGGGCTTTCGTTTGATTCTGCACTGTAGTCTATGGCTTAATGAGTGCTCTCTGAAAGTCTCAGCTCATATCTGTTCGTCCTGTGGGGTGTGAAAGCATTTTCACGGGGGTTTTCTACCGGCTATGGATCTCTTCTTGTTTTTGGGTTTTTCAAGGTGTTGTTCAGGAGAGGTTTGAAGGTGTATATGCAGATCTGAAACTTCACATTTTGGAATATTTAAAAGAGTTTCGGTCCGAGAGGGCCAAGTGTGTCTGAATTGAGGAAGAAGCAATTCAGTAGCTCGCTATTTGACATGCTCTGGGTTAGAATAGTCTAAAATAAGGTTTTGGATTGTGTCAGTTGGATTTAGGGGTGTCTACAGGAGATCTGATTTTGCAAAGCATAAAGAAAGAGCAAAGTAGAGAAGACGAAGGCTCGGCTTAGCTATTTGAGTTCATATTTTATTCTGACTTATGCAATTTTCTATTCCATTACTGCAGTGTAACGGAAGTGAGCATCCTAAATTAAAGTTTGGCTCTTTGCTTGTCGACATAGACATAGAACAAGGACAAAATCGTGTAACAATTGCTCGAAGGTTTTCTGGCAGTTGGCTCGTCCATGTTCTTTACCTAGGCTAGGTAACTACTTGATTGTTGAACAGCGAGATCTTTGCTCAAGCACAAAGGAATGGCGAACCGGTGGTGGGCTGGAAATGTGGCGATGAACCCGATGTCATCACCATCAACTCCACCTCCAAGTCTCCATCTTAGAAACAGTGTAGAAGAAGAGAATACAGGATTGAACTGGTTTGGACAGAGAAGAGAACAAGAGTTCATGGATAACACTACTACCACAACCAATACCACCGCAACGAACAGCAGCGGAAGCAACACGAATCCAAACCCTAATGCTAGCCAAAACCCTGACGAAGAGGACAGCCGGGAAAATGACCAAGAGGCAGAAGAGCAAAATCCTGGAGCCCTTGAAATATCCGAGCCCGGCAGTGGTGGTAGTTCTGGTCGCCGACCCAGAGGTAGGCCCCCTGGTTCCAAAAACAAGCCTAAACCTCCAATTGTAATAACAAAAGAAAGTCCCAATGCTCTTCGGAGCCATGTGTTGGAAATTAGCAGTGGTAGTGACATTGCCGACTGCATTGCAACCTTTGCACAGCGGCGTCACCGGGGCGTTTCAGTTCTAAGTGGAAGTGGTATAGTAACCAATGTGAGTTTGCGCCAGCCGGCTGCACCTGGGGGTATCATAACTCTCCACGGCAGATTTGAAATATTGTCTTTATCAGGTGCATTCTTGCCTGCACCATCGCCTCCTGGAGCTACTGGTTTAACCGTTTATTTAGCGGGTGGTCAAGGCCAAGTGGTGGGCGGAACTGTTATTGGTTCTTTAGTGGCATCAGGTCCGGTAATGGTTATAGCAGCGACCTTTACAAATGCAACCTATGAGAGGTTACCTTTAGAGGACGAGCCAGCTGGTGAAGGAGGGATGCAATTGCAGCCAACATCAGGTATCAACACTGGAACCACTGGTACTGGTACTTCAGCTTCCCAATCTCATGGTATCGCTGATCCTGCATCTTCTGTGCCTTTATACAGTCTACCACCCAATTTACTTCCAAATGGTCAAATGCCTCACGATGTCTTCTGGACTCCTCCTCCACGGCCCCCTCCCTCTTATTAGCATCCACAGGAAAGAGGCAAAGAGTGACAGAGTAACTGTGCTCACTAGCTATAGTTTGTTCCGGAAATTTCCAGTTCTTGTATGTTTAGGAAGCAAAGGTTTAACTTTAGCACTTGACCCTGGTCTCCTGTGAATCACATCTCCTGATTAGGTGTTTAGGTTCATGTGTTGTACTTACCTCCTGTAACTTTTCGTTTTATTGATTCCATTCCCTTCTCTTAGCTATTACTTCTGAAAATTCTAGATGTTTTCGATTGGCAATGGCGTAAGTAAGGAATCATGAAGACCCATAACCCATAGTAATAAATCCATGGAAAATGTTGCTCAGTTTCTTTTGTCGGCTATTTTGTCATGCTCTTTCCATGTCAAATATTCAGAAGAAAGCAATGATTTCAAGACCTCCAAGATAGGTGATTTTATAGTAGCTCTATTTTATGTTGCTTGTTTTTATTCTCTTTTTTATTATGTTAGGAAGAGGAGGTGGAGGGGGTGAGGGGATTTGGTTAATCTTCTTTTCTGGATAACTGTCATTTCACAACTCAAGTTGGTTTAAAAGTTTGTAGCTTTATGTAGCATGCTTTGACATCATTAAGGTCCAAGTGTGCTGTTTTCCTGTCACTTAGTTTGAAAATATTGTTCAAGATGGCCCTGTGATCCTTATGTATTACTACTAATTTGAAGTTTTAAATTTGAAATTCTGTTCTTTGATGTGATCAGGTTCAGGTGAGTGAAGTCTTTATGTGTGTTACTTTCTTATTTTTATAGTTTTTTGGGTTCTCTATACAGACAGCTCTAATCTAGAAATTCATTATTTTCCTCAACAGATTCCGAAGAAATTTATAATATTTTCATTAAGCAATATGAAATTGAAATTCCTTATTGATATTCTGAAAATTTCTGCTGGATGATTTGGCTTTATTTTCTTGATAAACAGTGCCAACTGAAAATTTTGTTTGTGTTTCAAGAGCCAACTACTTGTATGTCTGTTGCCTTGTACATAGGCAGTTCCGTTTGAGTGCAAATTCTTTATGTTTTCAAAATGTTTGAAAGTAAGAGAAGTCCAAAATCCACAGCTGACTATTTGAAAATTTTGTTGCACAAAACATCAATCCAGTTGCTGTCAAAATTTGGCTTGGTGAGTAATATTGTTGACCTAACTTAAATTGCTTGCATACAAAGTAAGGCAATATTGTCAAAATACTAATTTGATTGAGAAGGTATTGCATTATTATGTCTCTGTCACTTGTTGACAATTGCTCATTCGAACTAGGGACTATTGATACTGCATAAAAGAGAAAGAGATGAGGGATGGTACCATTTACACAATCATAAGCATAAGAAAGAGGCAGTGGCAGTTGTCATTGTTAGAATTTGTTCAATTTTATTTGCTGGTGATAGATATTTTGGTAATGATTTTACTCTTTGGGCTTTCTGCTTCAGTTTATGATAAATACATTAGTACCTCTATTTGTTTAATTAACTTATAATAGACAAAAGATATAGTAACTTAAAAAGTACAAGCAAATAGTTTTGTTTCTGTGAATCAAAATGCATATAGATTATTATCTCATTATTTGGGATATCTTAGTCCTCCAAGTTGCCAAGAACGACCAAATTAGTTTTTTGTTGGATGCTGTTTTAGTGGAACTTCATTCCTGTAAATGTTTGATACTTGGAGAGAACTTACTAGGGTAAAATATATGCTTTCTACAAGACTTAATTAACATAGCAATGATTACATTTAAGTGATTTTAACATGATCATTGACATAATTGTTGATTGATTAGCATCTTATTCCTTTACAGCAAAGACTTAACTGGTGTTTCTGTGCATTAAAGGATTCAAGTGTTCCAAATCAAAACCATTTGGTTACCAGTGATGGCTGTAAGTGGAATTTTGCTTTATTAATATTTCAGCATTCTTATGGTTGAAGTAATGTTGCTGGGTGTTTTATAAAACAGGCTATAGAATCTTGAAGATGAATGGGGTTTAGGAGGAGGGAGGCTTAGGGAAATGTAAACTGATCAGGCCAATCTATAAATGGTTAACATTGAAAAGCAAGTGTGATTTGCATTAAAGAAAACCAGTTTAAGCTTAGGCTACGGAGTGAAATGACTCAGAAAGTATGTTAATAACTTCTTTTGGAATCCGTAGGAATAAATTATGGAGGAAGGAACCTATAAGCCAAATAGGATTGCAATCGGTATTTCTTTGTTAACTGATCAATCCCAGGTACAAACCATGGTTCTCCCCCTTATCCCTAGCTCTGTCCTCTAACCGGCTCCCCGATCTGCTTTTAGTTTCCTGATCATTCCCACTTTTCTGCTCTGCTGTATTCATCAGAAGTCTGATATTTCTGTGCTGATAATCTATGCTATGATGCATCCTCCTCTTATTGGTAACCTTTGATGCTCAATTCTTCTTTGTTTTCTTGCATTAGAGTCATTGTGGACGTGAATAGTCCCTGTAGCAGTAAGAGGATCTATAGATAGCTATTTTCTTTAGGAAAACAATAGTTTACCACTAACATACATGAATGCAGCTTGAATTATTTACCAACAAATAGGAAAATTATGCACATTGTGGTACAAGTTGAGTTTCTGCTCATCGAATCTTATTCTGTGGTACCCTCATGATGTTATGGAGTGCATTTAATTCAAATATCTCTCTACCTACAGCACCGGGCACTGTGGCATCATCATTAAACAGAAGAAGATATTATTTTGTGTTCACTGTTATTAAATTGACTTTCCTTTTCTTCTCATTTGAACCATGACAAGAAAAGGTAAGACAATATGACATCATCTTTCACATTCATATTTGGACTTGTAACTTAATTTCTAGTTTCTAGACAAGGTAGATGTCGAGTCATGGGTGGTTGTGGCTTCTCTTTCTTGATATATTTTGCAAGTTCAATGTTTTTGAGAACATGAATTATGAATGGGTAGAGTTTGATGGATCTTGTTAGCGTCCTGCAATTGAAGAAGACGAGCAGGCAGGGAAGAAATGATAGCGATTAAGATTGATTGCATATTAGTTCAACAGCCTACTCCTAACTCTAGACTTTACTGTCCCGAATATCAATACCTATGTCAAAGAGCAAGTTGTTAAGGCTTTGTCAAAATGGCAAGGAGACGTGGTTTGATTTACTTGTCCTAAGATCACTGAAAGACTTTTGCAAGAAACAAAGGTTTTCTGGCATGCTCATATCTAAGAAGAGTGCACCAGTTGATGAGCATATTAATATTCTTTTTATTGGCTACTGATAATCAGATAAGGGCAAAATATGTCGTCACTCTTGAATTTTTATAAATTTTAATTTTTATCCTTGAACTTTAAAATGTTTAATTTTAGCCGTCAAATTTTTAAAACACATAAAAAATAATCATTTCAACAATAAAAATTCAAGTACAATACAAAATTTTTAGATTTTATCTCTCATTCTTCTATTTTTTATTTTTAAAATATTATTCTTCAACTTTAATTTCGTTATCTTCTATTCGAATTAACTCTTTCATTAATTAAAATTATTAAGTACTCATGAAAATTCATTACATGATTCTCACATGATTTATTTTATAAGTATTTTTATTTACTCAATTCTCACAATGTGGTGTCATCATTTTAATTATTATAAAGTAACTTATATATATGATAGGAAAAGATTATTGTGACTTGTGCGTTTCTCATATCTCTTTTTAGATTTTTTTTTTATACTTCACTTATACTTTCAAATTTATTTTTCCTTCTTGTAGAGATGCCAAGAAAGTTACTATTCATCAAGAACTGAATTGATTTTTTTTTCTTCTTCATCTTTATGTCTTAATTTTGTTTATTAAATGATAAAATATGTTATTTTTGTTATATGATTATATTCGAAAAAGTGCGAAAGAGTAATCTCAATATTATTGAGTTGAATAAAATGTTTGAAATTAGATCTTAAAATTATTGTTGATAAATGAAGAAATTTGAAGAGAAGAGAGTGAGATTAAAGTTGAAGAATAATATATTAGAAATTAAAAACAGTGGAATGAGAGTTAAAATTTAGTGATTTTATATTGTATTTGAGCTTTTATTATTAAAAATGATTATTTTTTAGGTATTTTAAAAATTTAAAAATTAAAATAACACATCTTAAAATTCAAAGATAAAAATAAAAATTAATAAAAATTTAAAAGTGACTTGATATATTTTGCCTATAAGATAATAGCCGGATAATAGCCCGGCTTTGAAGATTCCATCTTTTTATGTATCAAGAAAACATTCTTTGACAAGTTTTCCTTTGCCTAGATATCGAATGTCGTGTTTGACAGAGGAATGACAAAAGTAATTGAGTAATGGTTTAGCAGTTACCCTGTTTTTTTTTTTTTTTTTTGGAATAGTTGGTGTTTGTTGCATTGTGTTCAACTAATCATTCTACTTACCAAATAATAAGTTCGTATTATAATATAAATTATTTGATTTAATTTTTTATATATTAAGATTTTTTAAAATAAAATAATTATATATATATATATATTTAAAATATTTTTAATTAAATATTTTAGAAACAAAAAAAGAAATGAGAGAGAAAGAGAGAGAAAAAGAATAATTATTTTTTAAATTATTTTTAAAAGAAATGAGAGAGAGAAGAATAAGGATAAAAATATAAAAATAATTTTAAAATTTTCTGGAAAAGTTATTAATAATTTATAATTTAAAATAATAAAAGTAGTCTCTAACGATTTATATTATGAGATAGAAGGAATATTATAAATGGAAGCAATTCCATGCACTGCGATAAGAAGATCTATGGTTCCACTATTATTTTTAATTAATTGAGTTTTATTATTATTTTATCGCGTGTATGAAAAACAATTTCAATTAGAAACCATATATTTTTTTTAAACTTCAAAAGTCCGCCCTTGTTGGGCCCATTTCTTTTCTCTAGGTCGTTCAACATTTGATTAATCAATATGACAATCTGCCCAAGCATTCAATTAATTGAAAAGTGAAAACACTCAAACACAGAGTTATAGATTTAATATATATATATATATGTGTGTGTGTGTACGCGCGTGTTAAAAAATTGAGTAGTGTGGGTTGTTTGGTAGCAGTGTCGAGCGACCGGCTTAGGAAAGTGATCCTTTGGGACTGTGGGCCGAGAAGAATGGACAAATAATTGAATTGGAATCATTCGATCGGCGGATTGATGGATGCAGCCACTTGTAATTGCAAACTGAACCGATTGGCGATCCATAAGGGATATATCATATACCCTTGGATTCGGGTGGAACCTCGGGAGGGAGTAGTAGTTTTGAGGTTTGATCATATAGTCCGTGTGTGTGTGTGTGTGAGAGAGAGAGAGAGAAGTTTTGGAAACTCCAAATTTCATTTGAAAGTTTGAGTAGAGCTATTTCTTGAAATGGATGTTTTCGAAATAAAAATTTATTTAAGCTCCATAAAGTAATAGATGTGAATTCAAACAAATAAATTTGTCTTTTGTGGGTGAATATCTATTAAATTAGTAAATACGTATCACAGTGATAAATTAGAGAGAAAGTACTATAGAGAACGTGTATTAAAAAATTTAGAATTTTTATCTTCATTAATCATTGAAACAAATTCAAATTTATTCGATTATGTTATGTGTACGAATTTATATTAATAAAACTATTATTTAAAAATAAAATATGATATTGGTAACAACCAATTTTGAATTTATTTGGTATTTTAAAATTATTATTTTTATAAAATTTCATAATAAAAATATAAAATAATGAATTATGAGTTTAAACAATTCAAACCCAAATGTAATTATTGAATCTTTTGAACTAAACTCGAACTAGTGTCGAATTTTGCCAAGCAATAACTGAAAAAATCTGAAAACAAATTTGAGCTTAATTTTTTTTTCAATCTATCTTAACTTGAATTCAAGTTCCAAAGGATAATATTCGATTTGTTTGTGTTGGATAATTTATAGATAGGAGAAGCACAAAAGAGAGGAAAAAGTATTCATTTATGTATTCGTTGAAATCTCATATAGACCATTTTAATTGAAGGTATTACTAATTTTGTTCTCCTCTTATTAAAAAAAAAAAATCCATTCACTTTGGCCGGAAAGTAAGAGAAAGCTCTTAAACTTATCTCAACTGTATCTTAGAAATTTGTAAAGGTTTCACTCCGGCTGGTAAAACTGTTGGAAAACACCTTTTGCTTCTTTCTTCTTTCTCTGGTATTATGGGGCTAAAAAGGTAAGATAGCGGACATTACTGGCAAAAAGGCATTTTGCTCATACAAACCACACCCCCAGCAAGATCATGCTTTAGACAATGTACTTGGAGAACCATGAACTCCACAAACACATACAAAAAGTTAACGTGATATCGATCTAAAGCACGTGCTAGCCAGGCCGGGTGCAAAATTTTTCATGTGGCTTAAGATTCTTGTTCCATTAAGGCACAGGGAAGGGGTTCAATTCAACACACCAACTAAATATTGCAATCTTGAGATAAAATCCCTCTTCTTTCATTTGATGGGATTGTGCTTTCACCATCAGAGCCCCCACACCAACCGTCCAAGTTCAACTTTGACTCTTTCAGTTTAAGGTGGTGTTGCTCTCTGTCCACGGATTTTGCAGGTAACCAGTTTTCCCTAGTTCTTCAAAGACTGCCTCCAATACGTTTGAGTTTGAATGAAGATGAGATGGTTCGTCCTTCCATTCATTTAACAGAGGATGTTGCACTGTGGTATGGGTACTCAGTGTTTGACTGGCCGATATATTGCCTGCTTGTGAAAGTAGCGGAGTGTGCTGATTTACACAATTTTCTTGATTTATGGTCTCACTCCAGAATGCTAACTGACCGTTTGAGTTATTGTTTATTTCAAAACTTTCCCTGCTAGGCAGATCAAATGTAAGATTAGCCATTTGGTTCCCAATTGCTTCTATTTCCTCTTTCAGGGTGGCGACCTGCAGGTGAAGTTTCATTTGCTGAATCACAGATGCATTCTTTAATATATATACAAGTAAATCAGTTTCAGTTAGTAACAGTAAGAAACCTGTTGTTGGAGTGCAAAGATTTCAGCAACACAGCCATATATGGGATCGTGCATTCGTGCTAGAGCTTCATAAGATATTGTCACAGCAGCCTCACTTCGCCATTGCACTGGGAGGTGTAACAACAACTTGGAGACATTACTTGCACCAAATACCTTGTGCACTGCGGCAAAGTGAGTTGCTGCCTGCTCATAACTGAAGTAAGGGGCAAATAAACATTCTCTAGTGCACCTCCTTCTCAGGAACTTGCACGCTCCACACGAAGAGCCAATTCCTGTCATTATCATAAGATATTGTTTTCTCAATCGAATGGTGTTAGGATGATGAATGGTTATATCAAAGCTTTATAACAATCTAATAGACTGCCAAGTTGGCCAAGGGACACCTTACTTTAATCTAAAAGTAAATTCTTTTAGGTCTCCTTTGTGGCCAACATTTTCATTCACAAATTTGGTAGGCTTTCCAATTTTGTGACTTTATAGACGTTTGTCCTTTTATTAATTCTAAGAATATGGCCAGATGATTGAAGATTGAATCATCATTTTCATGTGTTTTGGCTCTAAAAGTGAGAATAATTGCTGATTGGCACTCTAAATTATTGCTGTTCACAGACAAAAGAACAATAGCCTCTTTATTTGCTAATAATGACCATACTGAAAACATGCTTACCACAAAATAGAAAGATTGTGCAAAAAATTTCAGCGTTCATGTGGAAGGATAATTATTCAAAGGAAAAGTAGTATGTCTCTATTTGGTCTCCCCTTGACTGCTGCTCAGCATAATTTCTAGCTTTTTCTGGGCTCAAGTCATTTATGTTTCCGAAGTCTCATATAGGAAGGCTAACTCTTCTGGAAGTAGCATACAAGATATTCTTTAGAAGGCTACTGCGAATGGAAGTGTCTAGAGCGCAATACTTTGAAATGTTTACAGCAGAAATATTAGTCGCATCTTGCATATTTTAATTGTAAGACCTTGTGAATATGTTCGGCAGTTGGCCACTTCGATTTAATTATCATGGGCCGGTGGTCATTGAAATGACTCCTTTTCTCATTTCCCAGCACAACAGAATGGAAAATGCCGCAAACAGGTTCATCCAATTCTCTCGAGACAGGGAAAGGCATTCAAACTTATCCCATCAAGGAAACAGACACGAACACTAATTGGCTTAAACTACTGCAGGTATATGCTTCAATGCTCTAGAAACAAAGGCTGGCATGCAGAATGAGGTAAAGAAAAGGCAGACAAGATGCAATTTTGAGTAACATTTTGAACTTTCCGTCTTGTCAAATGCGGAAAACTTTTTTGGTTTTTGATTGAAATACATGCATGAAGGAATTGAATTATAACATGGGATGGTGGAGATTTGCCTTTCCCACTTTCGAGTTTAACGATGGAAGTGTCTATCTCTATCATGAATCAATCATGCATTCTTCCATATGCTATGGTAGACTTGCTAGCTTATGCCCTGAAATTATTAATCTATAGCCGTACTCATAACAGATATACCTATGTTCAGTAGGTTGCATAAGCACACGTTGTGTCTTTTCTAGGCTTCCTGTGTTTGTCAGATGAATCTTTTTCATACTACGTAACCCCAAGTCTTTTGCATCTAATGAAATTTACTCTGTAGTTTCTTTACTCATTCCAATTCATCTGAGTGGTTTCATTGAAACAAAGAAGAAGCCAAAGAGATGGATGTAAGAAGTTTGAGGGCCGGTTGATAAAGATTTGCAGTTTGGGAGATAACTGCAAATTAGCCCCCTGTATTCTGTGTAACCAGACCATATATGTCGATAGGATTCGTTGTTGAATCTTTTCTGGTTGAGATGGGGCAAATTATCTCTTCCTGAGAGGGTAATCAGTATGGAATTCGTAGTTTTCTCTGGATCGATTGGGAAATAAGAACTCATTTTGCTTATTTGGCTGAAGTTTCAAAATTAGCTGCATAGCAGTAGATAGTTGAATTATTCAAGCTGGAAGGTATGCACTCTGTAATGACTAGTGATTGATGAAGTATGATTTTGATAGAAAATTTAAATTGAGATACTCAAGAACAGAAAAATAAATATGAAGAATAAAATAATGAATAAAAAATTTACATTGTTCGAATTATATAACTAGGTTTACATTTATGACAAAGATTATGAAACTTTTTATTAACAATCACTCAAAGATTTACATAAAGGTATTCTTGGTATTTTTTTCAAATCTTTTGTACACACTCTATTTCGCAACTCAACCTATATTCATAGGTCTAATAACATTAGATATACTAGTACAAATCAGGACGCTCTTAAAAACTTATACACGTAAGACTCCTAATTAACATGAGATGTAATAAATGTAACTTTCTAATTCTAACATATATTAACTTCCTAATTATAAATATATTAGAAATACTTTTTAATCAAATCACTTTGTCCTAATATGACTAAGAATGCAAGACAAAATTCAATATAGAACATTGAAGTCACAATCTCCTTGACTCCATTGAACTTTGCAATCACCAAAATTTTATTGGTGCTTAACTACACATTTAAATCAACATGATCCTAATTATTGGGATCATTGGGACTATAGATAGATTTCTTTAGGAAAAGATATTGGGATCATGTTGCTTTAAATGTGTAGTTCCTATTTGGGTTTCTTTAGGCAATATCTTTTCCTAAAGTCTCGAATCTGATGCCAGACCCTTCTCAACTTATGAATCCATTTGAATCTATCTAGCCAATGGCAGATAGTGTTGCTATGGTGTCACCCAGACCGCACGCATCTCTCTAATGATCGGAAATAGCCAAGGCCTCCACGGTTGTTCATTTGGATTAGACTTTTAAGGGATTAGAATCTTCTAATTCAGATGGTCACTAGCAATCTTTTGCGGATCTAGTTTCTATTGCTCATGTTCTGCAAAGAATTTTATGTGACATTAATGATGTTGATGTCACAAAAAATGTTTTTGATATTTCTCATATTCTTGTGTCAACTCTTTATAATCTTGAGCATCAATCCCTGCTCTTGTCCTATACTAATGGTTCAACTAAAGTCCCTAGAATTTTGCTTTTATAATCTCCATTATTGATTCAAAACAACGTTCTTGTTTAATTTGGTCTACAGGGAATAATAGTGAACTGTCCATCAACAATTTTTGAAGTACAATCAAGATTCTGTTACCACTAGTGAATCTGCTCTTCAAGCTTCCATTGAAAGGAATTCAAGGCAGAAACAATATTTAGCTGATTTTGCTATTGACGGTTCACAAATGGCCTCTATTTTTCAAATCGTTAAGAGTGCTCATGTAACACCCCACTACCTACGTATCCAGATAGGGTGGGATGTCGCCTTATCTAAAGGACCATGAGTCTTTATAACGAGATATAAAAGAAAATGACTAAAAGAAATAATGCGATAATTTTATTACAACCAAAGGTAAAACTTATACAAGTCTAAAAATTTAAAACTAACAATCATCTCTCAAAATAAATACAAAGATGAAATAGAATAAATCTAAACAACCAACTCTTATTCATCCAACCTACTTAGCAAAATCGCTCCCCTGAAAACATGATGTAAAATTGTGTGAGATTGGCATCTGTGTGCAAATGTCATATATAAACATTTCATTCATGTAGGTTTATCAAAACCACAAAATATGTTTGCAAGTCATGTTCATCAATAAACAGTTATTCAAGGCTTTGCTCAATATATTCAAAGTAATTCTCAATAAATCATCATCTCATCATAATCATTAGTTCATTAAGAAGGGAGTAACAATGATTCAACATCAATATCAATATCAAGGCAATATCAAGACCACAATCATGATAGCTCTCAGTGTAACCGTTCAATACTGGATAGTGGGTAATCCACCTACTACTAGGGTAAGATACTCTTCCTTCTCTACACCTAATATATCGGTTGTTTAATTCGGATAAATAAAATCTACATGGACCAATATGTTAGCTCAAACCGGCCTGACAAAGTAATACTGTCACCTCTCCAAGTCGAGTTCATCTTCTGGAGGTGGCCTCCTATCAGAAGACTCACTCTAACTCTTCAAGATTAGTACCACTAGCCTACCTCCACTGAGTACTCAACGCTCCCCAGAATCATTTCCCTTGTTTTCACAAACGTTGATTATCTTGTCCTTGCAAAACGTGACTTTTCACAATCAATTTTCTTTTAAAACGTTTAGTAACAAAGAAAAGAAATCATTTTCAGTTTAAAAGTTGAGATTTGACAAACTTCTTTAGAGAATAAAATATGTACGTTCTCAAATTAAGTATCAAAATACCATAATACAACTCATCATATTCAACTAAAGTTTCAACCAATATGTCAATCATCTCATTGACACCATTTCCAATATCATTGCACAAAATACTTGCAAACATATAACATATGGTAAAAACAATTATGTAGAGACTTACTTGAATATTCAAATAGCTGAACCAAAATCAACTGCTTGCCCTCACTTCAAACTCCTTTCTTATCTAAAACCAGTAATTCCACAATTAGAATTCAAATACTACACATTGCCTAGCCACTATCATTTCATGGCATCTAAACTGATCAACTCATCATACTACATTCATAATTTCCCCTTGTCATGCCATTTACCCAAATCAAACCACAATATGACAATTCCAATATTTAACCCCCATTAAATCATCATAATAAGCCCAATTGAAACCAAAAGGTCCCATCTTAGCCAACATAGCATAGATCCAAATTCATCATGACAAGATATAATAATGTTCTATTACATACATGCTTTGGCTAATTCCCACACTATCATAATCAACAACAATCTAATCCCATCACGCTTTTCATACTAGACTCTATACAACATTCTTATATCAATATTATAAAGATCAAATCCATTTAAAATAGTAGAGATAGAACCTCAAATACCTCTTAGCGAAATAGACCTAAGAACAAGACAACTCTTTGGTGATCGGCTTGAGTTCAATTGAGTAGGAGATGTGGTAAGTTCGCCTAGATCTTCTTGTTCAAGTGTCACCAAGAAAAGGGAGAAATCAGTTCCTTCTAGACGTGATTTAGGAGAGAAAAGAAGAGAATGATTGAAGAAATATTGATATAAGTATTGGAGATTAATTACCTTGAGTGTTGATTTCGATTTTGGTTTGGTCTTTGGGAGTGCTAGCCGAAACTTTGAGAAGGATAGAAGCTGCTTGTTTTCTTGAGTTTGAGAGGCTTAGGGAGTGAAGATCTTTCTGGTTTGATGAAGAGAAAAGGTTGGGTTGAGGTGTTTTAGTGTTTGGGAGAAATTGGTCTTATTTTGGACTCTTGATCACAAGAAGAAAAATGATAGCTTTTGGCCTTTTGGTTTGGCCGAATTTGAGCAAGTTATTAGACTATTTTTGCGGCTATTTTCTGGTTGTTTTTGTGGACGAAACAAGAGACAAAAGAGAGAGAACTAGAGGCTGGTTTTGGTTCCTCTCGTGGCGAAATTGAGAGGAGCAAAAGTGTTTTGTGCAAGTTGTATTTTTGCTCAATCAACAAGAGAGAGTTGGTGAGCAATTGGGTTGGAAATTTCGTGCATTTGTGTGTGTGTAGTGTGGCCGAATTTTAGGAGAAAGATGAGGAGAAAATCTGGTTGATTAATTCATTAAAAAAGCCTTGATTGATTAAAACCTCTTAGGTAAGTTTCCCCCTTTTATTTCGGGAATTTGAAAGGAAATAAAGCTCATCAAGGTGGTGGCTAGGGTTGGTTTTATTTCAGAAAATTCAGTTAATAAAAATGGAATGTTGATTCAAGAATTTAGGGAATGTCCTAATTTATTTTAAGCAAAAACAATTAATTAAGGAATAATTATATCTGATGATAAAATCTAGGTTCTTAGAATAAAGCTGGAATTTTCTTTCCTTAAATACTAGTTTTCGAAAAAGGTCATGAATTTTGGGAAAATATTTATTTCCTTTAAAGTTTTGGACAAGATCTCTTTATTTCCATGGAAATAAACTCTTTAGAGAAACCAACTTTGAGAAACTTTCCTCCTTTTGAAAATAGTAGTTATGTTATAGTTTCCAGAATAAATGTTCCTATAATTTTCTTTCCATAATGAAATCCTTGAGTAAGATCTTTAAAAAGTTTTAAATGATAAAATAATTAAACTTCCTAAAAGTTTGGAATAAAACATTAATTAGAGAGTGATAGGAATTTAGGTTATATTAATTCCTTTTAGGAAAACTCAAAATAATCAAATTCCTACATTTTAGGAATTGGAAACCTAGGGTGACGCTTTAATGAGAGTTAAGGAAGTCAAGGTTTGCAAGAGTTCGGATTCAAACTCAAGTCTCCCAAGAAACAAATACCAAGCCTTAACCACTAAACCATAATATCTCTTGTGCAAATATTCTTCTGACAAATTCCCTTAACTCCCACCCACTTGCTTCATTTCCCTTCTAATAAATCCTACTCAATAAATCAAAATCTCAACCCACTCATCCAACACAACTATATCAAAATAAATAAATTCATGAAATAACAAACTTATGGATCACATGAACTCATGAAAATGGTTCAAATTATGAAGTGCACTATAAAATGTTGTGTTATGCATGACTTTCCCATATAATGAAGGTGGGTTAAATTAGGGTATTAAAGCTTAGCAAGCACATACTTCAAGCCCTACAATTCCTCAATGTAGCTTGAAGGAAGCAATTCCTTTTCAATAATTTATATTGATCATTTGGCTGCTAAAGATGACATTGTTCTTGGGCCACAAATTTTGTAGGACAAGGAACCTTTTTCAGGCTACATATCAGATTCTTCAGCACTTAAAAAATCACTGTGACCTAATTTCGAGAAAGAAATCTTCAAGCAACTTAATTATTTGTGAAATGGAAAGAAAAAGAACTTCCAAACTATAGATGAAACTGATTTGTATGCTAATTTTGGGGTCTATCCAGAAGTCGATTACGAACTGAATTTTTATCTTACTCCATACGAAGGAAAGAAAAAAATGTCACCAAAATATGAAATGCTTACTAGGCAAAAAGTAAAGGAATTTTGTATAAAGTTTTATTCCTAGTTCACAAACTGCTTTATATGTATGCACTTTATTTTTATGAATAAAAATTGAGTAGCTTTTTGCTGGCTTTTATTATTATTTTTTAAAAAACTTTGCATCAAATTAAATATATTTTAAATAATTTAGAAAAAAAAGAGTAAATATTTAGTAATATCTATTGATTCCCTAAAAAGAAAAATGAAAGAGTTGATATCATATTGCCTATATGGCAAGAAGAAATATTGAAGGGCCGTTGGATATTTCTCGTCCTCCATTTTCTTTGCTTTTTCTAACCTTTTTCCCTCCTCCATCTCATTTCTTTGTTCTATCTATTAGTAGATACTAGGTGCACCTAATCTTTTATAACTCAATATATTAAAATTTATATCTTTATGTATTAAAACAATTTAGCCATAAGAGTACACATTTTTGAAAAGATTGAATTAGTTAACTTTTAGTTCAATTTTTTTCCCCACGATAATGTACATGTGGTTGCAGGACCTTTCAGTATCAATCAAATAATGTTGAATTCGATTTATATATATATTCCTTCCGCTAGTATATGAAAAGAGAAGGATTTCAGCCCCTCTCATACGAAAGTTTTACCTCAATATGGATTGTGGAGTATTTCACAAAACACATAAATCCTTACCTTCCAATTAAAATACAAATAAATAAAAACAAAGAAAAGAAAGCGGTCTACATATTCTCTGTGTATCTAACAATAATTTTCCCCATTTAGTAGCCTGAAATGAGGTTTGAAACTTAGACATTCAATATTTTGAAAGAGGCATCCAATGAATGAATTGTAATGTTCATTGCAAAACAGAATTTTGAAAAGGTTATCCACTTTTTTGCTGACTAATCAAACGTGAGGCTTAACATATTATTTGACCCAAAAAAATTACTATCAGTTAAACTATCTTATTTGACTTAATTAATAAATAAGTATTTATCGAGACATATTAAAGTTTTCAAAATTTTATGTCGTTTTCACATAGAAATTTTGCCTTTAGTTTATTTTGCCCAAGCCGTTCAATATCTCTTCAGAAATTGTACTGCTTATTCCTTTGAAATGTCTTTGGGAGTGTCACTGTCCTCAAAATATAATCCTGTATTTGCCAATGTAATTTTTTTTTCCACATAAATTTCAATAATTCATTTTCCCTTTTTTGGATCATAACTGGAGAAAGGAAGAAGAACCGGAGGTGATGTGCGTGTGGATCGCGCACACACAAATTCATGTTAAGACAAAGAAGGAACTTCCTACAGTTTCTAACCAGGAAATTAATTCAACAAATGACAAATTCTACTTTCGAAAACTCAAATCTTTTAGTCGTTTTGTTGTCATTCTCAGTTCCACCATTGCCTCTAAATACTCCCTATTTTTTATTTTTTTTTAAACAGAAGGAGAGTAGAAATAGTTTAATATATTTCCTAGCATTATCTACTATATGTATTACATTTTTATATAAAATAATATTATTAGTTCAAATTCTTTAATCTTTTTCATTTGAATAATATTAATGAACAAGGTTGCTGTTATAATAGATAATGTAGTAAGAGTAATAGAACTAATTTAAGAGTGTCAATAAAACTTAAACCTTTCCTATAATTTTTTATAAAAGGAATAAAAAAGGAAAAAAATATATCTTAATCAACTCTTGTCGTAGTTGTAGAGTCTTCTGTGGTAAAGAAACCACGCGATATTTAAGTGGAGAAGATTAAAGCTAAAATGCTAACCTCAAAAATCTTTTATGGGGATTGAATATATGGTTGCCATGTGGCAGGCGGGCAATCTTGATTGTGTGGCCGTTACGAATTTCAAAGCCAATCCATAGGATTTCAGTTTCTGTACACTCAACTTGACTATAAGTCTCCTCCTCTCACTCCTCAAGACGCCCTGTAGCATCGAGCACAAGCTCTTCACTTCAACTCTGCATCTTTCACTCTACTTCCCTGCAGAACGATCCATCATTAGCAGTAATGGCAGCCGCCGTCTCAACTGTCGGAGCTGTCAACCGAGCACCGGTACTCATCTTCTTTTCACTACTTTCGTTGTTTGAATTTGGCTTGGACAAGTAATTTGCTCTAGATTATTAGTGTTCTTGACTGTTGTCCAATTGTTCAAGTTTTTTAAAAGCTTTCGCTTTAGTTAGACATCCTAAAGCAATAGTGCTTAATCATGGTTCTTTCTTGCCTTTAAGTTATATTTTTCTGCTTACCTCTGATTCAATATGTGTTGCCGGTATTGTAAGATTGAGTTTCAAGTTTTTACCATATAATACAATAACGGATTTGTTCAAAAACTCAAGGCAATCTGTTTAAAGAAGCATAGATTTGGTTTGAGATTAAGATAGTGACGTTTCAAGTGTACTAGAAACAATACAGAGTGATACTTTTCTTATCAAAATAAAACGAATCAAATTGCATAACAGAATGATATAGATTTTTGGTGTTGAATATGTATATACTGTAGTTTTTTAGGTTAGTAAAAGAGTTGTTTTGTTTGATACAGCTGAACTTGAATGGATCTGGTGCTGGAGCTGCTGCTCCAAGTTCAGCCTTCTTCGGCAGCAGCCTGAAGAAGGTGAATTCGTCGTACACCGCTCCTAAGGCTTCTTCCGGAAACTTCAAAATTGTCGCTACTGAGGTTAACGAGGACAAGCAGACCGGTGGTGACAAGTGGAAGGGTCTTGCCTACGATGTTTCTGACGACCAACAAGATATCACCAGAGGAAAGGGTATGGTTGATTCTCTCTTCCAAGCACCCACCGGAGAGGGAACCCACAATCCTGTCCTCAGCTCTTACGAATATCTCAGCCAGGGTCTCCGCACGTAAGAGGAAATCGAAATTTTATGATATCATCTTTGATTTTTTGCATAATTAATTAGCCAAGTTCTGATCTAAGGCTGGTCATCATGCTGCAGATACAACTTTGACAACAACATGAATGGTTACTACATTGCTCCAGCTTTTATGGACAAGCTTGTTGTTCACATCAGCAAGAACTTCATGACCTTGCCCAGCATCAAGGTGCTTGAAATACTCCTTAAGCAAGAATTTTTCTGGAGCCAATTTTGCTTTTATAAACCTGGAAAAAAATTAACTCCTGCTGTAAATGTGTTTACAGGTTCCTCTCATCTTGGGTATTTGGGGAGGCAAAGGTCAGGGTAAATCCTTCCAGTGCGAGCTTGTCTTTGCCAAGATGGGAATCAAGTATGTTTATTCTTATTCTCCATTTGAAATTATCCATAAATGAAAATTGAAAATTAGACTTCTCCCAAGGGTCGAATGCTTATTTCTTCCATTATTGTATTTCAGCCCCATCATGATGAGTGCCGGAGAACTGGAAAGTGGAAACGCAGGAGAGCCTGCCAAGCTTATTAGGCAAAGATACCGTGAGGCCGCTGATATGATCAGCAAGGGTAAAATGTGCTGCCTCTTCATCAACGATCTGGATGCTGGTGCTGGTCGTATGGGAGGAACTACCCAGTACACTGTCAACAACCAAATGGTTAACGCCACCCTCATGAACATTGCTGATAACCCAACCAACGTGCAGCTCCCCGGTATGTACAACAAAGAAGAAAACCCCCGAGTGCCCATCATTGTCACCGGTAACGATTTCTCAACATTGTACGCTCCTCTCATCCGTGATGGTCGTATGGAGAAGTTCTACTGGGCACCAACCCGTGAAGACCGTATCGGAGTCTGCACGGGAATCTTCCGCACTGACAATGTACCCAAAGAGGACATTGTGAAACTTGTGGACACCTTCCCCGGCCAATCCATTGGTAAGTGTTTGAAGGTGACTTGAATTTGTTCGTGTGGGGTGAATGAACTATGAAGGCATTTGATCATATTCTCTAAACAATTGTGCAGATTTCTTCGGTGCTGTGAGGGCTAGAGTCTATGATGACGAAGTAAGGAACTGGATTGGTGACCTTGGAGTTGAAAATATTGGAAAGAGGCTTGTGAACTCCAGGGAAGGACCTCCAACCTTTGAGCAGCCCAGGATGACCATTGAGAAGTTGCTGGAATACGGCCAAATGCTCGTCCAGGAACAGGAGAATGTGAAGAGAGTCCAATTGGCTGACAAGTACTTGGCCGAGGCTGCTCTAGGCGACGCTAACAGGGATCAAATTGAGAGTGGAACTTTCTACGGTTAGCTTTCTTGATCCTAGAGCCCTTGATAGGAGGTCTGCAATCTAGGTATTTAGCATCAATAATGCCAATTGAATAACGATTGAGAAGTTTTACTAATTCATAACTTGGTTCTTCTATGTTTGGAATGAATAATAATGCAGGCAAAGCAGCCCAGCAAATAAATATTCCAGTTCCAGAAGGATGCACCGATCCAGTTGCAAGCAACTTTGATCCCACTGCAAGGAGTGACGATGGAAGCTGCTCGTATGCTTTATAGGCCTGTCTAGGGTGTTGAGGAAAGCTTGCAGGAGTAATTTATAGGAATGCAAAGGAGTCAAATATTATTTGTCACCTCTGTTTTATGGATTACGATCCTGTTGTTTTGTGTCGTATGTTTACATTACCTGTCATCCTCAATTTTTGAAGGTTTTTTTTTCCTACTTGTTAATTGAAACCAATCGAGCGGTTTGATTTATGGAGCAGCAAATTTCAGCAGCCTATTCATATATTGCAAGCTGCAATCTTTTACTGCCCATTGCAATATTCCTGAATGAGATGCTGATTTTTAAATTTTTTTTAAAAAAAAATTTAGAAGGGGATGGGAAGGAGGCAACTCAGGCAAGTAGTAAACTGTTGGTGTTAGTCCAAAGTTTTTTTTTTTTTTTTGGATAAAAAAAATATTTAGAAGAATTGCGACAAGCAAATTCGTGAACATTATTGTTAATGGTAAGCATGTTCAACAAATATATATCTATTGAATTGGTCGAGATGATTAAATATTAAGAATTTTATTATGATTTCTTGATTTAAATTTCTCTTTAAGACATGAATATTGTATACAAATTTAAATAACAATTACGAATTCTTTTATTTATTTAAAATAAAGCTTAACAAATACATTATGTTTGACATTTAAGAAAGTGTTCAGTTTCGAAGTGAAGGGAATGCCGATGCAGGAAAGAAAGGAGGAAGAAAAAGCCATCAAATCGATATTTTTATTAAATATTTTATTATTATTTTACTATTACGATACTACTATTTGAGATCAAAACTAATTTAAGAAGTAAAAAATATTATTTTATCACATGAGAAGCATATTTTTAGAAAATTTCAGAAAACCTCGAAGTAGCGGCAGATTTATCATTTACCATTAGAGAAGTATTAAAGAGAAATGATTAAAACTAAAATTAGTTTCTAAAGGGAAAATTTAAAAATTTTTCAAAAAGAAAGAATATGATTGCAAAAAATTTAACTTTTTGAAGGGCAAAATTGAAAAACACTATGTTTCAAACGACAAGAGTTATAGTTAAGCAAAATTTATCCATTTTGCCAATAATAATCTGACTCGATGTAGATTCATTAATTTACATAATCTGTCATCAGGCTTTTGCGGATGTTTGAAATTGAAACGTACTGGGGATCTCATCTGCATACAACTGGTTCTATATATTCTTCTTTTCCTTTTCTAAGGGGAGCCCAATATTTCTGGCCAAACTGAGCTGGGTCTTTAAGTACTTAAGTCCTTGTAAAATGTATAACTCGAATGTTTAAGGCAAGAGTAGGAGAAAAAAAAAAAAAAAGCGTAGTGAGTGGCAAGGTTAAATTCTCGTTCGGCTGTCTTTGCAATTAAAATCGGATCAAATTGATCAGCTAAAACACATTTTGGATTTACTTGATCTATTAGTGCGGTGGGACCGATCAACAAATCTACTCACAAGGGAGTATTATCATAAGAGGTGAAAAAAACCCAAAGTAAATAAATATGAAAAGTGTTATGATATATGTCATAAGTTTAAATTCAAACACAAACTTAGAGAGGTTTTGTGGTAGTAGCAACCTAACTTGTCTTGACTAGGTTACTTAATTTCAACCTATATACACACGATTCAATCAAAAGCACAAGTAAAGAAATATAAAGACACAATTAATTACAGATACTGACAATCTAATTCTAAACTTTATCATTTAAGAATAAGGATTAAAAGAGTATAAGTCTACAACGGTTAGCCTTGGGCTAGTTAAATGTGCATAGCATAATCTAAACTTTCACAAAGTCTAGTCTACAATTATTGTATCTCAATCACTTTGCAAGTGGCTTCCATCTATTTGACAAATACAATAATCACTCTCTGTAATATTCTCCCTTTCCACAATTTCTAGAGTATGTGTAAGTTGTTATTATAAATGAATACCACAGACTATTTATATAGAGCTCTACTGAAGAAGTTCCACAATCGTTAGGAAACTAACTCCTACTTGAACACAACTATTTGAGCTTATTGCATAAGTCTCAAAAAGGCCTTCCACCATAAGATCAATCTCATTAGATTAGATTATATCTTTTTGGAAGCTTCATCATTCTAGAAGCTTTATTCGTATCCTACAAGGTATAGACTAAGATTTGATCACATTGTAGACTTTCTGGAGATAAGACACCTTTACTATGTTGTATGCTAAGCCGATATACCACATACCAGTCCTTTAGTCCATGCAGTGCATTTGACCCAAGCATATATATTTGGCCCATGCATGCTTAGCTAAGTCCATCTATCTTGTGCAACTTTTGGTAATCTTCAAGGTTAGTTCGTATCTAGTCTCGAGCCACCACTCTTAGCTTTTTACTCACATAGCCAACACTTGCATTCTATACCAATACGTACCAACATGTCCTCAACATGCCTTCAAGGGTTATTCATCAAAGTGTCTAGCGCCAACGTCCCGTCTAACTACCTTTGATCTCGACATCAATCTTGGCCCTTTGGCATATGAGTGATTTAAGTAGCATCCCACACGTAATATCCTCGAATTTAAGAGTTTGACATACCTCCCTATTTAAAGAGGTCGATGTCTTTGTTGATGCCACAACTTTCTATGTACCCTATTATTTTTTATGCCATCTTTACTTGTTCTTCCCACTCTTGAACTGATCTTGTACTTAGCACCCAGTTCTCCTTGAACAACTTGGTTTCTGGTCTTCTTTTGAATCTATGACAATATCTGTATTCACTTCCTACTTGGGTGAGTAGCCCAACACGGATCCTAGTTTTCCTTTGTCAAGAGTTGTTGTCTTGTGCCACCCATAGGCACATCACTCGTGCTATCTACAAGCACTTCATTCATGCTAACCATAAGCACGTTATAGGCTATGCCTTTATTAGCATAGAGCGAGCCATCTCCTACCTAGCAATGCCTTTTCGAACCTAGTTCCTAGTCCAACAATTTTCCTTGGATAGTATCTCCATTACTCCATAACTTTGCCTCTCATCATTCGTCTCGACCAATATGACGGCTGCGATGCTCTCTCCTACTTGTTCTCCACTCAATGCCTCCCTCACTGAATACCTTTCTCTTCTGGTCAATGTGCATCCAACAACCATAATGGATTCATGTACAGAAAGGTCTCATCCTACCTTCTTAAACTTGGGCAAAATCAATCCTCCTGAGATTTATGGCACCTTTGTCTACACCATTCGGGCACTCTATTGCGAAGTAAGGTCCTTTGCAAATGTAGCATCTGTCTTTGGGTCCTCTTTTAAACTTGGAACCTCCCGTTCCTATCTTTTCTTTTGTCTCAAGATATTCTCTTACTTTTTGGCTTGTTTTTTTCATTTTTCATATCCGTCTCAAACTCCTCGGGTTTGAGTTAAGCAACTTACCATATTCCACTATATGGTTTGTAGTAGCCATCACTTGTAGCCATGGCCATGGTTGGCCAACCACTCCAACCTCGGTTTGATGATTAGCGGTTACGGTTGAGGTTTCCTAACCGCCAATTTGGCAGTTTTTAATTTTTTTAATTTTGTAATAAAAAGATATTTTTTTAGAAAATTCTAAATAATTTTTTATAGAAGTTTTTATGATTAAAAATAGTTTAAAATAGTTTTTTTAGAAATTTTTACGATTGAAGAATTTTTTGATGTAAAAAGTATAAAAATGATTAAAAATAATTAAAATATATCATATATTAAAAAAAAGAGTTTGAACTTAAATTTTATTTTCATAAAGTTAAGTTGCCTATATATCTTCTTCGGGTGTAGAAGAATCAAAGTTCTCGTAATTCTCTTACCTTTTAACCCTTTATTACCTTTAATGACCCTCACTTTGGCTGTACTTATAGTTTCTTCAGTGTCTACATCCAAAAATTCATTCAGGTCCAGTTTCATATTTTCTTGTTGGCGATCTTCGGCTTTAATCCAATCATCTAAACATGATTGAGTTTCAACAACTTATGGCGCCATTTTGAGAGAGTTTCACTCAAAATATTTCCTTCAACATTAAAGGCTTGTTCTACTACAACAGTTGAAACAGGAATGGTAAGAATTTCATTTGCCATTTGTGCTACAACAGAGAATTTATTCACATTTTTAACCCACCATTTTAAGATATCAAATATTTTACCTGTTTCACTCCACTTGAAAGTATAAGTTAGATATAATTAGCAATGGCATGTGGGCCAACCTTCACAATTTCGGGCCGTGTCGGTTCTGGCCCAAGGCCAGAAACCCTGGGCCCTACACGGCCTACCCTTTAGGGTCTGACCGCGAGGCTCGCGGGCCGATCTGTAGGCCCTTCCCTCTCTTAATGTGTTTTTATTTTATTTAATAAAAACTTAAATAACACAATTATTTAAAATTATAAAAAAGTCACCTTAAAGTGGTGGGGGATTTGGCTTAAACCCTTACTGTTTTTATTAATTAATAAAATAAAAATTACATAAAATGGGGTCTTGATGCCTAAACCTCTCAAAAATATTACAATGATTAAAATTTAAATATAAAATAAATATGCGAAAAATATGGTTAAACAATTATATAATATTCCTTATCCTAATTATTTGAAATACTAATTGCTTGTCTCACCTCATTCTTCATATAAGTCATCATCAACAGTCCACGAATTGGACGTCCTATTTTCGGTTGCAAACCAACTGCTACAACACATTAATATATCCAAAGTATGAGGAACTAATCAAGATCTTCTTTCATCAATTACTCGAGCGCTCTCACTAAAAACATTTTTTGATGGTATTGTGGAGACATATGGTGTCAAAAGATTATGTGCCATTTTGGATAAATTTGGATATTCCTTTACATGATTCTTCCACTAACCACAAATGTCAAAATGCTTATTCTCATTTTTTACTAGAAGTTGCATCTCGTAGATTGTCATCTCATTATAGGTGATAGATGATATTCTTTGACACTTCAAAATACTCCATGGATTAAATTTTGATGAAATTGAGGAGGTAAATTTTCGTATTGGTTGAAATTGATTGCTAGATGATAATGATAAATGTTTCTTACTTATAGTAGCAGAAATAAAACAAGAAGACTCAAACTCATACAAGTTATATATATTAGATAGAGCTTTTAGCTATTTTATCTTTTATATCTTTTATCATAAGTTTTTTAAGTATTGGAGATTCATCAAAATCTAATGTTTCGTAAAGATATTTAATAATACTATAAAATCCAGAAATTTTGCTCGATGATCTATAAAATAGGAATATCTTCATAATATTTCTTATATTTTCAAACATATTTTTCATAAAATAATCATATTCGGGATGCTCCATATACTCACTAAAAATAGTAGCTACCTTAGCAAATATAGTAAGAATATGATGAGTAGTAGGATAACATGATCTCAATAAAAGTTCGATTGCTTCTTTTAAAGTAATTAAAAATGTTGAAAATATAATACAATTTTCAAAATGTGCATCAGTGAGTTGAAGTTGAAAATTGTTACTATTGCAAAATTCAATAAGTTTATTTTGATAAGGTATAACACTTTCAAACATATCAAATGCTAAATTCCATCTAATTTTATAATCTAATCTAAATCTTTTAAAAGAAAGAACTTGTTCTCGGTATAAAACTTTAAAATTTTGAAGTCTAGTTGGAGAAGTTTTAATAAATAAAATAACATTTCTAATTATATTAATAGTATCATCAATATACTTATATCCTTCCTTAATACACAAATTAAGTATACATCAAGCACACTTAGTATGAAATAAAATACCATCTAACATAGGATTCATATTATTTTTCAAAATTGTTATGACAGAATCATTATTTGAAGTATTGTCTAAAGAAATATAAATAATTTTATTTAATATGTTATATTCCTGGTATGTTTGATAATCATTCTAGCAATACTACGACATACATGAGGATATTCAAATAATTTAAAACAAATAACTCTTTTTTGTACTACCCAATCATGATCGATCTAATGACATATCATGCACAAATAAGCCTTAGTAGTAAGTATACTCCAGCTATCATAAGTAAGAGTAAATTTCTAATTACAAGAATCAAATATGGTAATAAGACACTCTTTCATCTCTTTGCATAACTTTATTATTTCATTTTTTTTAATATTGTTTTAGGAATCCTTTTAATGCAAGTTGACAATGGTATTGTATAAATTATTCATAATGTGGATTTTTTAAAAAATTTAAAAGATAATTTAGTTTTAACAAGCATTTTAGCAAATCTAATTCTAGTTTCTTTTATACTCATATTGAAAATTACTTATAATTTGACCTCCTACAGTATGGATTTGTTGTTGTTTAAGTAGGATTTTTAACTAATCATTATGTAACTAGTTCATATGTCTAACTAATATTCTTATTCCTCCTTTCTTATGTACATATATCACCTTACAAATTTTACTTATTACCCTATCATTACCATTATCCTTTTTGAAAAGATTCCAAACCATAGATGTTTTTGCTTTAGTTATAACTTCAGAATATTCAGTGTCAACTTGGCCCTGAGGCACACCCGTATTAGATTTATTAGGAAATAACAGTTGGATTTGGTTGTTTACACTAACGCTAAGGCCTTCATTTTCATTATCGATTTTAGTATTTATTAAATTCAATACTAGATCTATATTGAACTCAAACTGTGCAGATGATTGTGAAGAAAAACGATGATACTGATGTGGATCCAATTTTTAAATATTTATTATGAAAACTAAATAAAAACAATCAATTAAAATTTAAATAAAAGTTTGAATAAATAAATAATAGTTCAAATAAAATGAAATAAGTATTAATAAATAATGAAATAAGAGAATTATAAAATATAAATAACTTGTAAATTAACTTAAAATTAAATAAATAAATAATTAATAAAGCTAAAAAAATAAGAATATGGGATTAAAAAACATTAACTAGTTGATGACCAAGAAATAATAACATTTTGTTGAGCTTTACTTCTTATCTTCTTCAAAACTTAAACTATCTACTATTCTACCACTTAATAATCTTTCAAAATATGAAGAATTTGCGTAAAGAATTCAAAAAATATATAAAAAATTAATTCTATTCTAACACTTTTTGTAGAGGAAATAGAGAGAATTGAGGATTATGAGAGAAAGAATAATGAAAATAGAGAGTTGAAAAGAATTGGAGAGAAGTTAAAGAGTATTTGGTGAGTTTTAAAATGAATTGGGGGGAGGGGGGCAAACAACCCAAAAAAAAAAAAAATCAATTCAACTGTTTGGGGGTCAAATTGAAAAAGGGGGGGGAGGGGGGGCTAGCCTGCCACAGTGGAGCCATTTCTACTCCATGTGTAGGACCGGCTAGTTGGATCAGTCCACATAACATTGCTAGATATAATTTAAGTTTTGCCTTAGAACTTGAAGATCCTTTCGGTCGTTTTGACCTTTCAACCATAAAAAAAGATACTTTGTTAAACATTGAAGATCTAGATATCGAAATATCAATATCTTAAATTTCAAATTGCTCAACTAAATAAAACCTGTAGGAATATTTATGAGATAAGACATAAAGAATATTCCTTACACTAGCTATTATACAAGAAACATTAGAAGGACGAGTAAGATATTGAGTACTACTATCACTATCATCATAATCATTATTATTTTTTGAAAATAAAGAATCATAATAACAATTGAAATAATCTTATAAACCATAAGTTATTATACGTGGATCAATAATACTAATACCAAAAATTAACATATGGTTTTCTAAATAATATTTTAACCATTTAGTTTTCATAGCATCAATACAAGAAGACAAAAGAGTATCACTAGAATCTTTATTAAAAACATGACTAATATTAACACGTTCTTGAATAATTAAATATGTAGTATGATAATAAACATCAAATAAATTATAATTAGCATCATTTAATATTTTTGAAATATTTAAAATACCTTCACAAATATTTTATTGTTGAGAAAATAAGTGTATTCCAATAGCTCTATTTGTAAAAAAAAAAAAAAAAACACACACACACACACACATAAGTTCTTTATATTGAAAAGATTCACTTACTAATTTATATGTTGATTTCCATCTATTTGGAATATATTTTGAAAATTGTTTTGATTTTATACTATTGCGTCTATAAAATTAGCACCATTCTTTTTTAACTGCAAGCCTAATCCATAAATAAGAAATGATTGCTCTTATTGGTTTCATTTAAAAACTCGTGACTTTTTAAATTATCTTGTATACATAAGTTTAAAATATAATACATAAATCTAATATGAAAAAATCTACCTCCAAAAGTTGGTTCAATTAAAAATTTAAAACTAATAATTGAGATAGTATTTGCACTAGTGTTATAAAAAATAAAATAAAAGTCTTATTCACTAAACCATATGTTGGATTTCATCATGCTTATCAAATAAGAACGCAGCGAAAATAACTATGAAATCCATGCCCAAGGATTACGTGTTTGTAATTAAAACGGGAATAGAGGAAAGAAACGGAGATTACCTTCTGTAGCAGTAAAACAAAATTTTTCTTGTAGATAGAAATTTGATCAGTAACTCAGGAACCAATTCCCTCTATTTTGATCATCCAAACGCACCACTACAATCCAAGAGTAGGATTGTCTTTAACAGTAATCCACACAAGGTTGAATTGCTCTTAAAACTCATTCAAAACTATGCTAGTAGAAGAGGAGTGACTAGGTTTTAATTAGAGAAGAATAGGGATGAAGAAAAATGATTTCTCAGACTCTCTGCAAAAGGGAACGATTCCTATATTTATAGTTTTTAGAATTTGCGTTAATTGCAATTAAATCGCCCAAGATCCAATGTCTACAATTGGGCCCTTGAAGTTTATATAATTACAACCAAGTCCCATGAATTATAACAAATTTATAATTCACCTATAAATATATTTTTTTTCTCTTAATTAACCCCAAAATATTATCAAATAATATATATTGAACATTCAAACATTTATTGTGTGTGACCCATTAGGTTTCTTGGTCTTATTGATAGTATAATATGAATTAATTCTGACAGCTTTAGAATTAATAATCCTAGATAAAAATATAAGATTCATTTATTAATTTTCTAATTAATAAATTCATATTTAACAGATCAAGAGTGACATCTAGCAAAGACTCTTGATCATCCAAAAGTCCAGAAAGTCAAGTGGCTTGACATGAACCTTTCAATAGCAAATAACCAGTGCAATAAACCCCTTTCACCATATCATATCTCATTCAGTATAGAGCATAAAATTAGTGTCAACTCTCTCCAGAATATTATGTATTCTGATCCGAATATTTTAGCACTTGTTCAAGAAATTCATTATTCGATATGTGTATCAATTTGGAACTATTTTCAACATATAGTCGCCTTGACTAAGGACTTCATGAATAATGATTTCTATAAGTGGCATTGAGATATACTCTCCTACTATTAGGAGTAGTGAGTTCTTTATTAACCACATCTCAACTACTTTTGTTTATTTTCTATTGTACCCAATGTCTATCCCATAGACAGTCCTTATAAGACTCCAAAGATTAAAATCAAAGTACAACGCTCGATAAACAAAATACCTTGGAGATCTCAAGTCTAAGGATACTTGCACACTTGCTATAATGAGATTCTATCACTGACACTCAATAGCTATCCAAGTGATTATCTCATAATTAGGTCATCCAATGAACTTGTTCATATAACAAGCATCCACATATTAATCTTGAGTATCACAATACTCACGGTCATGAGAACCACCGCTTGATACAATCAAGTGATATAACATGTGTTAGTCTTGACGTATTAATAATGTCTCATCTCATTAATACTATGATTAGAGATTATTCAAGTATAAACACCATATAGTGTAGTAGGAATCTCACATCATGATCTCTATCATGATTTCCTTAACACTGTGTTGTACTAGAGATTTTATCAAATAGTTTATACACATATTAAGATATAACAATCAAACTGAAAGATAAAGAATGATTCTTTTATTAATTATTATGCAATATACATGATACAAGTGATTGCCTCTAGGGTACAACACTAACACCATATTCTTCTAGAATAATAATTAACAATTAACAAATATTTTTAGTAGAATGTGGATCATCAAAGACCCTATAAGTAATTAATCATTTTTTAATATTTCATTCATTATCTATCTAATGATATATAATATCTATATAAGCATGATTTTGCCAATAATCACTATATAAAAAAAATTTACTAGGCAAATTTAAAAAAATTTGAACTAATCAGTTTTTATTTTTCCTATATTAATTTTTAATTGTATGTGTGAGAGTAGTGTGGAAAACACGTTTTACAATAGGATTTAAACTATTTCGACAATTTTTATTAAAATGTAAATTTTCATCAAAACTAAATGAAAGATGTTTTACAGCTACCATTTTAGCTAATTCTTCTCTTTATATATTTTTCATAGTATTTAAATAAACCAATAGGGGGAAGAGTAAGGATAGAAGTGGTGTACCTAATAATAACTTATTGTTATTTCGAATTCAAACCGAACTTTTGATGATGGTGCATTCGTAGATGTTGAGAGAGCATGCCATAAAAAATTCCTGACCTGAATGCATATAATTTAGGAGCAACACTGTAATACTTAGCTTTTATTTCACCGGATGACATTGTTGTAATTGTGAAATGCTTAGTGAACATATCAATTTCCCTTTTTCGCACTTTCTTTGTTGTAGTTTTGAATTGTATTTCATTTTCTTGAGTATCAATGTGAGAGCGTTGTGGTTGAGTTTCAACATTTTCATCACTAGTATGCACTGGTTGGTCAATTGTTGGAGGAGAAAATGTCGTCAGAGAAAAATTTGGATCAATACTGGAGGCATGTTGATAACCGAATGGAATAATCAAGTGTTTCCAAATGCAAATACAGATTTATAGTAACCAATCATGTTTTTCTTACCCTTAGAACTATTTGGATGAGACGTTTTTTTTCAAAAACAAAAATAAAATAACAACAATATATTAAAATTGAGAAATTTGAGAGAGTTGAGAGAAATTGAGAGAGTTAAAAGAAGTTGAGAGAAGTGTAAAAAAAAAAAAATTGAGAAGTGGATTGAGGATATTTATAGAGGGAGGAAGAAGGGGGGAAAAAAGATGATAGAAGTCTAGAATGGCTATGTTTCTAGCCGTTACATGTTGGCCTACGAGTTACAGTGGCTCATTATGATAGGTCATTGCCTATTAGCCTTTTTTTATTTTTTATTTTTAATACATTGCCATTTATCAGTATGTAATTTTGATACGTGGCAATAATTTTTTTTTTCCTTTAAAATCGGCAGTTCAGTTGAGGAAAACCCCCAACCTAATCAGACTATGAATCCCAGTTTCGATCCACAGTTTGAACCGTGAATTGGAATCAATGGTTTTTTAACTATTGACACAAGTTTTGGTTCACAGTGGAACCGCGAAAAAAAAGAACCAGAGTTACGGCTAATTTCTTGTGCCACATTCTAGCTACATGCCCTATTGTCTCAGTTCCATCTGGGCCCAATTTTATAATCTAGACATAAAGTTGAAAAAATTATCCTCCTCACATATCTTCTTGACATTCAACATTAGTGAATTGAAGTCTTTCAAATAGGCTCTCACAAAACCTGTGTGCTTGAGGCTCCATAACATCTCTCATGCCAATCAATAAGTGTTCGTAGGGAGGAACTGCTTTCTTATTTCTGTCTTGATCTACTTCTAAGAATCATGTCTAGGTAAGCACTCACCTGCCACACTGGTATGCCACCACAATTTAGCATCTGCAACCACATATAGATGCCATGGTTATCTTTTCTACAATTGGAATATGAGCAGCTTGGAAGTACTGCTCTATCTTTCAAAGGAAATTCTCCAACTTCTTAGAATTCTACTACCTACCAATGACTTCAGTTTCAACAATTTTACTTTCAGATATGATAATTCATATGGCCAACTCCACCTACTATGGTCTGTTTGATTAAGGCATAAGTTTACCTTGATGTCCTCTACCTCTTGGACACTTAAGCCAACACCACTCATATTAGCCTCATTCTAGGACTTTACACGAGCCAGTATTTGAACTCAGTCACTTGTTCCACCACTCAAGAGTTTGAGCCATCGACCGCTATCGACATTAGCTTATCCAAGCACTGAGCTTTATCACGTTACTTTTCCAAGTTGCCCACCTTTCTTGTAAGTTCAAACACTCTTTGAGCCAATGAAGGGGATCTAGTTCCTAGGTCTACCATTCTGACAACCTTGGATAATAAGGCCACCAGCACCTCTAGTTGAGTAATCTATTAGTTTGATTGATTAGCCATCATAGGTTTTTTTTTTACAAGCCCTTTAGCAACACCTAGCCTGAGCTCTAATACCACAATTGTCATAAGGTTAAATTCAAACAAAAAAATAGAAAGACTTTACGCCGATAACAACACGGTGTGCCTTAACTAAGCTATTTAGCCTTTATCCACACACGATTCAATCAAAAGCACGAGCAAGGAAATATGGAGACATAATTAATTACGAGCACTTACAACCCAATCTAACCTTTCATAAAGTCTAGTTTACACTATTGTGTCAATCACTTATCAAGTTGAAGGTTGAAAATAAAGGAAGCCATGCATGCACGGGCAAACAGAAGCAAAAAAAAAAAAAAAAAAAAAGCACAGGGAAGGCAACACAGCGGAAGAAGAATTTTCATTTGTACCTCTGTGCGTGAAATTTTTCCTTGATGCTAAAGAGGATGACTGGAAAACAAGGACCTCTCCTACAGTCATTGAAACTTCTAGTTGAAATCCCGCTAAGCGTTTACTTCGTCTAGTTTGCATGAACGCTGAAGCCTTTCAATAGTCAGAATATTTCTCAGCCTAATACTTGTTGGTAAAATAATTTAGGTGAGGAAAATCAATCTCTAAACCTCTTAACTCACTGCTATCAATTAACAAAATCAAGAATAACAAGGTAAAAAAGACGAGAAGGAAAAAATAGAAAAGACTTATGGGAGTATTTTTTTTCTATGTTCATAGGGGTATATCACACATTTGATACACATGGTCTCTCCTCTTGATAACCTAAACACCGAGTTTTTTGTTATTCAAAACCATCCAGTTGTTATCAAGATAACTATCACAAAAGACGTTATTTTTTCCAACTCTTCAGTTCTGTGAATTAAAAAAAAACATAACTCTGGTCCATTCTATTAGGCTAGGAAATATTATTATTTATTCTTAGACCCAGTTAGGCCATAAATAATAAATATTAATTAATTATTTTTAGACTTATAAAATTAACTCAACAAATAATTAATGAGCCTAAATAGATTAAAATAATTATTCAAGCCTTTTTATCTAGTTTAGCCTAGGTTAATTTTTTCAATTATTCAATCTGGGCTTATGCCCTGAATAATTAATTAATTAATTAAACCAGATAATAAATTTATTTAATTTCTCTCGTCTTTTTATTTTATTCCAATCCAATAATAAATTAGACTTCCTGAATAAAATAAAATCTTTTTAAAATAAGACCATTTTCTCAACCCAAAATTAATTAAAATTTACAGATTATTCTGAGGACCAAAAAGACACATTATATTGGCTACTAAAATGATCATGATACCCCTGTTATATAGATAGCTATATTTTATATTTTAAATATTTTCTAGTATTACTATAAGAAAATATTAACCCAAAGACAATGCTATGTTAGCAATATCTCCGACCTATAAGTGTAATGACTAAAATACTCCTTTACACTTCACCGTGTGTTTAGAAAGAAAAAAGTGTACTAACACCTCTCTCAAAGACATCTATCTTCCTTAAGTTTCTAGTCCAATAATCTACGACTTCTTGGAATATTTTCGTTTTCCAAGGGAGCTATTCTAAAGTAAATATCCAAGTCATGTTCTACATGGCCCTGGATATCTAGATCATTTGGACAATCACAAAGGGCGATATAACATAGAAGTTATCTTATACAAGTCTGTCTTAACTAACTAGTTATATATATCTAACATATAAGTATATTAATCTTACAATAGAACCTCAATTATAGTACATCAAAGCATACACTTTCAACTTCGTCAGACCACCAACTCAACTCAAATTGTAAAGTATAAGTCTACGCTGTAGCAGTAGTAGTTTAGGTTTCTACCATATAATACTTTTAGAAACCACTACTATAAGTCCAGTTCTACGTATTTGAAATACGTTTGTATTATAAAATGAGAAGACTACTCATTGGCTAAATGTAAGCTATTCAATATTTAGAATTCATAACACAATAATCGTACCGTGATGAGATACTCATTCTCATTATTCGGATAAGAATAATAGTTTATGTGTTAAGTAACTCATGGTCCATACCTTACTATAAAAGATATCCATTCACATGAACCATTTACTTAAACACAATGGGTCTTTTCCAGTGAAATTGTGCACAAAAGTAAAGAAGAATTCATAAATAATTTCTAAGAATAAAATTTTTATTAATACAAATCAAAATTACATCAAAAACCTAGTTTAAGATGGTATATATCCCAACAATCTCCTACTTGCACTCTAAGACTAAATAAATCCATAAGTGCCCACCTCTATAGTAAAGACTCTCTCAGCCAAAAGCTTGGTGAAGGGATCTGCTAGATTATTCTCCGAGGCAATCTGTTCTACCACGACTTCCCGTCTCTAGATAAAATTTCGAATTAGGTGGTACTTCCTCTCAATATGATTTCCCTTTTTGTGGTTCTTAGGTTCTTTAGATTGTGAGACCAGTGTTGTCGCAATACATCACAATCGGCCTGTCCATCTGTGGCTCGACTCTAAGTTCTAAAAGAAACTTTAAGAGTCAGATTGTTTCCTTGGATGCCTCCGAAACTGCCACATACTCAACTTCTATGATTGAGTCAGCAATATAAGATTACTTAATACTCCTCCATAAAATAACCCCTCCAGACAAAGTGAAGATATATCCATCAGTAAATTTTCTCTCATCCTTATCCGCCTGAAAGTCTGAGTTTTTGTATCCTGTAGGAACTAACTCATCAGCCTTGTAAATCAACATATAATCTCTCGTACCCTTAAGGAACTTGAGAATATGCTTTAAAGTTTGCTAATAAACTTCTCTAGGGTTTGACTAATATCTGCTAACTAAGTCTACGGCAAAGCAGATATCTAGCCTAGTGCACAGTATGACATACATGAGACTTCCCACAGTTAAAGCATAGGGAATCATTCTATCTTTTTCTTCTTGAGACTTTAGACAGTCTTTTGAAGAAAAAGATAACCCGTGTCTGCAAGGGATTAATGCTCCCTTGCATAAGTCAATGCTGAACTTGGTCAGCATCTTGTCAATGTATGTAGTTTGGGATAATCCTAACATTCTTTATTTCCTATTTCTAAGAAACTTAATCCCAAGAATATAACTGGCTTCTCCCAAGTCCTCCATACTAAATTAACTAGACAGCCAAACCTTAGTAGATGATAGTGTTCCTACATCATTCTCAATGACTAAAATGTCATCTATATATAGTATAAGAAAAATCACATTAATGTCTTCAAGTTTCCTGTACACATATGATTCATCCTCGTTTTGAATGAAACCATAAGATTTTACAGTATTATCAAAATAAATGTTCTATAGTCTAGATGCATGATTAAGTCCATAAATGGATTCTTAAACTTACAAACCATATGCTTTTGGCCTTCAGTAATAATGCCTTCCGGTTGGGACATATAGATGTCTTCACTAAGATAGCCATTCAGAAATGTCATCTTGACATCCATCTGTCATATCACATAGCCATAATGACATGCGATGATAAGGAAGATATAGATGGATTTAAGTATAGCTACCGGAAAAAATGTTTCCTCATAGTCGATATCTTCTTTCTGAGTGTACTATTTCGTTACAAGCCTAGTTTTGAAGGTTTCCACATTCTCATCTACTCCCATCTCCCTCTTGTATATCCACTTACACCTAATGGGTTTAATCCCTTCAGGTAAAGCTACAAGATCTGAAACCTAATTGAAGTTTATAAACTCAATCTCGACTTTCATTACTTTATGCCATAAGTTTGCATCGGCATCAGCAATAACCTCTTCGTATCTAGTGAGATCTTATTCTTGATGGTCAGAGACTAGGTCAAAAGCCTCTCCAGTCCATCTTTTTGGAACTCTAAATACGTTCCTATTACGATGAGGCTCCATTTGTATAGGTTCCTAAGGCTGTGCCTCTTCTTTTTTTATAATCAAGTTAGAAGAAATTGATTCAGAAGATAATTTCTCCTCGAGTTCCAACCTTATTGAACCTTTAGTGGATGTATTTTGATCATCCATTAAGTATCTAGCATTAGTACTAATAAGTACTTTTTGCTTCTTGAGATGATAAAAGTAACTACCCGTTGTTCCTTTTGGATACCCAACAAAATAGCATAATTCTTATCTTTGTTCTAACTTGTCTCCCTTAATCAGTACATAGGTTGGACAATCCCATAACTTGAGATGATTTAGACTTGTCTTACACCCAGTCCACATCTCATAGGGCATTCTAGGTACTGACTTGGAAGGCACCAAGTTCAGAATATATACCGTTATTTCCAGGGCATATCCCCAAAAAGATATTGTAAGAGTATCATGCGACATCATATTTCGGACCATTTTCATCAATGTCCTATTCCTTCTTTTAGCTATTCCATTCTACTGGGGTGTTTCCGACCCAAAGAGTTGGGATACTATCTTATGATGTACCACATAATCATTGAATTGACCAAAGAGGTACTCTCCACCACGATCCGATCGTAAGATCTTGATTAGTTTACTTGTCCGATGTCCACTTCAACCTTAAACTCTTTGAACTTGTCAAAAAAGTCAGACTTACGTCTCATCAAGTAAGCATAACCATACCTAATATAATCATCTGTGAAGGTGAAGAAATATTCAAAATCCCCTCTTACTGATGTAGACAAAGGACCACACACATCAGTATAAATAAGATTCAATGCTTCATTGGCCCTATCTGCCTTTTAGGTAAAGCACCTCTTGGTCATTTTTTCCATAAGACTGGATTCACACTGAGGCTAACTTTCTAATCTCAATGATCCCAAAAGCCCATTATGAATGAACCTCTAAATCCTAGTTGAGTTAATGTGATCCAACCTTAGATGCTAAAGATATGAGTTATTGATATTGGTCTTTTTCTTCCTATTTAAAGGTTCAAATTGAGCGTTGTTTAATTAATTGTTAATAGGATTAATGAAGAAAAAGTTTCCATACATATGTCAAGTACATAAAACTTCTCCATTTCTACTGATAGTTATACCAGAATGGAAAGAAATAAAATATCATTGATTTATTAGTTTTACAACTGAAACCAAATTCTATCTAAAATTAGGAATAAATAAAACATCCTTCAATACAACTATTCTATTACAATCAAACACTAATTCCAGTTCTTCCACTACAATGGCCCATACTTGTATTCTATTTCCCACGCCTAGTCTATGTTCACTATTCTGGAGTCTTTTTATCTTTTTAAATCCCTATAAGGAGTTACAGATGTGATCAGTGGCTCTTGAATCAACAATCTAAGTGGAAGTTGATTCAATCATTGATATAGATTCTAGATAAAAAACATTACTTGTAGGATTTTTCTTGGTTTGAAGAACTGGACATTCTCTTTTTCAATGTCCCTTCTTTCCACACTTGAAACATTTGTCCTTAAGTTTGTCTTTAGGTTGGGGCACTGCATTACCCTTATTCTTTTTGAACTTTCTGGGCTTGAGCCCAGTTCTTAAAGAAGAAGCCATCATAGCCCTTGCTTGTGGCTTCATAACCTTTTTCGACACTTGAAACTCTTTCATTAACTCAGTTAAACTCATGTTTAACTTATTCATGTTATAGTTCAAGTTGAATTGATTAAAAGAGCCCGACAGAGATTCGAGAACCATATCTACTTAGCTCTCGGAGTCAATGACAACCCCTAAGACTTCTATTTTCCTCTAAAGCAGCAATCATTTTGAGTATATACTCCCTGACTAATGCTCCTTTAACTATCTTGGTATTGATGATCATTCAAAGAGCCTCTTGCCTTGGGGGCTAACTCTTGTCAGCGAACATCATTGCTAAAGATGTGCTTATGTCATATGCAGCTGCCATGTGCTCATGTTTGGATTAAAGCACATCAAACATGGAGGCTAACATATACCAGCGTGCCATTTCGTCAGCCTTCTTCCATGCTTTCTCAGCCTCTCGCTCCTCACCGGTAGAACCCTTCCCGATAATAGGGCAGATTTCGTAGAAGACATATTTATACTCCTCAATTGTGAGTATTATGTCTAATTTTCTTTTCCAGTTCACATAGTTAGGACCTGTTAGCTTATTCTCAATGGCTAAGAGATTGAAAGAATCTTCACCAACTATTTCTGAAAATCGAAAATAAAAGAAATTCTCAATTTTGTGTACTTTATCCTCATATTAAACCAATAATAGTTAACCCCGTCACTATTATCTTTAACATGATTAATTTGGCTTTTAGGAAAACTGACATAGCTTCTTAAGAAGATTAACAGCTTCCTAAGCAAAGTGTGTTAACCATCACAAATTAATTTTCCTTTTAGGTAATGATCTAGAAGATAACTCCACCGAGGGGATGACCATTTCTTCTCATTTCCTATAAACATATCTCGCACTATAACCTCCAACATGGGCTAACCGATTATAGTACCTGTTTCGGGTTATTAATTACATATTTTCATTAATTCTAGATCCTTATGGTATCTTCATCCTATACAGATTCACTCCCAAGATGACGTGAGAAGACCCACAATCTCTAATGAGGATCATGATGGAAATTGGGGGACCGTTAAAACCCCTCTCCCACTTAGTTTTTCAAAACAAGGATTTTCTTAGAAAAATATCCTTTAAAAATTTCTATTAATTTCTTTTTTAACTTAAAACAAAATATCTAAACTCATAAAAATTTCTATGTCAAGGTTTATATCCTTTGAGAAATTTTTTCACGGATTAATATTATTTAAATTAAAAACTTAATAATTTAAAAAATTTTCATTAAAACTTTCTAGAGATTTTGATCTCAAGTTTTTATTTGACAAAAATAATTTTTTTTGGTGAAAATATATTAAAATGGTTTTTTATTTTAGCTTACAAAAATTTCTAAATCTAAAATATTTTCTATGTCAAGAATAAAAACCTTTAAGAAAATAACTAAGGATTAATTTATGTTTAAATTAAAATTAGCTATTTAATTAAAAGAAAAATATTTTTCATGTCAAAAAAATTTCCAAAGACTTTGATCTTTGAGAAAATGTGCACATAGGGATTAAAATAAATAGCATGCTAGAAAATAGTAAATATTTTCATACTTTTCTATTTTTTTAAAACCTAAGTGCTCAAAGAATATAATTAAACACATTAATTAAATTAATTAATCGTCTTGTTTAATTCTAAAATCATTTACTATTATTTTTCATATAAAATATTCAATGAATATTAACTATTGCATAAATAATAACTTCACCTGGTATGGGACCAAAAATGAAAAAGAAATTGCTCAAAAATTACAAGGGAAAAAAATATTTTCTTCTTGGTCTTGCGCACCCGCCATACCGGATCGTGACCCATGGACCATGACCTACTTGCCCGCACCCGAGTTGCCCGCATCCACCGAGAAATCTGGTCACAATAATGACCAAATGCTTGCATCCTTCCCAAGATGCTTTCAATTAAACCGAGCCGTCCCACAGCTCCAGCCACACCGAGCCATTGCTTCGGTTTGCAGCTCGGTTCCTCCTTAGCGGCTCCACTCTTCTTCTTTAGTTCGTGATTTTTTCTGCGATTTCTCGCCAAAAGACTTCTGCAATTCTTCTTCGCAACATCGACATGCAACTCTTTTGACATAAATTTTAATCAAAATCAATACCAACATCCACCTATGCCCTTTAAATTCGAGTTTACATGATTGCTATGGAAAAAAAATAGATTACAGTGGTTCTTAAACCTCAACCATGAGGCTTACAAGAATCTATCCCATACCATAAACAACAAAGGATCACAGGGAAAAAAAAAAACAACAAACAATGATTTGGTGAACGTTGAAAATAAAGGAAGCCATGCACATACAGACAAACAAAAGCAAAAAAAAAAAAAAAAAAAAAAAGATGCACAGAGAACACAACACAGCGGAAGAAAAATTTTCATTTGTACCTCTGCGGGTGAAATTTTTCCTTGGTGCTAAAGAGGATGACTGGACAACAGGGACCTCTCCTACACTCATTGAAACTTCTGGTTAAAATCCCGCTAAGCGTCTACTTCATCTAGTTTGCATGAACGCTAAAGCCTTTCAATACTCAAAATATTCCTTAGCCTAATACTTGTCGGTAAAACAATTCAGGTGAGGAAAATCAATCTCTAAACCTCTTGACTCACTGTTACCAATTAATAGAATCAAGAAAAATAAGGTGAAGAAGACGAGAGGGAAAAAATAGAAAAGACTTCTGGAAGTTTTTTTTTTCTATGTTCACAGACGTATATCACACACTTGATATAACGGTCTCTCCTCTTGATAACCTAAACACTGGGGTTTTTGTTATTCAAAACCATCCGATTGTTATCAAGATAACAATCACAAAAGACATTTTTTCCAACTCTTCAGTTTTGTGAATTAAAAAAAACACAACCTTGGTGTTGGGATTCGTGAACTCCTAAACGCGAAAAACATCCACAAATTCCTTTCGAGGATCCAAGTAAATGATTAAGAAGACTTAAGATTTACAGGATTACCTTTGTTCTGCGTAATTAAGATCCTTCGATTCTAACTGTGTTGTCGTATGTGCAACTCGAACGATCATCAGACACTGCAGTGTGCAAACTTCCTCTACAGATATACATGTCGAACTGACTTGTTACCCCAATAGTGCTAGCGTCTAGGGTTTGAGAGGTTTTTTTTTTCTCTGATGAATAGAGGCACGAATTTTTTTTTTTTAACAGAACAGAACAGTTAAGAAGACGGCTAGGGTTTTCTTAAAAATCCCCGAATCTCTTAGAGTCCAAATATGATAATATCTTATCATATTTTAATTTAAATTTAAATTAAATTAAACCCTGATATGATAAGATTCTGTCATTATCTCAGTAATTTAACTAATTAATTTACCGAGTCAGATTCTTATAATCTGACCCAGATACATCGAATGTGGACATATTTCCAGATTCATTGTATTTGGTAAATTTTCTAAATTCGATTAACTTAGACATATTTTCAAATTTATTGAATCTGGTTACCAGAAAAATAATTTAGCAAGTTCACTTATTGTGTGACCCTATAGGTTCATTTAACATTGGCAGTGTGCCAACTCATATTTAAATGGCGCACAAGTTATAAGTGGTTTCTAGCAAAATATTATAACTATCCAAATTAAATGAAGATCGATGATCTCTTTGAACCAAACCATAATTTTATATTTAGTCATTTTGTCACACGATATCCAAATTAAGTATAAGGCACGGAGCATGTCATCCTTACTAAACTTAATCAATTATTTCTTGATTTTATAGTAGACTGTTCAAACAAATGATATCAATATCTTATATTGATATATTTGAGTATGGTCATACATTTTTAACAGTCTAACTTATCAAGGGGGCCATGGATATTTCTCCCATAATTGAGAGGGACAAATTCCTTCACTATCAATCGTATTCCTCTCCTCAATTTATTCTACATCTAACAGTAGTCTAATTTATTATCTGATTAAAGACAACTTTAGACAACGTCAAAATATAGAACTTATCAAGTAGGAAACCATGATGAATTTAGGTCGAAGGATTTTTAATATCATTATGGCTAGAAAGTACTTATGACATGTTCCATGAAGTACTCTCACAGTGGGTCATGTCCAATACAATGTTCTCTAACATTTATTTATATTTTGACTTGATATCACAAATATCCATGACCAGTAAAACATAGCCATCTAGTCACAAACATACAAATCTTAATTTATTATTGTTCCAATAATAATAATCGATCAGGGATTGTTTTAGAATAATCATTGTATTTATTGTTGGGTTTTACTATCAAGTCACGTACTTGATGGCTACAAAACAAAATGCACTATTCATAAAAAGGAAAACCTCATATTATTATATAAAATATAACGACAATAGTATAAGTACAAATTGACTCTAGAGCATATCCCTAACACCTGGTCCATTCTATTGGGTTAGAAATTATTATTATTTATTCTTAGACCCAATAAGCTCATAAATAATAAATATTAATTATTCATTTTATAGGATTATAAAAATAACTCAATAAATAATTAATGAGCTCAAATAGACCAAAATAATTATTCAAGTCTTTTATTTAGTTTAGGCCCATGTTAATTTTTTCAATTATTCAATTTAGGTTTAAGCCCTAAATAATTAATTAACCGATTAAATCAGATAATAAATTTAATTTAATTTATCTCGTCATTTTATTTTATTTCAATCCAATAATAAATTAGACTTCCTGAATAAAATAAAATCATTTTAAACTGAGACCATTTCCTCAACTTATAATTAATTAGAACTTATGAGCTATTACGAGGACCAAAAAGATATATTGTCTTGGCTACTAAAATGATCAAAATACTCATGTTATATAGATAGCTATATTTTGCATTTTAAATATTTTTTAATATCACCATAAGGAAATATTGACCCCAAGGACAATGCTGCATTAACAATGTCTTCGACCTACATGTGTAATGGCTAAAATACCCCTCTACACATCGTCGTGCATTTAGAGAGAAAAAAGTATAGTAACACTCTCTAATATCACCATAAGGAAATATTAACCCCAAGGACAATGCTGCATTAGCAATGTCTTCAACCTACAGGTGTAATGGTTAAAATACCCCTCTACACATTGTCATGCATTTAGAGAGAAAAAAGTGTAGTAACACTCTCTAAAAGACATCTACCATCCTTAGGCTTTTAGTCTAATGATCCACAACTTCTTGGAATATTTTCTCTTTTCAAGGGAGTTACCCTAATGCAAATATCCAAGTCATATTCCCCAAGGCTTTGAATATCTAAATCATTCGGACAACCACAAGAGGCGATATAGTATAGAAGTTATCTTGTACAAGTCTATCTTAACTAATTAGTTACATATATCCTACATACAAGTTTATTGGTTCTATAATAGAACCTTAATTCTAGTACATCAAAATATACGCTTCCAGCTTCGTCATCACACCAACTAATACTCAAGCTGTAGAGTATAAGTCCACGTTGTAACAGTAGTAGTCTAGGTTTAAACCATATAGTACTTTTAGAAACCACTACTATATGTCCAGTTCTACGTATTCGAAATACACTTGTGTTATGAAATTAGAAGACTACTCATTAGCTAAAGGTAATCCATTCTGTATTTAAAATTCATAATACAATAACCTTATTATGATGAGATACTCATTCTCATCATTCAGTTAAGAACAATAGTTTATATTTATGTGTTAAGTAACCCATGGTCCATACCTTATTATGAAAGATCTCCATTTACATGAACCATTTACTTAAACACAATAGGTCTTTTTCAATGAAATTGTGCACAAAAGTAAAGAAGAATTCACAAACAATTTTTGAGAATAAAACTTTTATTAATACAAATCAAAATTACATCAGAAACTTAGTCTAAGAGGGCATACATCCCAACACAAGTGGCTCCCACTTTTTTGATGAGTACAATTATCACTCTCTGTGATCTTTCTCTTCTCTAGACTCTTTAGAGTGAGTGTAAGTTATTGTTACAAATGAATATTGTACGCTACTTATACAAAGCTCCACTGAAGAAGTCCCACAGTTATTAGGAAATTGACTCTCACTTGAACATAATTGTCTTAAGCTTATCACATAAGTCTCGAGAAGGTTTTCCACCATTAAATTGATCTCATTAGATAAGATTGTATTCTAGAAATTTTATCCTTATCTCATAGGATAAGGATCAAGACTTGGTCTATGATGTTGTGAGACAAGCTCAAGCATAACATACTAGTCTTTCAGTCCATCTAGTGCATTTGACTCAAGTACACATATTTATTCCGTGTTTGCTTAACTAAGTATATCTACTTCAGGCAACTCTCGGTTATCTTCAAGTTAGTTTTTACCTAGCATTTAGACACACCCTTGACTCTTGCTCACATAGCCAACACTTGCATTCCACACCAACGCATATCAACATATTCTTGGCATGCCCCCAACGGTCATTCATCAAAGTGCTTGGCACCAACGTCTTGTCTAACGACTTTTAATCTCAATTGCTTTATCTATCGATCTTGGTCCTTTGAAGCGTGGCTGATCCAAGTAGCATCCTGCCTGTAGCATCCCAAATCCAACGAGACACTATATAATGATTCATCATAAATAAAATATTGTGAACTATGAATTCTTTTTATTTATTTATTTATTTATTATATACTAAGTGAACGTATGGAATGTTCACTACAACTTGCAAGTCATATACATCAATTTACCATACAAAAACCTTGAATATGGATAAATGTAGTTTACAAATTATAATATGTACTTAATAATATTAGTTCGTATCTGAGTTAAAGCCCTACAAGAAATAGGAATTTTTATAGACGATTTTAGCAATGATATTTTTAAGTGATATGCAATTCTATTGCTACGTTGATCACAAATCAAACGTTGAGGTTGGTGGCAATTTTTGCACAAATAATAGAGACCAAATAAGATGAATTAGCAACTATATATATATATATATATATATATATATATATATATATATATATTTCTTTTAATTTTTTAAATTGTAGAAGTAGCAATTTGGTCTAAAAAATGCGACCGAAAATGTCAATTGTTAAGTGGTAGCTAATTATCATCCAATTAGCGATTACTTCTAAAAAATAATTTAAAAAAAAATATGACAGTCACTTTACAGGACATTAATTAATGATTGATTAGTGATTATCTTTAATAAATGATTTGTTTATTTTTTAAATAATGATGGTCGCCGTTCAGACACTAATAAACAACTTATTAGTGATCGCTTTAAATGAAAAAACTAAAAAAGTAAGGGGGACGATAATAGCTCACAATATGCAAAGAATCATGCTCAGAGCCCATCCTTTCAGGGGCTAGTTTGCGAGTCTAGAGAAGGAAAAAAAAAAAAAAAAGAACTCTTAAGTTACGAGAGAAAAGAATAGAAAAGAAGGTGAATAATTTATATTTAGTATGTTTGGGAGTTTAAGAGGGAGAAAAAAAAGCAAACTTATTTTAGAGAGTGATTTTATAAAATTAGTGATGAGAAATTTTTAAAATAATTTTTTAGAGTGAAAAGAATTGGATAAAGTTGTAATTACTATGTAATCTTTCCATTTCTCTCCATAATTGGAGAGAAAGGATTTTGGAAAGTCAATCCACTTCTCTTTCTTGTTGGGATAAATTAGATATTTCATGTTGACAACGAGTATTTAGACTCACTCTTATATACTACTCATACTTCTCATCTCAATCCTATCTGAGATTGTGGTAGCATATTTATCTCATTCTTTTGGCCCAAGCAACCTTACTAGGTCCACACTTAGGGGCCAAACTCAGAACTAACCAAGCGGTATAGGATTCTAGGGAGGGTCCAAGAACGTGACTATGGGTCTAGAGGCACCTACAATCAACCACTTGCTTGCTGTCCTCATTGAGCCAAAATAGATATTCCAACTTAATAATTGATCACTTTTATATGTCATTTATACTTCTCATCCCAATTCTATTGGAGATTGGGTATCACACTTTCAAATTTTCACAAGAGAGTGAGTGTCCACAGTAGAGAGAGTGTATCCATCAGCAGTGCTATTGCGATAACCCTAGCATCTGCTTAAATTTCATCGAATTCGGGAGTTTCACAGTTGCTTCTTCAAAGTTTTGGTTCAAATTTCCTTGAGGTAATATTGCTCTTCGTCCTTGCCAAGAAGAAAAATGTGTACTCGGAAACAAGAATATTGGCATTATTTGATTAGCGCTGATTAAATTTTCTAGAAAATAGAATATGGTTGTTGAACTTGTGGTCTACAATGCCATTATTTTTTAACCAATTTATTTTTGTTGTGTTTGTTTTATTGATTATTTATTTATTAATTATTATGGTTGATTTGAATTTAACCCTTACCATGAGGTTTGGAACCTTGTCAAATCTGAGTTTCTAATTCTCAAGCCTTTTAGCAAAGAAATCAGATAGGTCTTAGACTATGGAGTCATTTCACTAGTAGGCATGCCTATGCAACTTTGTAGTGGAGTCTTGGAATTACACATGGAAGAGTCATATGCATGAACTCTTGAGAAAATTTTGCTTTGTATTAGATTCTACTTGTCTAAGCTTTACATGATATTAGTAATATGTTCTTCTGCTAGAATTATTTTGATAATCCTATAGTTGTTGAAATCAAATGCTTAGAAATAAATTGTTTTGTCTTGGATGAGTTCCACAGAATTGTAATCTAATGGTTAGACTAAATTAAAGTCTCTTTGGACCATTTCTAGCTATTCCCATCTATTATAGCTGCTCTTTTTGCATCCAAATACCAATCTACCTTCTTATTTCTGTTGAGCCAACCTTGAATAATGGTCCCAAAATAGCCAGCATTTTTATTATCTATATGTGTGAACCTGTCTATCATTATACTTGATATGGATCTTTTTTTTATCAAATTATAATAGATTAGAAAGTGATTTTTATCGTGGATGGCTACCTGATGGTCAGTCCTGTACTGTTAATCCCCTTCACATTTTATTATTTAGAAAAAGTTGAAACTATAGTACATTTTGATGAATGCTTATTGTTTATCTGCCTAAAATTTATCCTATTGTCGATGTGTATCTTCTTGTGTACTTTTTTTAGAAAAGGATATTCTTTTAAAAAATATAGGGGAATAAAATTTGGACGGAACAAAAATGTGCATTTTTCAATTTAAAAAATGGGAAAATAACATTGAATGGTGAGATTTAGTTTTTAGAAAAACTAGTAGTTTAAGTGGAGTAGACAAAAATACCTTTCTAATATTGATCGGTTTTGTATGGTGAGAGATGCACAAAGTCAAAAGAAAATGCACTGTTGAGTTTTGTATGGTTTTTAAGTTTGGAAGTATTTAGAAGAAGGTGAGATGGCAAAATGTTTTTTTTTTATTAAATTTCAATTTGAGGAAATTGAAGATTGGTGACTAATACTTTGTGATATTAGGACCTGCCACACATTTGCACTTTTATGTTATTTTGACCATGTTGTGTGTTGAATGTATCCTGACAAATTTTTTTGCTCCAAATATCAAGATATGTTAAAACAATAATTCTACAAAAATAAGTTGCATTGGTAGATTGAGTGATTTTTTGGGGGTAACTTCCTACTTTGTGATTATAGCTGTGTTATTCTAGTATATAGATGTGACTAATTCTTTAATCATTGCTAAGGTGATATTTAGCAGCTGATTCCCCACTAACTATGGATTTGCCAAACCTTATTATTCTTTGAAAGAGAAGACTTTTAAATGAATGTAATATTTGTGAATACTTATAATCTGAAGATATTGACAATAAAAAGATTGTTTAAGTTTGTTTGTAGATTATTATCTTGTTCCTTATCTCTTTTCTTATCACAATTGTTTAAGTTTGTTTGTAGATTAGTATCTTGTTCTTGATCTCTTTTCTTATCACAACATTATTCATCTTTCTTAGGGAGTTTACAATCATAATCATCATCAAGTGGATCTATCTTCAACTTTATGATTGTGTTGTTATCAAAGAATTCTTTATAAACATTCTACCTTTTCAAATTAGTCTCTGTAACCTTGAAGCAATGGGTTTCCTACAAGTTGTTGCTCAGTATTTCTCGGTGTTTAGCCAGATTTTGCTCATCACTTGCTTGACTTGTTATCTTTATATATTCCAGTGCAACTTATCCTAAAGACTAAAAAACTAGTCCTTAGAAATAACTGTCCCTATATTCTTGAAGTTGTGTATACAAATATTTTCTTTACTTTTACAAGCTATCTATTTGATATTGCAATGCTCACAGAGAAGGAGCTAAGAGAAATAAGACCTAATTGTAAAAGAAACATAAAAAGAGACTAAAAAAGGCGAATCTATTGATTGATTGTCCCTCATGCATGCGGCTAGCATTGTTACCATGACACCAACTTTTAAATGATGATTGAAAGAGATCTAACAATTAACATTATATATTTATGCTTCTGATCTAGACATACAAAAAGCTCTAGATACAAGGTTTTGGAAGGATAACTAGTCTAGTTCCTTGAATTTTTAGCATATTTCGAAAATCTTTTTGACTAATTGTTTCTTTAGTTGATCCCCCCCCCCTTCTAAGACATTGTTTTAGGCCAAAGCATCATATCTAATTTGGGAGAAAAAGAAAGTAGAAGAAAGATTTAGAGAAAGTCTGATTTCAATTGATGCTTCCTTACATTACTGTTTATTCTATCTCTAACACTTTGTCAAAACAAATTGAGTCATAAGAACATAAAACCCTTTACTACAACAATGTTGTTTATAGACTTTTACAGTTCCCTTATGTGTGCTAGGGATGAAATTTTAATTCAAATTCAAGATGTTAGTGTATCTATTATTGCACCATCATTTCTTCATTTGGAGAAAGGGCAAATTCATCTGTAGGAGAAAGAGAAGGTAGAGTACACAAAATATGTAACTTTGTGTAAAGTATTTTGAATGATCTTTTATGTTTGTCTTCTTAAACTAGTTCCACATTAACTTGTTTAAATTTGAAACATCCTTTTGAGTGATAGACAATCATTCCCCATAGGTAATGAGTGATTATTAGAGTTGTAAATAAACTAAACGTTCATGAATAATAGTTTGTTCGAGCTCGTTCATATTCGAACAAAGTTCATTCGATTAATATTCGATTTGAATTCGAATAAAATATTAAACTTGATTAATAAACAAACGAATTTGAACATGTTCGCTAACACATTTAATTGTTCATGTATATATTATATTTTAAAATTTAATTATATTAATTATATTTTATTTATTTATATCCTATAATGTTAATATTTATATTGATAAGGAATGCTTGAAGTTTATGTTGTGGAATTTCTTTCATTGTTTTAAGTGAGATATTTAATTATTTCATGGTATTTTATAATTAATTAATTAATTTTACTTTTTTATAATTTTATTTTATGTAATTATACTGTGATGAAAATGTTTATATTTTATTTTATTTTTATCATTATAATGTATTAAAAATGCTTAGATTTGATTTTTTTAATGATTTTTTGAATTATATTTTTTATAAATTTTAGAATAAAAATATAAAATAAACGAATTCGAACAATTCAATTTTAAACATTAATCAAGTTTTTCAAACTTGAACTTAAACGAAATCAAATATTATCAATGAATGAATTTGAATATGAATTCAAGTTCGATTAATAAATGAATAAACTTGAAGACTGTCCGATTTTTATCAAACTCAAACTCCAAAAATGTGAAGTTTGGTTCATTAATATTTGAATATAGCTCTAGCGATTACTTTTAAGTCAATTTCATGCTATATATGTTTGCATTATTTTTTGTCTATCTCTAAATCGTATTAAATATTATTTTCACGACCATAAATTGTCATTATTGAAGGAAAACGCAGAAACAGGGGAGCCATGGACGAAAAAAAAAACAGAGAGAAAAATAAAACGCGAGCCATAAAGGCCATGCGGAAGCGTGAAGATCATACCTTTGCGTTCCTTAACCCTCCTAGGTTGCGTAAGAGCAGATTGAACGACTGGAATCGCCTAGCTTTGTCCACTTGAAGGAGCTTCCGGTTGAACACCCGCTAGCATTCTACTCCGCCTTGTTTGCATTAACGCTTAGCTCTCCAACTCTCGGGATATTCCTCAGCCTAACCTCTAGTTGGTGAACACTATGGTGAAGAGGAACGATCTCAAAACTCCTTAGTTCTTTCGCTATTGATTAGTAAAGAACAAGAAGAAACCACAGAGGAAGGGAGAGGGAAAAAAGGAGAGTTCCCAGAGAGAGAGAGTCACGTGAGTGTGTAAGGCTAGGAAAGAAATTAGGGTTTTTCCTTTTCAAAGAGTTGTTTATATTTTGCCTAAACTAGGTCTCTCAATCTCTGATAAACATCTCCCCGGGATTTCAAAACACCCGGATGTTATCCTGAAAAACAGTTTGGCCTAACCTTAAACTCCTCTTAACCGTATCTGGAAAAAACCCTAAGGTCCAAGCTATTGGGCCAGATAAATATTTATTATTTTTCTTGGACCCAAAAGGCCCAAAATAATAAATATTAATTATTTATTTTCTGGGCTTACATAAGTAACCCAATAAATAATTAATGAGCTCAAATGAACCATAATAATTAATCTTTAATTATTTATTTCTTGGGCCTATATAAATAACCCAATAAATAATTAAACATTAATTATTTTCCCTAGTTTAAGCTCAGGTTAATTTCTTAATTATTCATACTGGACCTAGGCCCTGAATAATTAATTAACCAAATAAACTAGATAATTAATTTCTCTCAACTTTTATTTTATTTATTTATTTATTTATTTTATTCCAATCCAATAATAAATTAGACTTCCTGAATAAAATAAAATAAAACAAAATAAAATAAAATCCTCTTCAACCGAGACCAATTCCTCAACCCAAAAATAGTTAGGACCTACGGGCTATCTCGAGGACCAAAAAGACACATCGCCTTGGCTGCTAAAATAACCAAAATACCCCTGCTATATAAATAGCTGTATTTTGCATTTTAAATATTTCCTAATATCACCATAAGAAAATATTGACCCCAAGGACAATGCTGCATTCGCAAAGTCTCCGACGTACAGGTGAAATGACTAAAATACCCAACCCCTCTACACATCGCCGTACATTTAGAGAGGAAGAAGTGTACTAACACCCCCCTAAATGACATCTACCATCCTTAGGCTTCTAGTCCAATGATCCACGACTTCCTGGAGTGTTTCCGCTTTCCAAGGGAGCTACCCTAAAGCAAACATCCAAGTCATGTTTCCCAGGGGCCTGGATAATTTAGACCATTCGGACAACCACAAGGGGCGATATAGTACATAAACTATCTTGTATAAGTCTGTCTTAACTAACTAGTCACACATACCCAACATGCAAGTATATTGGCCCTATAATAGAACCTCAACTACAGCAAATCAAAGTATATGCTTCCAGCTTCGCTAGACCACCAACTCATACTCAAGTCGTAGAGTACTAGTCCACGTTGTAGCGGTAGTAATCTAGGTTTCTACCATATAGTACTTTGAGAAACCACTACTACAGGTCCTGTTCTACGTATTCGAAATACGCTTATGTCATGAATTGAGTGGACTACCCACTGGCTAAAGGTAAGCCATTCCCCATTTGGAATTCATAACATAATAACCTAAACATGATGAGGTTCCCAGTCTCATCAATAGGTTAAGAACAAATGTTTATGTGTTAAATAACCCGTGATTCATACCTTACTGTGAAAGACCACCATTCACATGGATCACTTATTTAAACACAATGGGTCTGTTCCAAACGAAACTCGTGCACAAACAAAAAGTAAATTCACAAACAATTTCTGAAAATAAATTCTTTTATTAAATAATTCGATTTTACATCAGAAACCTAGTCTAAGAGGGCATACAATCCAACAATCTCCCACTTGCACTTTAAGACTAGGTAAGTCCATAGATGCCCACCCCTATGGCGTCTAAGTGTCTCTTGAAGACTCTCTCAGCCAAAGGCTTGGTGAATGGGTCTGCTAGATTGTTTTCTGAGATAATATGCTCCACCATGACTTCCCGTCTCTGGATGAAATCCCGGATCAGGTGGTACTTCCTCTCGATATGTTTCCCTTCTTGTGGTTCCGAGGCTCCTTAGATTGCGACACTGCTCCAGTGTTGTCGCAATACATCACAACCGGCCTGTCCATATGTGGTACGACTCCAAGTTCTGAAAGAAACTTCCGGAGCCAGACTGCTTCCTTGGACGTTTCCGAAGCTGCCACATACTCAGCTTCCATGGTTGAGTCAGCAATACAAGATTGCTTGATACTCTTCCATGAAATTGCTCCTCCAGACAAGATGAAGACATATCCACTAGTGGATTTTCTCTCATCCTTATCCGCCTGGAAGTCTGAGTCTGTGTATCCTGCAGGAACCAAATTATCAGCCCTGTAAACCAGCATATAATCTCTCGTTCCCTTGAGGTACTTGAGAATATGCTTTACAGCTTGCTAATGAACCTCCCCTAGGCTTGACTGATATCTGCTAACTAAGCCCACGGTAAAGCAAATATCTGGCCTAGTACATAGCATGGCGTACATGAGACTTCCCACAGCCAAAGTATAGGGAATCCTACTCATTTTGTCCTTTTCTTCTTGAGACTTAGGACAGTCCTTCGAAGAAAATGACAACCCATGTCTGCAAGGGATTAGAGCTCCCTTGCATGAGTCCATGCTGTACTTGGCCAGCATCTTGTTAATGTATGTCGCTTGGGATAATCCTAACATTCTCTGCTTCCTATTTCTAAGAAGCCTAATCCTGAGAATGTAGCTGGCTTCTCCCAAGTCCTTCATACTGAATTGACTAGACAACCAAACCTTTATAGATGACAATGTTCCTACATCATTTCCAATGAGTAGAATGTCATCCACATACAGGACAAGAAAAACCATATTGATGCCTTCAAGTTTCCTGTACACGCATGGTTCATCTTCGTTTTGAATAAAACCATAAGATTTTACAGTCTCATCAAAACGAATGTTCCATGCTCTTGATGCCTGCTTAAGTCCATAAATGGACTTCTTAAGCTTGCAAACCATGTGTTCCTGGCCTTCAGCAATGAAGCCTTCCGGTTAGGACATATAGATGTCTTCACTAAGATGGCCATTCAAGAATGTCGTCTTGACATCCATTTGCTATATCTCGTAGTCATAGTGACAGGCGATGGCAAGGAGGATGCGAATGGATTTAAGCATGGCTACCGGGGAAAAAGGTTTCCTCATAGTCGATACCCTCTTTCTGAGTATACCCTTTTGCCACAAGCCTAGCTTTGAAGGTTTCCACCTTCCCATCCGCTCCTCTCTTCCTCTTGTATACCCACTTGCACCCAATGGATTTTATCCCTTCAGGTGAAGCTACAAGATCTCAAACCTGATTAAGGTACATAGACTCAATCTCGGCTTTCATTGCTTCATGCCACAGATTTGCATCGGCATCAACAATAGCCTCCTCATATCTAGCGGGGTCTTGTTCCTGATAGTCGGAAACCAGCTCAAAGGCTTCTCCAGTCCATCTATCCGGAACCCTAGACACTCTCCCACTACGACGAGGCTCCATTTGCACAAGCTCTTGAGGCTGTGCCTCTTCTTATTCCAAAATCGGGTCAGTAGAAGTTGATTCCATAGATAACTTCTCCTGCAGTTCCAACCTCGTTGAACCTTTAGTGGAAGTACTTTGATCATCTTCCAAGTATCTAGCATTGGTACTGACTAGTACCTTCTGCTCCTTAGGATGATAAAAGTAGCCTCCTTTTGTCCCTTTTGGATACCCAATAAAATAGCATAATTCTGATCTTGGTTCCAACTTGTCTCCCTTGATCAAGTACATAAGTCGGACACCCCCAAATCCCGAGATGATTCGGACTTGGCTTACGCCCATCCACATCTCATAGGGAGTCCTAGGTACCGACTTGGAAGGCACCAAGTTCGGAATATATGCCACTGTTTCCAGGGTATATCCCCGTAAGGATACTCGGAAGAGTAGCATGAGACATCATGCTTCGGACCATTTCCATCAACGTCCAGTTCCTTCTCTCGCCTACTCCGTTCTGCTCGGGGGTTCCTGCAGCAGAGCTGGGATACTATCCCATGATGTACCATGTAGTCCTTGAATTCACCTAGGAGGTACTCTCCACCACGATCCGATCGTAAGATTTTGATTAATTTACCTGTCTGACGCTCCACTTCAACCTTAAACTCTTTGAACTTGTCAAAAGAGTCAGACTTGCGTCTCATCAGGTAAATGTAACCATACCTCGTACAATCATCCGTGAACGTGATGAAGTACTCAAAACCTCCTCTAGCTGGTGTAGACAAAAGACCACACACATCAGTGTGAACGAGACTCAACACCTCCTTGGCTCTATCCGCCTTTGGTGTAAAAGACCTTTTGGTCATTTTTCCCATCAGGCAGGATTCACACTGAGGCCAACTTTCCAATCTTAATGAGCCCAAAGGCCCATCATGGATTAGCCTCTGAATCCTAGTCGAGTTAATATGACCCAACATCAGATGCCAAAGGTATGAATCATTGATATTGGTCTTTCTCTTCTTAGTTAAAGGTTCAGACAGAGCGTTATTTAATTGGTTGTTAATAAGGTTTAAAAAGAACAAATTTCCATACATGTGCCCAGTACATAAAATTTCTCCATCTCTACTAATAGAAATACCAGAATGGAAAGATACAGAATATCCTTGATTAATAAGTTTTGCAACTGAAATCAAATTCTGACGAAAACCAGGTACATATAAAATGTCTTTTAAAACCACTATCTTATTACAATAAAAAATAAGATCCAACTCTCCCACTGCAAGGGCCCAGACTTGTGCTCCATTACCCACTCGAAGCCCAGTTCGCCCTTCTTGAGTCTTCTTATCTTCCTAAACCCCTGCAAGGAGTTACAGATATGATCAGTGGCTCCTGAATCAACAATCCAAGTGGAAGTTGATCCTACCATTGATATGGACTCTAGATAGTAAACATTACCTATGGGGTTTTTCTTGGCCTGAAGATCTGGACACTCTTTTTTCCAGTGTCCCTTCTTTCCACACTTGAAGCACTTGCCATTTGGTTTGTCATTGGGCTGGGCTGCTGCATTCCCCTTCTTCCTCTTGAACTTTCTGGGCTTAGGCCCAATTCGTGAAGAAGAGGCCTTAGCAATCATGGCCTTAGACTGTGGCTTCATGACCTTCTCCGCCATCTGGAGCTCCTTCATCAGTTCAGTCAAACTCATGTTCAACTTATTCATGTTATAGTTTAACTTGAACTGTTTGTGAAGAAGAGGCCTTAGCAATCATGGCCTTAGACTGCGGCTTCATGACCTTCTCCGCCATCTGGAGCTCCTTCATCAGTTCAGTCAAACTCATGTTCAACTTGTTCATGTTATAGTTTAACTTGAACTGAGTGAAAGAACCTGGTAGAGATTCGAGAACCATGTCCACTTGGCTCTCGGGGTCAATGACAGCCCCTAAGATTTCTGCCTCCTCGAAAGAAGCAATCATCTTGAGCATATGCTCTCGGACTGATGCTCCCTCAGCCATCTTGGTGTTTACAATTGTTCGAAGAGCCTTCTGCCTTGCGGGCCGGCTCTTGTCCGCGAACATAGTTGCCAACGATTGACTTATGTCATATACAGAAGCCATGTGCTCGTGTTTTGACTGGAGCACATTAGACATGGAAGCTAACATATAGCAACGTGCCATTTCGTCAACTTTCTTCCATGCCTTTTCAGCCTCTCACTCTTCAGCGGTGGAACCTTCCCCGATAACAGTAAGGTGTTCTCGTAAAGGACATACTTATACTCCTCACCGTGAGTATTATGTCCAGGTTCCTTTTCCAGTCCACATAGTTTGGACCCGTTAACTTATTCTCCCTGAGAATAACGGCCAATGGACTAAAAGAACCTCCCACCATTTCTGAAAATTGAAAATAAAAGAAAGAAATTAGTTTGTGAAAACAAAATGAAATTTGTACACTGAAAATAATTTGGCTCTTAGGAAAACTGACATAGCTTCTTGGGAAGATTAACAGTTTCCTAAGTTAAGTGTATTAACCACCACAAATTAATTTCCCTTCTAGGTAATGGTCTAGAGAATAACTCCATCGTGGGATGGCCGTTTCCTCTCATTTCCTATGGACATACCTCGCACTATAACCTCCAACGTGGGCTGGCCGATCATAGTACGTGTCCCGGGTTATTAATTACATCTTTCCATTAGATCTAGATCCTTGTGGTATCCCCATCCTATACGGGTTCATTCCCAGGGTGACGCGAGGGGATCCACGATCTCTAATGAGGACCGTGATGGAAGCCGTGGGGCCGTTGGAACCCCTCTCCCACTTAGTCTTTTAAAATAAAGGTTTTCTGGAAAATATCCTTTTGAAATTTTCATTAAGTTTTTCTTAACTCAAAAATAAAATATCTAAGTTCAATAAAATCTCTATGTTAAGGCTTATATCCTTTGAAAGATTTCCTCCATGGACTAATTTTATATTAGTTAAAACTTAATGATTTCAAAAATTTTCCAATTAAAACTTTCTAGAGACTTTGGTCTCAAGTTTATTTGACAAAATCATTTTTCTAGTACAAAACAAAACAAAATGGCTCTCCATTTTAATTTACAAAAATATCTAAATCCAATATATTTTCTATGTCAAGGATTAAATCATTTGAGAAAATATTTAAGGATTAATTTTTGTACCAATTAAAATAACCATTTAGTTTTTAAAGAAAAATATTTTTTCTTGCCAAAACAAAAGGTTCCCAGAGACTTTGGTCTTTGAGAAAAAGCACACATAGGTACATAAAAAAAAAATAGCATGCTAGAAAACAATAAACGTTTTCATACTTTTCTATTTTTTAAACCTAAGTGCCCAAATAATAGAATTAAACACATTAATTAATTAATTAATGATCTTGTTTAATCCTAAAATCCCTTACTAATATTTTTCATGCAAATATATTCCAAGAATATAAATATTGCAAAAATATTAACTTCGCCTGGTATGGGACCCAAAACGAAAAAGAAAAAAAAATTAAAAAATTTTGACTGGCGGTCTACTGCACCAACCGCACCAAATCCTCGCCCGCGTGGCCTGCGGTCCACCGAGGCCTCTGTGCACCAGCCGCACCTAATCTCCTGCAGCTTCAACCCGTGGAGCCGCCCCCGCGCCCGCGACCCACGCCCGCGTGCCCTCTGCTGCCGACCCGCGATCTCGCCCAATGACCCGCGCGCAAACCCAGTCTCCAATTGCAAATTTGAATTGTGAAAACCGGCTTGAGTTGCTATAGTAAGGCTCGGCTTAGGCGGCTCGCGGGTAGTGGCTCCTCTCACAGATCTTGCGGCTCGGTTCGGCGGCTTATGAATAGTGTCTTTCTTCTTCGTTTTTCTCAGCGCGTTTTTTTTTTCACAGAAGATTTTTCCTTCGATTTTTCTCTGTCTTCTTTGACTTCTTTGGACATTTTTACTCATAAAAACTCATCCAAAACATAAACACAACCGCCTATACCCATTAAAATTGGGTTTACACGATTAAAACACCAAAGCCAAAAAATTTACAGAGATCCTATGCTTCCACTGTGAAGCTTACAAATCCACCTATCCCATACCAAAATAGCGAAGGATCACAGGTATAATCATCTTCTCCATTTTATTAACTACCATGCTCCCTATATTGATCAAAACCAATGGCTCTGATACCACTTTGAAGGAAAACGCAGAAACAGGGGAGCCATGGACGAAAAAAAAAACAGAGAGAAAAATAAAACGCGAGCCATAAAGGCCATGCGGAAGCGTGAAGATCATACATTTGCGTTCCTTAACCCTCTTAGGTTGCGTAAGAGCGGATTGAACGACTGGAATCGCCTCGCTTTGTCCACTTGAAGGAGCTTCCGGTTGAACACCTGCTAGCCTTCTACTCCGCCTTGTTTGCATTAACGCTTAGCTCTCCAGCTCTCGGGATATTCCTCAGCCTAACCTCTAGTTGGTGAACACTATGGTGAAGAGGAACGATCTCAAAACTCCTTAGTTCTTTCGCTATTGATTAGTAAAGAATAAGAAGAAACCACAGAGGAAGGGAGAGGGAAAAAAGGAGAGTTCCCAGAGAGAGAGAGTCACATGAGTGTGTAAGGCTAGGAAAGAAATTAGGGTTTTTCCTTTTCAAAGAGTTGTTTATATTTTGCCTAAACTAGGTCTCTCAATCTCTGATAAACATCTCCCCGGAATTTCAAAACACCCGGATGTTATCCTGAGAAACAGTTTGGCCTAACCTTTAACTCCTCTTAACCGTATCTGGAAAAAACCCTAAGGTCCAAGCTATTGGGCCAGATAAATATTTATTATTTTTCTTGGACCCAAAAGGCCCAAAATAATAAATATTAATTATTTATTTTCTGGACTTACATAAGTAACCCAATAAATAATTAATGAGCCCAAATGAACCATAATAATTAATCTTTAATTATTTATTTCTTGGGCCTATATGAATAACCCAATAAATAATTAAACATTAATTATTTCCCCTAGTTTAAGCTCAGGTTAATTTCTTAATTATTCATATTGGATCTAGGCTCTGAATAATTAATTAACCAAATAAACTAGATAATTAATTTCTCTCAACTTCTATTTTATTTATTTATTTATTTATTTTATTCCAGTCCAATAATAAATTAGACTTCCTGAATAAAATAAAATCCTCTTCAACCGAGACCAATTCCTCAACCCAAAAATAGTTAGGACCTACGGGCTATCCCGAGGACCAAAAAGACACATCGCCTTGGTCGCTAAAATGACCAAAATACCCCTGCTATATAAATAGCTGTATTTTGCATTTTAAATATTTCCTAATATCACCATAAGGAAATATTGACCCCAAGGACAATGCTGCATTCGCAAAGTCTCCGACGTACAGGTGAAATGACTAAAATACCCCTCTACACATCGCCGTACATTTAGAGAGGAAGAAGTGTACTAACACCCCCCTAAATGACATCTACCATCCTTAGGCTTCTAGTCCAATGATCCACGACTTCCCGGAGTGTTTCCGCTTTCCAAGGGAGCTACCCTAAAGCAAACATCCAAGTCATGTTTCCCAGGGCCCGGATAATTTAGACCATTCTGACAACCACAAGGGGCGATATAGTACGTAAACTATCTTGTATAAGTCCTGTCTTAACTAACTAGTCACACATACCCAACATGCAAGTATATTGGCCCTATGATAGAACCTCAACTACAGCAAATCAAAGTATATGCTTCCAGTTTCGCTAGACTACCAACTCATACTCAAGTCGTAGAGTACTAGTCCACGCTCGTAGCGGTAGTAGTCTAGGTTTCTACCATATAGTACTTTGAGAAACCACTACTACAGGTCCTGTTCTACGTATTCGAAATACGCTTATGTCATGAAGTGAGTGGACTACCCACTGACTAAAGGTAAGCCATTCCCCATTTGGAATTCATAACATAATAACCTAAACATGATGAGGTTCCCAGTCTCATCAATAGGTTAAGAACAAATGTTTATGTGTTAAATAACCCGTGATCCATACCTTACTGTGAAAGACCACCATTCACATGGATCACTTATTTAAACACAATGGGTCTGTTCCAAACGAAACTCGTACACAAACCAAAAGTAAATTCACAAACAATTTCTGAAAATAAATTCTTTTATTAAATAATTCGATTTTACATCAGAAACCTAGTCTAAGAGGGCATACAATCCAACAATTATATATCTAAATGGAATATCGTATTTAGATGTATAGAATATATGTTTCAGGGATAAGGGAACTTAATAAAGAATTCATTAGCGGAGTTTTGTGTAAGTAATTGAATAGAACATATTAGTTATATTTAAACTTTCAAATCTATCATATGTTGCATTTTTTACTATAAACTTGAATTTTCATATCAAAATTCATAGAGACACTTTAGATAGGATTTACTGAAGGATCCAAAAATGGATATGTTTATGAGTCAGGTATTGAGTCTTCATGTCTCATACCAGAGTACGCTCAAAGTGGATATAACTGTGGTGAGCCTTCGAGTGCACCAACCAAGGTACATGTGGACAAGAAGATAAAAAAGGTAGAAATGAAATTTGAAAATAAAATGCAAAGGAAAGATTATTATATTCTCTACCTGTTAGACATACATCGAGATCTCTATCAATATTTGGGATTATAGGTAATTCCAACACCACATTTTAGTTACTTCACTCTAAACTAGGATAATGATGATGATGATACTCTTGATGATATTGATGATGATATATTGGTCCTTTTTTAGTGATTTTTGTTTATTTTGTATCCTTTATTTTTTAATGGAAACATTCGAACTTTGTTGTATTCTCCACAATCATACTTCGTATGTTATTGATTTAACTTAGTTTAATTGTATATCTTTGAAGTTGTTGATCTATTTTATGATTTGTTAAATACGTTAGTTATGGTACATTTGGTTTAGATAATTTAAGTTGTGAATGCATTAAAAAAAGTATGATAACAGGCTAAATTCATTGCTCGAAAATGTTTTTTTTTAAAAAAAACTAAATTATTAACGATCGACAGCATTCAATCACTAATTAGAACACGGTCACAATTTAGCGACTAAAACAAGTCAATTGCTAATTAGTGACTGATTATTGCTTGCCAATTTAGCAACTCATTTGGTCACGCAATTTTCTAAATATAATTATTTTTTTTATTTTTTACTATTGATGAATTAGAGATCAAAAGAAAAAAGGTAATTGCTACAATTTTACTGACCACATAAAGCATGACCGCTGATGTTCGGTCGCTATTTAGTTTGTTATTGAATTTCAGCGACCGATTAACAATCAAACTTGCGGTCGTAAAAAACTCTATTTCTTGTAGTAAAGGTAGTTATTTAGTTATTAAAGTATTTCTAATTAGGTTAGAATATTTTGAATTTAATATTCATTTAGTGCATCTTTTTCCTTTAGAATAGTTTCTTTAGAAAATAAGTTTTTATTGTGTTCCCTTTAAACAAGTAGTGATTATCAATCTTATTGATCATGTGGAATTTTCTAATCCAAAAGCATTTAGTAAACACATTTCACTATTTGATAAAGAATGTTGATTGGAACTATAAAGAAGCCCTAAAAAGGAACATATAAGGAAGACATTTCACTATTTGATAAGTTGTTTCAACAAGTAAATCTGGCAAAAATGCCCTCCACATACAATCGTAGGATTGCCGCGTTCATAATGCTAAAGAGTGAAAAGTGATGCAAATGCTCATAACTTCATGAAACATGCAACATACACTTCGAGTGGCCACGTTCAACCCCTAACCAAAATTGGGACACCTCGTCTGGTTGAAGTTGAGAGGTTTTTCAATTGTTTAATTTTTTGTTTTTAAAATTTATGTTGCAATTAAAACTTTGATGTTGTCAATGTATGAACAATTTTTTTTTTCTCTCTTTTACTCTCCTCTATAAATATTATTCAACTTTTAAAAAAAAATTCACACTTCCATCCAATTTATTTTTCAATTAATTTATTTCAAATCTCAATTATTTTCAATCAAAATTCTCTCAATTATCACAAAATTCTAATTAATAGTTATTTATATTAAATCTTCTCTTTATCTTTAGTTTCAAATTTCATTATTATTAAATTTATTTTCTTAATTTCTTGAAAAAAAAAGTCTTAACCAAATAGTTCTAAGGCTAAGTAAAAATGTTTGAGGATATAATCTAAATTTCCAATCAGAGACATTTAGCACACCAACCGGCTATCAATAGCCTGCTAACATTGGTCCAAAGGTTTTTTTTTTTTTCAATGATATTTACAATTTGATTTGGATTGAGAGAAACAGAGGGAAAGAAGAGGAGAGAAAATGAAAGGTTTAGGTTTTTAGGTGTTTGAATTAATTTTCTAGAAAAAAAAAAGGAAGGAAATATAGGGATTTAATATAGCATAAAAGTTTTAATATCCTTTCCATCCGAAAGTGCATGGAAATAGAAGAAAAGAAAGCCTTATTTAATAAATTTTTAATAAACGGTTTAAAGTACTTATAATAAATAAAATATTTAATATTATCATATCAAATTAGTATGTAAAAATGTAAATATAAATCATATCATTTTCTTTTTTCTCATTCGCTTCCTTTTTCCAAATGCCATAGTTAATCTTTTTTTTATTTGTCCTCCATATATAATAAAATACTATAAATAATCATTGGTATAACACCACACCTTAATTACGCCTAGGTCATGGGAAGAATAGCATTCATTGAACATGTGTGTGTGTGCGCGCGCGCGTGCGTGCACATATGAGTGCGTGTGCATGTAGGTGTAATCTAGGACCATTGCATGAACTTGTGATTTTGTGTTTGATTGCTATGTGAATATTTGAATTTTCTTAAATGTGTTTGTATTTAATTTTATGATTTAAAATAAGGTAAATAAATGAGAGTCATTATTTTAATTATTTGTATTGAGAAATATCTTGGGTGGAAGAAAAATTCGATTCCTAGCCTTTTAAAGGTTTCCTCTGTAATTTTCTTAAAGCCTAGGCCCCATGGGAGAACTATAGGTGAAATTTTAAGCTGTGATTCATTTTGAAAATTTAGATAAAATAAAACTATGTTTGGGATTTTGAAAACCCTACTTTCCTAAATTTTCTCCTAGTATTTCTTTCCCTTGGCCACCACCCTTGGATACCCTAACTCCTACAATCTTACTCATTGTATATCAAGAGAGGTCTTGATAAATCTCTCTCTTAATTTATCTCCTCTTGGCCATCCTTCATGATCTTCTAGTCCCTATAATTGTGCTTGTTAGTTATCAAGAAAAATCTTGATTGATCTTTTCTTATTCTTTCTTCTCTCAACCGCCACTTTTGGGGTTGCCAAGAGGCACACCTATTTTCTTTTTCTTGTATGGGGGAAATCCTATTAAAACTTGGATTCCTAGTTCCTCTCCTCTTAGCTTCCATTTTTAAATTTCATAATTCGTATAATTTTGTTCAATATCTATCAAAAAAATATTGTAACCAACTTTACTTCGAATCTTCTTTTCTTGACTTGACTGCCACTTTTTTTTCTTTCTTTCTTACAATTTCTCTTGGCTTTCCTTCTCTTGGTTGAATTCCTCTTGCCTATCCAAGACTCATGACTTCTACTCCTCTTCTTCTTCTTCTTCTTCTTCTTTTTTAATCAAACTCTAAAATTCCTTGTAGCTGAAAATCTTTCTCAATATTGATTCCAATCGTTAATCTTAATCTCCTAAGTTCTTACGCTTTATTCTTCTTTTCTCTCAACAACAAAACTTCATCACAAAATTTTCCCTAGTCGACACCTTCCATTGCTCTCAATACTCATGGTTCCTCACACCTCTTTCAAGACCTTGATTTTCGACTTGAGTAAAAGAAATTGTTTGTCGTTCTTGCAAGGATGTCCAACGTGATATTCATCTAAGAGGTAAGCAAAAAGTTCAATATTTTCCCTCTCTTTAAGTGCCACCATCCATAGTTTTTACATAATGTGATTTTTAGCCTTTTGATGGGGGTTTGTCCATATGTTTTGGTTTAGAGTGGCATAGGTTGTTGATATTTGAGTTCTTTCTTAATACTCTTGCAAAAGAAACGATTTTTATAAAGAAATTTGATTCAAAAAACTCATCTTTTATGTTTAAAAAGAAAAACTGATCATGAATATAGAAAACTTCACAGCTTTCGAATAAGTGTTTTTGAATGAATCTTGCATGAGATTTGTTAGGGTTTGAGAATGCTAAGTCCTAGCACTCTCTTGTACACATTAGGGGTTGATTTTCTTGAGAAAAAAGATCTAAGAAACCTTTTTCTTGATGCATGAAAATTGAACATGTATTGCTGGAAAATTTTCTGCTATATGACATGTCGTATTTAGAGTTCGAAAATTATAGCAATGCAAAGTTTCTTTGAAGCACCTATTTGGAACTTGATTTGTGTGTAAATTTGATGACTTTTATGTGAGTTAGCATGTTAGAAAACACTGTCATAGTTTGTCAAAATTCTACAAAATAGTAATGCTAGGAAGGTCACAGTATTCATATAATCTGTTTTGGGACATGCTTTATGATCTATTTTGCAGCTTTGAAGGGGATATTATGGTGTTATTACAATAGGAAATATATATTTTTATATTAAAAATTTTGGAGTAAATTTGAGTTCAAAATTTGAAGATCTTTGTCTACCAAAATGACGCTATTCTTGGGCCAAACTTGAGTTGTGAACAATCTGATTTTTTTTTGGCATTTTCTTGGACCTTATTGATGAGAACTTATCATATACATATTTCTTAATGCTTTTGTACTTTAATTGTGATAAATTCTTCTTTAAATCACTATTCACCATACCTTTTTCATCTTATTTTGTTATGAATTGAAAAATACCACATGAAGATAAATAAAGATGTAAGGGAAGGAAAATAGAGAAAAATTGAAGAAGTGCAAATAAAGAAGGTGGCCAAAGGAAGTCTTATCTCCTTAGGCTGCCTAGTGGACACACAGATGCTTAGGAAACAAAAAACTGGTGGCCCAGAACTTCCCTAAGCTGCCTAGAGCCAAAGCTAGGACGTCCTGGAGAAGAATGGGCTGCCTGGGAGCAAAATATATAGTCATTTCTCTAGTAACCTGGCGGCCTAGAAAAGATTCCCTAGGCCGCCACTTCTCTAGACAGCTTGGCGGCTCACTTTTCTGGGCCACCCACATGAACAAAAATCGTAGATTCAAGCTTTTCTATGATTTTTCTCATTTCTCTTCATTGTACACTATAAATATCCCATTATAAATCCTAAATAATGATTCTCGGTTGACTAGCAACCAAGAAATCCTTTAGGGATCTAAAAAAAAAACACCAAGAAAGAGGGGATCTTGGAAAAGTAAAGAGAAGAATAAGATATTGTTCAAGAAAATTCAAGGAAGAAAAAGATCAAGATTTTGTCTATGAGCGATGTTCTCTCTTTTTCTTTGTATTATACTTTAACAATATTGAGATTTATATAATTTAGTTGTATTTGAGGGATGAACCCTAATCTATATTCTTGTGTTGAGTTATTATTATAATTTATTGAATTTCAACATCTTGTGTTTGATTATTTGGATATTATTTTGTTGGATTGATTATTTGGACTTGACTGATTTATTCAATTGATTGGTTCACTCTTAAAGAATAAGAGAGATAGGATTCAGAGTTGAACACCAAATTAATTGATCTAACGTTTGTTTTCATTCGATTAATGAGAGAGAGAGAGAGAGAGAGAGAGAGAGATTGAAAAATTAAAATTTGGTAGTCAATGGATTTTTAATATTGCCTAAAGATATGGGTATTGGGGCTTTCGGCTACCTTTGGATAATGAGTTAGTGTAATGCTTTCTTGAGTTACATTGATTAGGTAAAATACCAATTAATTCGGCCTTAGGAAAGAAATCTCAAAACTCGAGAGAGAGTGAGGTTTATTATTAAAAACGTATATTAGTGCTCGAATTAAGATTTGATAAACTTAGTGGTAAACTCTTTACTTGACACGTTTTTGGGAGAATTCTTCTTTCACATGGCCTTTCTTGTATTCTTATTCCTTAATGATCCTTGTGACTTTTCTCATGTGGGTCCGATGTACTCTCTATTCTAATAGTTTAGCATAATTATATTTACTTACTTTATCTTTTTATTCATTTTGGCTAGACAATGAGATTAGAGCAAAATAGTGGTAATTGTTAAGTTCCCGTATATTCGATACTTGTTATTCTCTATACTATGTGATGAGAATACTTGCCTGCCCTATTGTGTGGTTTTAGTGTCTAGCTTTTTAATTTAAAACTTGATTTTTATGAATGGTTGTTACCATTTCCAATGCACAAAAAACCCGCATCAAGTTCTTGACGGCGTTGCCGGGGAATGGAAATATCATGAAAATCCTTGAGTCTTATAGATTGAACTATGTATATATTTGTAAATATTACTAATTCTTTTATATAAATATTTGTTTCTATATTTGTGCATAATACTTACCATTACTTTTATATAGACTTATTTTCTTTTTTATACCTTATTTGTATGTTGTTTCAATTCTTTATTTTTAGTAATAGAGAAAAATAGATTATATAAGGTTTCAATGTGTTGTATTATTATTATTTATATTGTTGTATGTTGCTTTATTGGGAAATTGTATACATATAGTGGATTCGTTGGATTTAAATTTTGTTCTTGTGAATTATTTTTTTGTTATTGTTGGGGACTGTTGTTTGTTGTTGTTGTTGTTGTTGTATCGGTATCTGTAAGATAAAGATGTGATTGTAAATAGCTACTAACAATTATTGTGATCGTTTGTTGTATAGTAGGATTTGATTCATTATTGTTGTAATGTTATTGGATATTTTGAAGATTTGGTTAATATTGGATATTTTGTTGGAAAATTCTTATTATTATTGTGGAGTTTCTCCTTTAGCCCTGGATTGATATTTTTGGTGGGGTTGTTGTACTATATATATATATATATATATATATATATATATATATATATATATATATTGGAGGTTAAAATTTTGATTATAGTAGTGGTGAATAAGTTGAGAAGTTGATTGGTGTGTACAGTTGATATTATATTTTTGCAGTCTATTGATTTTTGTTTGGAAATTTTGTTAAGCTCTTGTAATCTTTTATATAGTAGTGATCTTAATATTAAGGTTAATTGTTGATTATTTGGGAAACCTTGTTGTATTATTTGGAGTTTGTAATATTCATGGATTGGTGGATATTGTTGTAGTAATCTTTTGTTGTGTGTAAGAACCTTTAGTGTGGTGTGTGTGTGTGTGTGTGTGTGTGTGTGTGTGTGTGTGTGTGTGTGTGTGTGTGTGTGTGTGTGTGTGTGTATTATACTTTTAGTGCTTTGTATACTAGTGCTTTATTGTATATATTGGATAATTATTGATGAGAGTATATTAGTATATCTATATTGATTTATTGTATCTTTATTGAAAATATTTTATTATTCATTTGCTTTATGGCTTTATTGTATTGGTAGTAGTATAGTTCTTTGCACTATTGTATATTTTGGTATTAATTATATTAGTTGATTTTATGGCTTTTTAAGAATATTTGTGTGTGTGTGTGTGTGTGTGTGTGTGTATCTTAGTATATGATGGTTTATTATTATTAGTATTGATTTGAATGAACAACTTCTTGTATCCTTTTTATTTATACTTGCTTTTGAATTATATTCTTAATCTATTATTTTCTATGTATTGTTATTGTTACTATTTCTTTATCCATGGTATACTAGGTTTTTTTTTTTTTTTTTTTTGCAGGATTGTTGATTTTCTTCTTTTGGACAACCATCATTTTCCTTCCCCTCCTCTGATACATTGAGCTTCAAAATGCTTGAAGGAGTATTGCTTTACCTTCTCATCTTTTTTATTTCTTTTAGTCCCATTGAAAATGTGTATATTGTTTAATTTGTGGCTAATGAAGACATTATCTAATTTAAGTAGGGGGGAGAGGTTGAATAATATTTTCTTTACAATTTTGTACTATTTATTTTGGAAATTTTCTTATTTTTGGGTTAAAAATCTTTCTGTTTGCATTTGGGCAAATTTTTTTGAATTTTATTGGGTTACTTTCAAGACTTTTCGGTATGTGTGTTGATATGTATTAGTTTGGTGGAGTTATTATTTATCTTTTTACTTGAGAATTCTACTTAAAACTTTTCTAGGAAAATTATTTTTATGTACACTTATATATTAGGCATGATATAGACTAAGTTTTGAGAAGCAAGTTAACATTATTTGTACCTTTGAAAATGTTGTGAAGCTTGATTCTTTGAGAATTGATGACAAACTTGTTGGAATATATGTCCAAAATGTATTATATATTTCTGTATTTTGGAAACTAATAAAAGTTTCATTCATTAATGGTTGTTTATTTACATACATTCACACATTAAAGGTCTAAGTGTATTAGTAAGTAATTTACGTGATTGGGTTGTGCTTTCACAGTAAGGTGTAGATTATGGGCTACTAACACATAGTGAAAAATTGTTCTTGATCGATTGATGAAGTTGGGCACTTTATCAAGGTTTAGATCATTACACTATAGTTTCTAAATAGGAAATGGTTTACCTTTAACCAGTGAGTAGTCCACTCGCACCAATAGTATAAGCGTATTCAGAAAACGTAGAATTGGACCACGCGATAATAATCTTTAGTGAAGTACTAAAATAAATAAAGATTAGTTTATCGCAACTATTGCGTGGATGAGTTTCCTAAGACTTGAGTATAAGTTGGTGGGCTTGTGAAGCTAAACTTGTATACTTTGATGTATGTTGGATGATGTCTTATCGCAAGGCCAATAACTTTGTATGTTAGGTGTATGACTCTAATTAATTAAGGCAGACTTATACAATAGAGTTTTTATAGTTCATTATGAGAAGAAATCACCCGATTATGATTGTTCGGGATAATCTAATAATCTAGAGCCTTGAAAAACATGACTAAGTATGTACACTTTTGAGTAGCTTCCTGTGATAAGTGGATACGTACTGAAAGTCGTGGATTATCGGATTAGTTATCAAAAGATAGTAGATGTTATTGAAAAATGTGTTAATACTATTTTCCTATCTCAATGACGGGTGTTACATAGAGGGGTATTTTCATCATTATACATGTAGGTCGGAAACACTACACTTGCAATATTATTCTTGAGGTCAATATATCTATATAGTGATAAATAAAATATTTAAAATGATTAAAATGTTGCTATTTGTTAGCATGGGTATTTTGATCATTTTAGTATCTAAGAATAATATGTCTTTTGGTTCCCAAACTACCTCAAATAATCTTAGCAAATTTATTTACTATATGGACTTATTGGATGAATTTATTATTAGAAAAATTATTCTATGAGTCTAATTATTTATTTAGTTTGGCTAGAATAATTAATTGGGCCATTTTAATTAATTAGTTTATTAATTAATTATCTTGGATAATTTTTATTGAGCTCAAGTAGTTTAATTAATTAATAAAAGAACTAATTTAATTAATTAGTTTATTAATTAATTATCTAAAGTAATTTTTTATTGGGCTCAAATGGATTAATTAATTAATAAGAGGATTATTTAGTTAGTTATTGGACTAATTAATATCACATGGCCCATTAGGGTTTGATGTAGCCACCATGGGCAAAGAAAGAAAAATGGAAATAGAAAATTAAAGGAAAAGGAAATTTGGTGACTATTTTGGAAAAGGAAAGAAAGGCTATTGTTACTAAATAAAATAGGAAATTGTGTGAGATGGTTTTTCGGAAAGATTGACCGAATTTTGGAAGCACATATAGGAAAAAAAATGTTTTCGATTTTTTCCGGTGAAATAGAAATAGCCACCAGTTTTTCCTTAGTTTTGTATTCCTTCGTTTTTCTTAACATTTAGTTCTTCTGTTTTTATTCCAATTTTATCCACCCTAATTTTACTTTCACCGGTAGAGGTCCATAGTAGTTAGAGAATACTCTGAAAGGTTAAGAGCTTGCAAACGTAGTAAGTGTTTAATGCGATGGACTCGACAGTTAGCTGGTGTCCCTGCCGAACAAGTAGACGTTTCTATTCAACAAGCAAGTTCGAACCCGAATCTAACTCCGGTTATCAAAGTTAATTGCCCTAGAAGTAAGTATTCCTAGACTTTGGCTTGGAAAAAAGTTTTAATTTGCTGTCTTCCACTGCGTATTTAATTTTTCCCGTGATCCTTTAAATAGTATCAGAGCCATAATTAAATTTATGAGCATGTTTAGGGTTAATAACCGAAAAAGGTGGTTCATTTACTAACAAAAATATAATCTTTGCAATGGTATCACTACTAGAAAAATGCAATATACCAACTAATTATTACCAACTGATTGCTGCGGTCGGTAATTACCAATTGATTACCAACAGATTACCAATCGAAATGAAAATTGAAAAAATTTAAAACTTTTCCAACCACTTACCAACAAATATAATTGGTTGGTAATCAGTTGGTAATCGGTTGGTAATTTGGTGGGAATATATTTACCAACCGATTACCAACTAATAGCACTCGGTTGGTAATATTATCAGTTGGTAATTTAATGAAAAAAAAATTTACCAACTGATTACCAACCAAAATATATTGGTTGGTAATATATTCAGTTGGTAATTAGTTGGTAATTTGGCGGAAAAATATTTACCAACTGATAACAATCGGTTGGTAATATTCAATTGGTAATCAGTTGATATTTTAATTTAAAAATTTTACCGACTAATTACTAATTGAAATGTATCGGTTGGTAATATATTTAGTTGGTAATCGGTTGGTATTCTAATTTTAAAATTTTACTGACCAATTACTAACTGAAATATATCGACTGGTAATATATTTAGTTGGTAATCGGTTGGTATTTTAATTTTAAAATTTTACCAACCGATTATTAACTGAAATGTATCAGTTGGTAATTGGTTAGTATTTTGGTTAGTAATTTAATTTAAAAATTCTATAAATCGATTACTAACTGAAATGTATCAGTTGGTAATATATTCAGTTGGTAATCGGTTAGTATTTTAATTTAAAAATTTTACCGACTGACTACTAACCGAAATGTTTCGGTTGGTAAACCTAATCAGTTGGTAATCGGTTGATATTTTGGGTGGTATTTTAATTTAAATTTTTAAAAAATAAAATAAAATATGCCACATGACAACACGTGGCGGCCACATGGTGCCACACTAGAAAATCCTTCCCTTTACTGCTGGTAAACCTAATCAGTTGGTAATCGGTTAATATTTTGGTTGGTATTTTAATTTAATTTTTTTTAAAAAAAATGAAAGATGCCACGGACAACACGTTGCGGCCACATGGCGCCACACTAGAAAATCCTTCCCTTTCCTGCGCGCGACCAAGAGTCGAACCTACGTCTCCATTGTGGAGGCGCAGTGTTCCAACCACTGTGCTACGTTATTGTTTGTGCAAATTGGAAGTACATATTATATTTATTTACTTTTTACAAAATATTACAATGATATGAAATGCACTTCTAAAAATTGATAAACGTTTAAATTTATATCATATACAACAAATATTATAAAAATAACAAGTTTCCAGTATAAAAACTAGAAATACTTAGTAAAGTAACTATTTTTATCCCATACTTTTAATTACTATATCACATTTTGCCTTTCTGTATACATGCACATATATAGATTGTAATTATTATAGATGAAATTTATATATTTTCAAGTTATATGTGAATGTATATTGAGACTTAAGGTCATATATTAGTTATTTATTAATGCATTTAGTCATTACTTGAATTCCTATATTTTTTAACTTAGTTCACTTGGATAATTATATTTAAATCCCTAAAATTTCTAAAAGAAACCCTTACGACCATAATTTTTTTTAAGCACAACTTATTTTAAATATCTTTTAAAAAATAACGAGCCAAGTGTAAAAATAAATAAACAAACTTTTAAAATAATTATCTTTATTAATGCATATAAATTGTCAATATATTCGTAAATTTGATTTTTTTTTATTTTATATTCAAATTGATAAACTTTTAAATTTATATCATATATAACAAATATTATAAAAATAAAAGTTTTCAGTATAAAAAGTAAAAATACTTAGTAAAGTTACTATTTGTATCCCATACTTTTAATTACTATATCACATTTTGTATTTCTGTATAGATGCACATATATAAATTATAATTATTATAGGTAAAATTTATAACTTTTCAAGTTATATGTGAATGTATATTGAGACTTAAGGTCATATATTAGTTACTTATTAATGCATTTAGTCATTACTTGAATTCCTATATTTTTTAACTTAGTTCACTTGGATAATTATATTTAAATCCCTAAAATTTCTAAAAGAAACCCTTACGACCATAATTTTTTTTAAGCACAACTTATTTTAAATATCTTTTGAAAAATAACGAGCCAAATATAAAAATAAATAAACAAACTTTTAAAATAATTATCTTTATTAATGCATATAAATTATCAATATATTCGTAAATTTGATTCTTTTATTTTATATTCAAATTGATAAACTTTTAAATTTATATCATATACAACAAATATTATAAAAATAAAAAGTTTTCAATATAAAAAGTAAAAATACTTAGTAAAGTTACTATTTGTATCACATACTTTTAATTACTATATCACATTTTGTATTTCTGTATACATGCACATATATAAATTATAATTATTATAGATAAAATTTATAACTTTTCAAGTTATATGTGAATGTATATTGAGACTTAAGGTCATATATTAGTTACTTATTAATGCATTTAGTCATTACTTGAATTTCTATATTTTTTAACTTAGTTTAATTGGATAATTATATTTAAGTCCCAAAAGTTTCTAAAAAAGAAACCCTTACGACCATAATTTTTTTTTAAGCATAACCTATTTTAAATATCTTCTGAAAAATAACGAGCTAAGTGTAAAAATAAATAAACAAACTTTTAAAATAATTATTTCAATCTTTATATTGTTTTAATTTAGTTCATTAAGATAATTATATCTAAGTTCCTAAAGTTGTCAACAGAAACCCTTAGGATCACTAGTTTTCACTCAATAATATACATATATAATAAATGTATGTGCGTGTATAAAATAATTGATTTTAAAGTATTCATATTTATGATAATAAGTGTATGTGTGTGTATTTTATTTATTCTTATTTATCTAATATTCTAAATATTATATTTTTAAGCACTAAAGGTCTTGAAAGGCATGAGTAAAAAGTACTTAGTTTATAAACTTGTATCTAGGTGGATAGTTTATTCCTTTCCTCTTACCTTAGATAATCACAATATTTTTTGTAAATTATAAATTAAGGACTGAAATATTAAGATTTATAACGTACCAATTTAGTAATGTTTTTGCCAAATTGAGAGTTTAAATTGATATTACGTAGATATGTAACATTTCATTTGCTTGAGGGTCATATTAATCTCTATTATAATTTATATATGTATATGAATATGTGTGTCTGTGTGTGTGTATCATATATATATATATATATATATATATATATATATATATATATATATATATATATATATATGACACACACACACACACACACACACACAATAAATGTGTGTGTGTGTGTATGTAAATAAATATATGTGTGTGTATATACACACACATATATATATAACAAATATATACAATCATATTTATGATTATGATTGTATATATAAATGAGTGTGTATATACACACTTATTTATATATACAATCATAATCATAAATATGATTGTATATATTTGTTATATATATGTATATGTGTGTATATATTTGTTATATATATATATATATATATATTCATGTATATATAAATTTCATTGCTTCCACTATTTTAAATTCTTAACTTTTTATCTGAAAGAAAAATTAAAAGTTGAATAATTTCTCTTCACTCTCCCTCTTCTTCTCCAACCCCAGCCACCTACAGCCATCCCCCCACCCGCAGTTCCCCAACCCGTAGCCACCTACCTGCCAGCCCCCACTGGCCTCCCCGCAAGCCCCCCGCCTATCTCCGCCCCCTCGTTCTGATCTGCTCACCCGCGGTCCCCCACCTAGCGCCCCCACCCCACGACCCCCTCCCGCCGCACCCCCTCCCCCCTTCTGTCGATCCCCGCCCCACCATCCCCCGCAACCCCATCTCCCTTCCCCCCAGCCTGCGCCCCCTCCCGCCTCACCCCCTCCCCCCGCAACCCCTTCTCCCTGTCCCCCACCCCATGACCCCCTCCCGCCTCACCACCCTCCTCGCCGTACCCCCTCCCCCATTCTCGCCGATCCCCGCACCGCCACCCCCCGCTGAAACGACGACTCTCTCCGCTTGGGCATCCCTCAAACTAACTTGTTAATAAACTGCAAGTTCAAGGTAACTGAGTTATTTTTGTTAATTAAGATAGAATGATTTATTGTTACATTCTTGTAATTGCTGAAATTCATATGAGAATAGTAAAATTAATTGGACTCTAGTTCTGGTAGGGAAAACGGGGTGTTATGAAATCAAGAATGTAAATAATGTGATAGTAATCCAGATAAGCATTTTTGGAAGAGGTGAACAATTGTGGGGTTTCAATATGAAGCTTATTTTAGGATTTTCTTGGTAAGTGCAAGAAATGATTTTTTTTTTTTTATCCATATGGTGCTTACTTGATTACTTATTTGTTTTGAGCTATCATTCTGTTGTTGCTAGTTATTCTATTTTTGTTATAACATTTTTGAGATATGTATAGAACTTAGTTTATGCTATATAGTAATTTATGCAATGTGAACACATGAGCTATATCTGGCACTATTTTTGAGGTGATGAATGCTTATCAAATAGTCTCGTGATGGTACCACACATCCTTCTTTCTATGATGACTTTATTTATAATAATATAGTATATCAGAAAGGTCCTCTTCTTTTGTATGGTAATGCTATGCAATTTTGAAACTGAATTGAACAACTCAACTGAAAAATATGTGGTAATTTACTATCTCAGTCTTGATGCATTGTTGTTTTCATGACCATAATGTGAAAAAATAGCTAGCTTTAACTGTGGGATTATTATTATTATTTTTTTTAGAAAATGAAAATTTGGGTCTAGAAGTGGCCATATTTTGAAAGTATACAGTCCATGGTATGATGAAATCAAAATTTGAATAATGATTGTAAAGAAATATTTTGGCTTCTCTGCCTTAGGTTAAAACATAATATCCTCATGCTTTTACATTTGGCTTATTGAATCCAAAACTTGGGACACGTAGAGGCAATTGTTAATTTATAATAAACTTTAGTTTGACTTATCCTAAGCTTTTTTAGTACTATTAATCATACTGATCTTGTTTTCTCCAAGGAGGAATGCTTATCTTTGATGCGGCACAGTTTGATAGGATCTTGTAGGAGCAAGTATACTTTCCAAACATATCAGCACTGGAAGTGGTAAAATAGCCAGTTATTTTACTTTCTACTTGTGATAGCGATTGTTAAGATATTAAATCCATTTTGCACATGACTTGTTTTCTATCTTGATGTAATTTTAGTTATAAAAGTGAACCCACTAATAAGGTCAGAATACAGCAACTTTCTTGAGTATATCTGATGCAATGTTACTTAAGCATACAATGATCTAATTAAATTGTGTAGTTGCGAAGCTGTTGAACTTTACTGTCCCTGTTTTTGCTTTCCATCTGTGATTATCTTTGAATAGGCTAAGAGGAACGCCAGTGTCTATTTTTGAAATTTACTTTTACAATGTTCAACTTTTCTTCTTTTTTAGTAAATATATTAAATATTTCAAGAAAGTAAAATTACCCTATAAAAGATGCACAATTTTCAACATCCGATATCTATAGAAAAAATCCATTAGCTATTGTTTAGCTTGATTTTACTAGATGTGCTTTTGGCATTAATTAGGAAGGTTACAATAAGCTCTCCCCTTCCTGTAAATCTGCTGACCAGCATCTGTGCTATGGCCAATCTCTTTAAGAATTCAATCTACCATGACTGGTTAGACAAATATCGTGTTGAGGTTAATACATAAGATCCCTCTAGGAAATATGTCCTTTTTTCTTTCTCTTTAAGCTTGCATGTCTATTGAAGTTCTTGATTAGCTAGACATGTTTGTGTATTTTTTTTGTCCATTTCTTGTTTCTTTTGGTTTTGGAGGAGATCTATCCATTTCCTTTGTTCTTTGAAATTTATGTTTGTGGAAGTCTGTGAACATAGAGAAGCCTTATATTGTTACTGGACGTGTTCTTGCATTTTCATCTAGTTGGTGTGTGTCTTTTGTTTGGAGCCTTAGGGTTATTTGGTAAGAGGAACAAGAGGCTAATTGATTCTATGTATGTCTGGATTTTTCCACGTAAGGGCTGGCTAATGCTACCAAGAGGCCAAGGAGAAGGCTTAGTGATTTGCTTGAAAACGATTACTTCAATATTGTCACGTTTCTTTTCTGTGTTTGCTTAGTGATGTTATAAGCATTTGAATTAGCCAATTTCATTCATTTTCATTTTGAACTGTTGTCATTAGTTATTGAGTCATGCACTCTTAAATTCCTATACCATCCATATTACCTTGTCTGTTGGCATATCTGACTAAATACTGGTTTATTAATTGCCTATTTAATAATTTTGTATATTTTAGATGCCTTCTCAAGTCGTTACTCATCTTTAAATAAAAATATGCAAGTGGCTTATTCAACATTGGTACTCAAGTAAGTGATTTGGCAAAATGTTTCAGTCATGTGATTGCTACATCATGCTTCTTAGCCTCTTTGGCTAAAAATGTGCCATCCTAATTATCTTCGATAATTAGTGAAATTTCCATTATCACTCAAGTCTTGTATTTCTTGTGGATTGTGGTTTTTTTAAGAGTAAAGCTCATAGACTTTTGGGCTATGCCAAGTTGTGATATACTTTTTGCATCTTATTAGCTCATTATTTAGGATGTAATAAAAAGGGAATATGTTATGCTGGGCAATGTATTTGCTGGAATTTGGTTAGAAATTTACTTGCAAAGGAAAAACAATAGAAACATGGATAGAACTGGGGCTAGTGCTACCATTTTACCTCTGATTATTTTTTAAACACATGTTTGTTGGGTTGATTATTCTTACAAATTCCTTGAGTTTTCTGGACTTGCATAGAATCATAATAAAACCTTTATGCATGACTCTTTGAAGCATTAAACACTCATTGACAAAGTGAGCTTTGGAGGAGTCCTATTGCTTTTTTTTTTTTTCTTGTTCTTTCGATGTTTTTGGAATTATTGGAAACAATAAATAGTGCTGTGAGATCTAAGTTCCAAAATGGCCCAATTAGCTTATTTCTTTTGGTTTATATGGCCTAATTAGTGTTACAGTATGACATGTTTGATTGATCTAATTTGGTGACAACCATATGGTCTCTTTATTACTTCTTATTAGGTGTGTTATTTATAAATTGGGAGAATGGTTTTAGTTTTTTAGCTGAAGCAGCTCTTGTAGTTCCTTAAGGGCATGTTGACTCTATTTTGCTTTTTGTCCTTGCATGTCAGACACTTGGTTTTTAAAATTCCTATTCCCTTTCCACTTTTGAATCTCCCACTGCATTGTTTATGCTGAGAAGAGTTCATATGATATTTCCTTAGCTGCTTTGTAATTCAAAAATGGAATTGGAGATTAATGCCTTCCATTTGCTTGTATGCTCTCATGTTCAAGAATAGTAGTAGTAATTTTTAGGTTCTACATTCTACTTGATGCTTATAAGTATACTGAATTAGGAGGACTATTGCATTTTTGGCTTTTATGTATTTGCAGGTTGGGTGAGGAGAATGGCCCATGGCATGTAGTTAAGTCTTAATATCTAGCCATGTAACTTTCTTAGTGCTTGAAGTTCACAATTTTGAATATGTTTCTCATTGTCTGGTTTCAAATTTCCATTCAAGTCTGGTTGTTTGTAATAGCTTTATTTCTCCTATATGGTGTTCATTTTGGCTTTTGTTGCACATTGAGAGTTCACTAATTCTGAAGTTGAATCCATTAAAGCAGACAACGATGCGTATTGTTGGTAGTTAAAACAACAAGAACTAAAAATTCAAGTTTGAGGAAACTTAAAATTTCTATTGAATTTGATTACTGTTTATTCTTGAATGCCAATTGAAGTTGGAAGTATGGGTTCTCATTGTTGCATGTTCTAATCTCACGTCAGGCTATCTGCTTGTCTTTGTTTGTTCTTACCAGAAACATCACATATTCTGCAATTTCTTTAATTAGAATGGTTTACTAATGAGTTTAATTTATGTTGGATGAAAAAATAGATTTTAGAAGCTTTATTGAGAAGTAATCTTGTCCATTTAACTGTGGCATTAATTTTTGTCCTCAGTGAATTTTTATAACTTTTGATGGATGTCATAGTTAATATTGTGGTTTTGTTTTGGAGTATTTTGAATTAATATCAAGGGTTATATTAATATTACTTATCAGACTCCATTTAGTTTTTTGGTGTATATTAAGATACTATAGTTAAAAAATGGTGTTTTGAATGTTCAATCAATGAATGGTAGTTGATTATTAATATTGGAGCTTTTCATTGAGTAGATGATTATATTGTTATAGTTATTGATAGGGGCCTAGGCAGTCCTAGTTTTACTTTTCATTGAGTAGATGATTATATTGTTATCAGAAACATTTGCCTAGGCAGTCCTAGTTTTACTTTTCTTTTTCTCCTTCAAAAGTCATAGGTTGCAAGGCACCAAGATTTCCACTAAGCCATATGTGGATGTGGTAGTAAAATATATTGTCACATAATTCACAAGTTCATGTTTCATTTTTTTTCCCATTTTTTCTTTTATTGAGTGTGGCATATGCTTCAATTGACGGATAGATGAGCCTGTGTATAATTTACTACATGAGCTTCATGTCGAAATTGCTACTTTATTTTCTTGTGTTGCAAGTTGCAACCAATTAGTTTCTCATAAATTATATTAATTGTATATAGTATTTTCCTTGGAGAAAAATTTTTCCTTTCTACTTTTTATGGTGCCGGTTTCAATTGATTCTAGTTAATAGAAAAGATTCTCACATTGTAAATTTAGAGTGTCTATTTAGAGTGTCTTGTCAAAATGATCTGGAGTACATTTTCTCTTAATATCTATTTCAAAATTTATTCTCCTGTAACTGCTTTATTATTGTTAGCAAATAACTTCCATAGTTACAAAGATGTTTTAAAATATCATGTTCATGGAATCTGGCATTGTTTGACTACCGGGGTTTTAGTTTTCATAATTACTTATGAAACATTTTTCATGCACACTAGGAGGTTTGTGTAAGATTTAAATATTTTGGCAAGGACGAAGATGAGTGGGTAAATGTCAAATGGGGTGTGCGCCAGCGTTCAATTCCTTTGGAGCCCTCAGAATGTAATAAGATAAAGGTTGGGGACCTTGTCTTATGCTTTAGGGTAAGCTTTCAATTCCATCATATTGAGTTTAAAAATATTTTATTCTTCCTTTGGGACAGGCTTCTATTTTTTCTCTTTTGAGATGGTCTATTTTGAAGTTGCAAGAAGGCTAAGACAGTAGTGGAAAGTTTTCATTTTTTGATAGATTTAGTGTGTTTAATACAAAATAAGCAATTTCAGTTGTGGTTAATGCACAAGTAGATGCAAAGTTCAGAGAATCTATTGGAACTTGCTTTGTAATTTTTAGTTGAATAATTTCTGTTTCTCTTATTCACCTATGGACCTTTTGGGTTTTCTTTTTAGAAGGATGAAGATCATGAAGCATATTAGGATGTAGAAGTTGAAGAAATTGAGAGAATATCACATGATAATGAAGACTGCAAGTGCATCTTTTTTTGTCGTTACTACCACAATGGTGTTGAGGAAAACCTTAAACGTGTAATATTGGAAAACCCCACACCAAGTGGACTCTTACAATTCATTTAGTCGTTTGTATCATTCGCCTGAAATGCATATTAATTTCGGATTCTTATTACCAAGACAAAGTTGAGCTAAATAGATTCTGTGCCGTCCAACTTAAGGGGGGTTTTCCAGGTGTTAGAGAATTTTGAAAGTAGGCTTCAAATGGAACTGTATTAGCCTTTAATTTCATATTCTGTTTGCATTTCCTGTTATTTTGATCGGAAGATATGTGTAGCTTATCACACCTACTATAATTTTCTGTAACATTCTAAATCTTTCTGCCCTCAGTCTCCTCCTTCTATAGATTCGCCTCCCAAGCCCAATTTGAGGGAGCAGATTAACACAACTTCTCTGCTGGGTGAACAGCTGCTAACAGAGCTGCTATATTGTATTAATATTCTTTCACTAATGTTCATCTCACTTTCATATTATGATAATCTTTTATATTTAATTAAAGATGATGTTTGGTTAGGATTTGTGGTATTTTGTGAGGAAATTGTATTTACTTTGAATTTGTAGAAGGATGATGTTTATGGTTGTGGAAGGATGATGTTTGTGTTGGATTAGATGATGTTTATGTTGGGTTTGTGGATGTGTTTTGGCTTTATTATTTTATAAATTTGTCAAATGCAGGTATTTGGTTATATGTTCAGATGAACCAGAATTCTGCCAAATTAAAGAAAAATTACCAACTGAAAAATCAGTTGGTAATTGAATAGAATTCGGTTGGTATTTCAATTGATAATTAAAAATAATTTGGTTGGTAATATATTAAATAACAGTTAGTAATTTTCAAACCAACTATCTACCAATAAACAACTTAGTTGGTAATTTACCAACAAAAAATTACCAATAGATTTTAAATTATTAAAATAGTTAGAAAATTACCAACTGAATATTTGGTTGGTAAAGAAAGAAACTACCAACGGAGAAAAAGAATTAGCAACTAAACAATTTGGTTAGTAATTTACCAACAAAAAATTACCAACAGATTTCAAATAACTAAAATAGTTAGAAAATTACCAACCAAAAGTCAGTTGGTAAATAAATAAAACTACCAATTAAAAAAAATAATTACCAACCGAAAGTCAGTTGGTAATTACCTACACATATATCGGTTGGTAGTAACATGTCTCAGTTGGTAAATTAATAAATTATAATCTTATATTCAATACAAATTTACTAATAAAAAATTATAAATTTACAAACTATATTTTCGGTTGATAATTACCAACTGCAACAATCGATTGGTAACATAAATGTTTGTTGGTAATTACCAATCGAAATAGTCAACTCAAATGCCAAACTTAATGCTTAATTTCCAACTGAAGATTTTACATTACCAACCGAAATAATCAACACAAATGCCAAACTTAATGCCAAATTTCTAACCGACGATTTTACAGTACCAACCGAAATGCGGTTAGTAATTACCAACCGACTCCAAAAAATTTCGGTTGGAAAATTTACAAGCTAAGATTTTTGCATGCAATGTCATTCGGTTGGTAAATCATGATTACCAACAGAATTTAGCTAATTACCAACCGATTTTGTCAGTTGGTAAATCACTTTTTTCTAGTAGTGTATGGATCCCTCATGATTTTTTATATGAGTAGATTTTGTGTACGCCTCACGCGTGGAGACATAGATACCTATAATTTATTTTTTAATTGCTTTCATAGAAATCATGTACACCTTGTTTTGAAATGCATAAGCGGTTTGAAATTATATTTCAATTTATTTATGATTTTTTTGTAACAAAAAAAATAAAATAATTGGTGCCTAGATCGCAAAACCCCTAAAGAAGATGGAGATTGCACAAGAAAAAAAAAAAAAAACATGTTCAAGAAGACCAACCGTGTGTGCATGCTGGTAAGCCGTGCCAGCTCAAGAGATTTGTCTCCTTGGAGCCGCACTGGCGCACCGTGGCTAGAGCACTTGGGAAGCCAATCCTAAGTTATGATGCCTTGATCCTTGGGAGGCTTAGTGTAAGCCTCCCAAGGCTTGCATGGTCCAAAACAAACAAGTATGCAAGACGTTCAGTGGTTCGCGGCTCATGGTTCGGGTTGCGGGCTTCTTCTTATTTTTTATTTATTTTATTTTTCTTATATTTTCTTTTCTTTTAGGACCCATATTACACGGGGTTATTTTTTATATAATAGTTTATTTATTGTGATAAATAATTTTGCATGAAAATGGTTAGTAAAAGGGAACCACCTTAGGATTAAATAAGATCATTTTAATTTTATTATGATGTTTGATCCATTATTTGGTCACATAAGAATTAAAAGTTACAAATAGCATGTAAATTTTTTTTTTTTTTGGAGCATATCTATTATATTTAATTTTGTGATCAAACGCCTAAAGATTTTTTAGAAATTAATTTTTTCTCTAGATAAAATAATTAAGAAAAACGTTTTAAATTGGAACTATGTAATTTAAAAATAAACTTATGATTTAGTCTTCTAAAGGTTCTTATCCTTGACATAAAGAATAATTTTGAATTTAAGTATTTTAAATTTAGTTTCTAGAAAATAGTTTTAACTTAAGTAATGAAATAAAAATTCATAATTTATTTTCTAAAAGGTTTTATCTTTGAATAGAAAATAATAGTTAAACTTTTGGGTTTTCATTAAAGTTAATAAAAACTAATTAATTTTAAAGAAACATTTTTCCTAAAAACCTATTTTTCTCAAAAGATTAAGTGAGAGAGGGGTTCCAATGGCCCTACGACTTCCATCACGAATTTCTGTTAGAGATTATGGTTATTCTCGCGTCATTCTGAGCATGAACCCTTATAAGATAGATTTTCACGAGAATCTAAAATTAATGAAGGAATTATAATTAAAGCCTAGATAAGTATTAATGTCGACTAGCCTATCGTTGGAGGCATTAATGCTGGATTATCTGTAAGTGGGTGAGAGTAGTGGCCATCCTATCGATGAAACTATTTCTAGATCATTACCTATTAAAGAAGTTTAATTTGTGATAGTTATATACTTAACTTAGAAAATTGTTAACCTTCCTATGAAGCTCTATCAATTTTTCTAATAGCCAAATTGTTTCATATTTTTTTATAATGGTTTTAATAGGTTAACTATATTATGAAAATAATATAATGTTTCAAATGTGCATTTTTTATATTTGTTTTTCAAAAGAAACATTTTTTTGGATGAATTTTTTTTTTCTTCTAATCAACAGAAATGTCTGGTTTCAGTCATTTATCCATTATTCTCAATAAGAATAAGTTAATTGGACCAAACAACGTGGATTGAAAAAAAAAAATCTGAATATAGTACTCACTGCTAAGGAGTACAAGTATTTTCTGACCGACTTCTGTCCTGAAATTGGAAAAAATTCCACGAACCAGGATCGTAAGGCGGAGAAGACATGGAGGAAAGCTAACGAAATAGCTCGATGTTATATGTTAACTTCCATGTCTAATGTTCTCCAATTTAAACACGAGAACATGCCTACTGTGTACAACATCAATGTATAGTTGTGCACTGTGTTTGCTTACAAGAGCCGGCCCGCAAAGCAGGAGCTCTTAGAGCAATCATGAATTCTAGGATGGCTGAAGAAGCATCGGTTTGCAAGCATATGCTCATGATGATTGCTCACTTCGAGGAAGCTGAGGTTCTAGGGGCAACAATTGATGCTGAGAGCCAAATTGACATGGTTCTTGAGACTTTGCTAGATTTATATTCTCAATTCAAGCTAAATTATAGCATGAATAAGTTAAATATGTCTTTAATTGAATTAATAAAATAACTCCAGGCTGCTGAGAAAATGATGAAACCTGTGTCAAAGGTTTTGGTTACTCACTCTGGACCATCTTCTAGGACTAGGGCCCAACTCAAGAAGTTTAAGAAAAAGAAAGCCCAGAGTCATGCATGGGCTCACCCAAGGTATCTAAGCTCGGTCCATTTAAGGCCAACGCTAAGTTCAAGGGTAAGTATTTCAAGTGTGGCAAGAAGGAGCACTTCAAAATGGATTGTCAAGACTTCTTGGTCAAGTCCTCTTCAAGTATTGTTCTTTACTTAGAGTCTATTTTGATTGTTGGATCATCAACCACTTGAATTGTTGACTCCGGAGCCATTAACCATATCTGTAATTCCATGTAAGGGTTCAGTAAGATAAGGTCACTCAGTAGAGGAGAGTGCGAATTTAGAGTGGGCAACGGAGCACAAGTATGGGCCGAAGCAGTAGGAGACTTAGAGCTTTTATTTGATTGTAATAGGATTTTAGTTTTGAAAGATATTTTATATATTTTTAGTTTTAAATAGAATTTTATTTCAGTTTCTAAATTAATTAATTATAGATATTCTGTTTCTTTTCATTCTAGTATTTCAAAAGTAGAAATGGAAATATTATTTGTTCTGGAAATATTTATGGGAATCTTTTCTATATTAATCTTATTAATTGTCAAATAAATAATACTCAGATGGAACCTAATAAAAAAAAGAGAAATAACACATCAAATAACTCCTATTTATGGCACTTGAGTTAGGACATATAAATCCTAATCAGACTTAGAGGTTAATCTAAAATGGGTTTTTGGACTCATTGGAATCAGAGGAATGGCCTTAGTGTGAATCTTTTCTTAAGGGTAAAATGACTAAAAAGTCCTTTACTCAAAATGCCGAAAGGATAAAGAATCTTTAGAGTTAGTTCACGCTGATATTTGTGGTCCTATGTCTTCACTAGTTAGAGAAGGTTATAATTACTTTATCACGTTCACAGATGATCACTTACATTTTGGTTATGTTTACTTGATAAGGCAAAAGTCTGATTCCTTTGATATATTCAAGGAGTTTAGGGTTGAGGTAGAGCGTCAAACAAGTAAACTAATTAAAAAGCTAAAATCAGATTGTGGTGGAAAATATCTCCTTGTTGAATTCAAGGACTACTTGGCACATCAGGGTATAGTATCTCAGCTAACTACACCAGGAACTCTCCAATAGAATGGAATAGCTGAGAGAAGAAATAGAACATCGATGAAAATGATTAAAAGCATGATAAGTCATTCAACTCTTCCTATTTCATTTTAAGGATATGCTTTGAAAACAGCAGTATATATTCTAAACTTGCTGTCTTCCAAATCAGTGCCTAGGACACCTTATGAGATGTGGATTGGATAAAAGCCCAGTATGAATCATCTCAAATTATGGAGTTGTCCAACTTATGTACTGACTAAAGGAAGTAAGTTAGACCCAAGATCAGAATTGTGCTATTTTATGGGGTATCCAAAAAGAACAATGGGTGAATACTTTTATCATCCCTAAGAACAAAAGGTACTTATTAGTACTCATGCTAAGCACTTAAAAATGAACAAATCGTATCTGTTAAGATTTCGAGTAATGTGGAATTGGAAAAGAAGTTGATTGACACATCAACTTCTAGCACCCTGATTGAGGAACCAAAAGAGATACAATCAGATGTTCCCATACAGACTAAGTCACGTTGTAATGGAAGGATATCTAGGGTTCTTGAGAGATTAAGTGGAGAGGTTTTTGAAGTCGTCTCCGACCATCAGGAACAAGATCTCGCTAAATACGATGAGGCCATTATTGATGTTGATGCAGACAAATGGTAAACTACAATAGATGTTGAGATTGAGTCTATATACTACAATCAAGTCTGGGATCTTGTCACTGCACCTGAAAGAATTAAACCCATAGGGTGCAAGTGGGTATACAAGAGAAAAAGAGGTGCGGATGAAAAGGTAAAAACCTTTAAAAAAAATGTTAGTTGCAAAAGGTTATACTCAGAAAGAATGAATCAATTATGAAGATACCTTTCCACCTATTGTCATGCTTAAGTCCAAACACATTTTCTTGGCCATTGCATGTCAATATGATTACAAGATATGACAAATGGATATCAAGACAACCTTTCTTAATAGCTATCTTAGCGAAAACATCTATATGTCCTAGCCTGAAGACTTTATTCTGAAAGGCCAAGAACAAATGGTTTGTAAGTTTAAGAAGTCTATTTATAGACTTAAGCAAGTATCACGAACGTGGAGCATGCGTTTTGATGAGACTGTAAAGTCTTATGATTTCATACAAAACGTTGATGAATCGTGTGTATATAGAAAGTCAGATAAGAACAATGTGTCCTTTATGGAACTTTATGTAGATGACATTCTACTCATTAGAAATGATGTAGGGACATTATCAGCTATAAAGGTTTCACTATCAAATCAATTTAGCATGAAAGATATGGGAGAAGTTAGCTACATTCTTGGTATTAAACTTTTTAGAGATAGGAAGTAAAAAATGTTAGGCTTATCCCAATCAAATTATATTGACAAGATACCGGCTAGGTTTAGCATAGATCAGTACAAATGGGTAGTCATACCCTTTAGGCACGAATTGACTTTATCTTCCAAGCAATGTCTTAGAACACAGGAAAAAAAATGAGAGGATGAATAAGATTCCATATGCTTAGTAGTGGGAAGTCTCCTGTATACCGTGCTTTGTACTAAGCCGAATATCTGCTTTGTAGTAGGCATGGTTAGCAGGTATTAGTCAAACTCTGGGGAAGAAGATTGGCAAGTTGTGAAGCATATACTCAAGTACTTAAAGGGAACGAGAGATTATATGTTACACGGACTCAGATTTCTAAGCAGATAAAGATGAAAGAAAACTCACTAGTGAATATGTCTTCATTTTGTCTGGAGGGCTATTTCATGAAGGAGTGTTAAGCAATCTTACATTGTTGATTCTACCACGGAAGTTGAGTATGTGGCAGCTTTAAAAGCTTCTAAAGAAGCGGTTTGGCTCCAGAAGTTCCTTGCAAAACTTGGAGTTGTACCATACATGGACAGGCCCATAACAATATATTGTGACAATTCTGGAGTTGTGTCACAATATAAGGAGCCAAAAAACCATAGGAAAGGCAAGTACATTGAAAGGAAATATCACTTGATTTGAGAGTTCATTCAGAAATATGAGATAGTGGTTGATCAAATTTTCTAAGCAAACAATCTGACGGACTTATTTACCAAACTTTTAACAGAGAAGGTATTCAAAAGAACTTGGACGTTATAAGGGTAGGCACATACGGACTATCGCAGTCCATTTAGTACAAGTAGGAGATTATTAGAATATATACCCAAAATGTACTATATATTTCTATATTTTCAAAATTAATAAAAATTTTATTCATTAATAATTGTTTGTTTACATATATTCGCACATCAAATGTCTAAATGTGTTAGTAAGTAATCTACGTGACTGGGTCATGCTTTCACAATAAGGTGTAGATTATAGGTTACTAACACATAAGCGAAAAATTGTTCTTGATCGATTGATGAAGTGGACACTTTATCAAAGTTTAGATCATTACACTATGATTTTTAAATGGAGAATAGTTTACTTTTAACCAATGGGTAGTCCACTCACACCAATATGGTAAGTGTATTCAGAATACGTAAAATTAGACTACGCGATAATAATCTTTAGTGAAGTACTAAAATAAATAAATATTAGTTTATCAAAGCTATTGCGTGAATGAGTACCCTGGGATTTGAGTATAAGTTGGTGATCTGATAAAGCTGAACTTGTACACTTTAATATATGTTGGGTGAGGTCTTATCGTAAGTAGGGATGGCAATGGGCCGGGGGCGAGGCCTGGATTAGAAATCCCGGCCCCGCCCCCGTGTAGCCCCAGTCCCCCCGTCCCCGGCCCATCCCCGACATGGGGAGGGGTAGGGATCCCCGCCCCCGGCCCACCGGGGACAAAATAATCCCCAGTCCTGGCCCGGCGGGAAAGCAGGGGCCCGGTTTCAGCCCAACAGCCCAACAATAAATTTAAAAATTCTAAACACCATATTCCCTAAATAAAACACATCTCAAGTCAAATTTAATAATCCCTGTAAATAAACAATTCATAACCTCATAGAAATAAAAGACAAAGACATCCTATTTTCACAAAAGGAGATTCAACTGCTACAAGTCCAATTGTCCCAACACACATCAATCCACAAAATGAAAACATAAACCAAGACAACAAATTGGAAATACAATAATAATCCCTATAAATAAACAATTCCTAACCTCATAGAAATAAAAGACAAAGACATCCTATTTTCACAAAAGGAGATTCAACTGCTACAAGTCCAATTGTCCCAACACACATCAATCCACAAAATGAAAACATAAACCAAGACAACAAATTGGAAATACAACCCAAGAGTCCAAGTTCAACATACAATACAATGTAAAGAATATCCTCACTTAAGCATACAATGTAATATAAGTCCAGAAAAGTTGAAGTTGCCAAATCCAAACTTCATTCAAATCCAACCTCGGTAGTTCCACTCACCTATAAAAGAAATATTGTTAGTAATTTTTTAAATATATGTACATTTTTCGAAATATTAATAAAGCAAATTAACAATACAAAAAATATATATATAAATGATAATAAGTTTTAAAAAATTACCCCACTCTCATCATCGGCATCCACGTCTTCTAAAATAGAGCCAAACTCTATAGCATTCAAAGAAGAACTTATAAAAGCAATAATTAATTAAAATATAAATATAATGATGACACAATTCATAAATTATATTTATTAAATATACCTTTACTATTAGCACAAATATCAGTACACAACCAATTTTGGACACACATCAAAGCTTCAAGTGTATCTGGATGAAATTTGCTGCGATGTGGGTTTACCATTCTTCCTCCAGTACTAAATGGAGATTCTGAAGCAACTGTGGATACCGGAATACAAAATATATCCCTAGCAATCAAATGAAGAATGGGATATTTGGCTTCATTTGACTTCCACCAATTTAAGATATCAAATTCCCCAGTACCCCATCGTAAAACTTTTTCCTCCAAATATTGATCAAGCTCTGTCTTTGTCTGCAAGTTATTCTCATTTTGTGCTACAAAATTATAAAATCCAGCAAGTCTATTTTCCACTGTTGTCGTTGACCAATTTCCAAGATGTTGAAGAGATTGAACTGACAAGGAAGTTGTTGATTGACTTGAAGATTTCTCATTTTTTGACTTGTATTCAGAAAACAAATCACTACAAAACTTCTTGATTTTCTCAATCTTCATAGGAGCATCATCACCAATATTTGTGGAAAAGCATAATCCACCAAAGTCATCTTATACCGTGGATTCAATACTACAGCTACACCCATAATTCCATGCACATCTCTCCAATATTTATCAAATTTATAAACCATCTTTTCAGCCATTGTTTTTTCCAATTGATTCTCACTTGCAAGCCATTTCTCTAACTCCATTCTAATATTAAAAGCAGTAAGGAAAAACGAATTTACAGTTGGAGAGTTGCTTTTTGAAAATATTTGGGTGACCTCATAAAATATACACAAATGATCACAAATCTCTTGTGCCAAAACCCAATCATCTTCAATTGGCAAGCAAGTATATAAACGCTCCCTATGTTTCAGCCTATAAAACACATCCTTGTATGCCCATGCAGTCGAAAGCATAAAAAAGGTTGAATTCCATCTAGTTTTGCAATCTAAAATTAGCTTCTTGAAACATGGAGTACCTATTTGATATGTAGCTTCTTCAAATCTCTGTTGTCTCTTAGGTGAAGCTATCCAAAATCTAACACTATCACGAATTTTCTCAATCTCTTCATGTATAACTGACAATCCATCTTGAACAATCAAATTTAGGATGTGTGCACAACAACGCATATGGAAAAAACTCCCGCATAACATGAGAGAGCTAGGTTGAAGCTTTCCCAAGAGATTTTCAGCAATGGCATCATTACTAGAACAGTTATCAAGTGTAATTGTAGATAACTTCCTATCAATGTTCCAATCAAAGAAGCTTTCTTCTAAAACTTTAGCAAGTATATCACTTGTATGAGGATATGGCACATAGATAAACCTTCCAATAACACAAAAAAAGAAAAAGAGTAAATGTGTAAGTATTAACTAACTAGCTTTACATTATAGTAACCAATCAAATTCAAGAAGAAAGGCTAAGACAAAAAAATACCTCAAAATTCTATGTTGCAATTGCCAAGCATTATCCACAAAATGAGCAGTGATAACCATATAAGACTTTTTTTTGTGATTAGCAGTCCACAAGTCACAAGTGATAGCAATCCTCCCACGATTTTTGTTCAATAAAGCCATTATCTTTTTTTTCTCATCATAAAAAAATTTTAAGATATCTTTCTTCAAAGTATTTCCTGAGATCACATCTTGAACAAAAGTTGCAGAGAGTTTGAATATTTTCTAAATCCAAAATGATCTACCATAGACAACGGATATTCATGGATAACTACCATCTCAACAAGATCTCTCCTTGCAACTTCTTGGCAAAAAACATAAGTCGACATTTGTGTAACATTTGAAGAAGGATCAGTTACCTTCCCTGCTAAAAAACTTTGTCTAATATCTTGTTGCTTTCTCTTTTTGCATGATTTCATGTGATCATTTAAATGCCTTGTTCCATTTTTTGCACCAGCAACAAGCTCTTGAGAGCAATAAATACATTCAGCCTTTTGTTTACCATTTATTGTTTTTTGCCTAAAATGACTCCACACTGCTGATTTTTGCCTTCCAATAGGTCCAATATCACTTTGGCTTTTTGGCTGTTGAGATTCTCCAACTTCAGGTTCAATACTCTCATCAACTGCTATATTCACTTGCTGCATAGGATATGACATTGGATTGCTACTATACCTGGGGTTGAAGTAGTTTCTTCCATGAGTTTGACTGAATTTTCACTAACTTGATCTTGATGTGACATCTACTAAGTTGAAAAGATAAATATGTAAAAGATGAATATTGAGTAATAGAAAATAACTCTATCTGCAATGATAAAGTATATGTGTAATAGCAATTAATTGCCATTCAAGTTGAATTATCTTGCCCAAACAGCAACCCTTCTTTTAGTGAATTAACTTAGGCCATCTCAAGTAATACTAGCAATTAGCAAAGCATTATTGCTATATCAACGTAGCTGTAGGTATATGCTTCTAGCTTTTCACCCAACCCCTAGCATGAATAACCTACATTAAAGGTCATTCCAACTTTAGCTTAGTAACTAAAGTTCACAACTAATAGTTACTAATGTATGGAAATTGCTAATTTCCTAGTTCTTCTTTTTCTTCTTGAAATAGTTTTTGTTCACATAACAGAAACCCTTATTCTTGAAATAGTTATGAACTTTTCATTCATCCCTTGAACATCATTGAAACAACAAATTAATTCCATTTTCTTCAAATTAATTTATGCATTTTCAGCTTTATCACACAATCTTGATTTTTGCATAACTTTACAAATATAACTCCGATTAACCTCAAATTTGCATCAAAACTCTCATAACACATTCAAGTACAATCTTATGAATTCCAATTACACGGGCTCAAAACTGTTGTAGCACTACTGAGGCAAAACTATGACAGTTTTTCTATTGTTTCAAGTATTTTTCTTACAAAATAACATTATCCTTTTGTTCTTTTTTGTTTGTAGTAATTATATAATACTTAATCCACTTCATATTCCATCAAAACACCCTTCAATCCTCTGGTTTTTAGAAATAACTGACTTAGCAATTTCACAACATAAAATCATCAATCAAAACCAATAACATCAAGAATCCATTTTTCTTAACAATTAAACCTCCTTTCCATTTCATTTCTTCCCATTTCTTTTTCAGCCATAAATAACCATTCAAGCTGCCATTAACACTTCCATCCACCAAATGAAACATAGCATAAAGCTCCCCTAATCAACCGGCACACACACAACAGATACATACCCACAAAACCTAGCAATTTCTCTAAGCAAACTTATAAATTCCATGAATCTCACAACAAAATTTATACCAAAATAATCCTTGCGATCCATTCTGCACTATTCTGGGCTAAGCATATCAAATTAGAAGAAAATTCATAATTTCAGAAATCTAAAGATATCCCAAGATGCCTTTAATGCATAAAGAAGCATTCCAACTAAAACTTACTTAGATCATAATGCCAAAAAATGCAGTTAACACACCACATCCATTACCAACATCATCAATATTTGACAAACAGAAATACAATATGGCTCATAAGAAGTGGCCATTGATCTCTCATAAATGTGCTATGGGGACTTTACAATATGGAGTATCACTTTCATCTTGACTAACCAAAAAAAAAAAAAAAAAAAAAACAGCAGGTATGATCAAAGCATATAGAAACTGCAGTTTTATTCAACACAACAGCTATATTGATGAAAATTTGAATGAAAGCCCTTGATGATCAACAGTGAGAGAGAATTCATATTGATGAAAATTTCATATAAAACCTTGTTAAACACACTAGATCTTTGTAGACTTTAAACTCTTTTGAACTTTTTGGTGAAAGTTTCATATAAATCCTTACACAAATACAAAGGAAAACCATCGACTCAACAACATGAACAAAGGGCTCAAATTCTGCCCTTTAATCTTTAGGATAAAGGGAAAAAAAACTACTTTTAGACACAATGGAGTATATAGAAACTGCAGGCTCAATTGAATATGAAGAAACAATTTTTGTCAATACATTTAATCAAATAGCTAATGTATGCCTAGAGCTTTTTCACATGGAAGAATTCATCCTATCTCTGCAAACTAATGACCTGAGATTTCATGAGTGGAAACAAATGGTTAATGCAGAGCTTAGACAGCAGCTAAGATCTCGGCAACGAGAAAGTGGCAGACAGTGATAGGATGTCTTTCTTATTCATTTGTGACAAATCCAACCTGAAAAAGGCCATAAAAACACCTATTTTCTTGAAGGCAACACAGAAAACAAACAGAGAAGCCGAGACCAGCAGCCAAGAGCAGCTTAGACACAGCATAACATCCAAAAAATGCAGTTAATGGAGACATCTAGAACAGAAAACAGAAAACAGAGAAGGCGCAGCAGAGATGCAGCTTAGACACAGAATACATCAGATACAATAGGTAAACAATTGTCACCAATTTTTAACCAAGATATACCAAATACAGAGAAAATGTAGCACAGATACTACTATGTGAAAATTAATATTCTTGATCACAAGTCTGACCACAATGTACATAATCACAATAACACTCTCAAACACCACTTTAAATCGTATAATTAAGTTGCAAAGAGGCAAGGAAACAAAAATAGTTCAACTCCCAAATGAGGACGAAATGTGAGCACAAGCCAAGAACAGGACTTCTAGAACACATCCAAAACAGAAAAACAGAGAAGGCGCAGCAGAGATGGGAGAACCTGAGACGGAGGGCTGGAGGAGGCGCAAGTCACAACAGAGAAGCCGACCGAGATTAGCTATGTAAGTCTCAGAGCTTGAGGGCGGCACCGAAGGAAGAGGGCGAAGGAAGAGGGCGGCGGTGGCGTGAGAAGATGAAGATGGGTATTGGGTAGGGTTGAATTTTTTATCTATTTTATATTTTAAAAGTATTTTTTAAATTTTTTGAGCTAATATAAGATTAATTTATATAAAGTTCTGTTTTTTATTATATTTTTTGTTTTTATTTTGAACTATCATAAATAAAATATAAGTTATATTATTAAATTATTAAATTTTATTTTATTTTTTATTCATCAATTTAATAATATCTCTATTGTTAAATTAATAAACACACTACATTAAAATATATTTATATTGTGGTTCCGTTTTATTTTTTTGTGATATTTGCAAGATAAGGATAATTAATTACTTATATTCATGTTTATCTAGTGATTTGCAAAACAAAATAGTCCAAATCCTTTATCATGTCCTTCAAAAAAAAATAGGAAAAAAAAAGAACATTTAGATTATGTTTAGATTTAAATCTAAAATTTAAATAGATAAATTTAAAATTTGTAATAAAATAAGTAATTATTCTAAACATCTACAATTTAGTTAATTATTATTGTTAATTAATTGTTGTGTTTAAATTTTTTTAAAATCAAAACAAATAAGGTCTAAAAATGATAAACGTGTGCAAATTAAGTAATTAACCCCATATGTAATAAAATTTAGCAAAGAAAAAAAAAAACTCTACCAATTATAAGAGAGATTAATATGACCCTCAAGCAAATGAAATGCTACATATCTATGTAATATCAATTTAAACTCTCAATTTGACAAAAACATTACTAAATTTGTATGTTATAAATCTTAATATTTCAGTACTTAATTTATAATTTATAAAAAATATTATAATTATCTAAGGTAGGAAGAAAGGAATAAACTATCCACCTAGATACAGGTTTATAAACCAAATATTTTTTACTCATGCCTTTCAAGATCTTTAGTGCTTTGAAAGATAAACTTGTATCCATGTCGTTTTCAATTTCTCTTTTTTTTTTAAATTTGAACTATTTCATAAATGTCTTTTTAGATATATATACAATAATAAAAAATTCTAAGAATAATAATTTTTATGAATAAACTTGTTTAAAGTACTCTTAGTCAAATTATTTTAAAATATAATATTTAGAATATTAGAGAAATAAGAATAAATAAAATACACACACATACACTTATTATCTTTATATAACATATAAAAATATTTTATACATATAATACATTTAAAAATATAAGTATTTTTAATATTTACCCACTTATGATCCTGGATAAATCCATGATTTAAATTTGATCATTATTCCTTCTTACTAAGTATCTGAATCACGAATTGTCTTTTTATCACTTATTAATCAATTAGATAGATGAATATCTTTTGAAATACCTGTTTAAGGAACACTCAATCTCCTCTCTCACTCACAACCGATTAACTTTCCTTGTGTCCATTAAATAATATTGTTATTAGATCTTTTTCGGGAGATTTAAAAAAATAAAGATATTTATAGAGTCTTCTAATTTCTATGTATACTAAATTAAAGTATTTTACTACTTTTTATTTTCTTTAGTAGTATCTTCTTTATTAGTTCTATCCCCTATTTTCCTTCTGATAAATTGAAAACTCATGTGAAAAAGAAAAAGAGATAATTTCTTATTTTTTTTCTTTTTTGAAATTAAAAAGAAGTAAGAGGCTAGAAATGAAAGTCTTTTTTTCGCACAAATTCTCTATTACACTGATACAACAAAAATATAGCATGCAAAATTTTTTACTTATCTACTTAATCACTAATTATATATATGTGTGTGTGTGTGCGCGCGCTATATATAGTATACATTACACATATAGTGTCTATATATACATTATATACTACAATATTAATATATATACAATACAAACATTAGATATATAATTATTTTATATATATACACACACTAGACATATAATTCCAAATCATATATACCATCGGGCTATTTGGGGCCGGGGATCATGCGATCCCTGGCCCCGGCCCGGCCCCGGCCCAGCCCCGCCTGACGGGCCAAGAAATGCAGCCCATCCCCAGTTTCGTCCCTGCTTAAATCGGGAAATCCCCGGCCCCGTCGGGCCGGGCCCCCACTTTATTCCGGGAAATTGCCATCCCTATGTACTGGGGCTCCTAAATATTTTGCATACAAGACAGGGATGGCTTTTTTTTCATAAGAAGCAAAAAAAAATTATTTATTTTATCATTCAACCTTTGCAGTTTTAGAAACGGTCAGTTATCTCCGAAATAATGGTCAACCTACCATTAATAGTTGGAAAATAGAGAAATGAATAAAATTAAAATCAACTTTTAGAGGGAAAATTTAAAAACTTCTCAAAAACAAAAAGAGAGATATGATTGCAAAAATTCTCACTTTGGGAGGGAAAAATTGAAAAACACCATACTTCAAACGACATAAGTTACGCTTAGGCAAATTTTATTCATTTTGCTAATGATACTGGTTCATTAATTTACATACTCTATTATCAGGCTTATATGTATGTATGAAACATACTGGCGAGTCCATCGACATTCAATTGGGCCTCAATAAGAGAAGATTATATGTATTGGGTTTCTCCTTTTCTATTTAAGGGTTGGCCCAATATTACTGGTCATTCTTTGTTGGGTCTTTTTAAGTACTTGTAGAATGTATAATTCGAATGGTTAACCACCGGGAGGGGGAATGTGTTGAAATAATCCAAAGTACACAAACGTGAAAAGTATTAAGTTAAGCGACTGAGAAATGGTTAATCTTAAAAGCATCGCAAACAAAAGATTGTGAAATATTTTTTCATTTATTTTATATGTACTAAGGAAACTCATTGAATATTCACTATAGCTCACAAAGCAATGCATCAATTTAGCATCCAAAAAACTTGAATGTGGATAAATGTAGTTAATGTGAATTGTACACTTCTAAAAAAGTATAACATTTTAAAACAGTGATTCATAATATACTCAAATCATAAAAAAATCTTCCTTCTTTAACGGAAGATGTGTTAAGTCAAGTTGTTAGGTTTTGATTCTCAATTTCCAGAATAACAAGAGAGATGTGGACAGACAGGAAGGTCTCAACCTAAAGCACTAAACCCGAGAATGATAACATTTGCCAATGGTTGAGGCAGAAACCCAACAAGAAGATCAGAACCATATTACCTTGCACTCGAATGCCGTAGCCAGCAGGGGGTTTACAGTTTTTGGGACAAGTTGGACTTGTTAAATGGCTCAATAAACGCACTTGCAGCCTTTGAAATCCATCGGCTCCTCTCATCATTAGTGGTTTGAATTATTATTTATTTACAATTTAACATATTTTTTATTTTTTAATTAATTCAAACAAATTTTTTATTGACCGAGTTATAATTTAAATACACCATTTAAAACTAAAATATGTTCACTTACAGTTAGATTGATAAATTAATACAAGAGAGATGAACATATTTATATCCAAAAAGCATCTAAGAATAAAATTATAATTTAACTGAACTGTTCACGAACAAAATTCGTTTGAATTTATTTTATACTCCATTATCATTCATTGATTTAGTAACTGAATCATCCAATCGAATTCAAAGATAATATATATCTCAAATAATAAAACCAACTGAACTCGAATAGTTTGGACCTTTGTAAAAATTAAATGAATGATATTGAATATATATTTAAACTCATTCAAATAAAGTCAAATAATATTTGAGTAACATATTAAATATCACATTTGATTATAACTTTATCTTAAAAAAAACACTTTATCAATTATAACATTACTTTAACTATAAATTAAGTATTTTTAAATTAAATTTAGATCTACTAAAGAAAATTTTATTAAAATTTATAGCCCAGGAAAGAATTTCAATGCCCATAAAACCTTCACCAGTAAATGAAGATTTTTTGTAAATAGAACATCTTAAATTTTTTTAAAAGAAAAACTAAATATTTAAACAATTAAATTAATATTTTCTCATAAAGAGAATCTAACAATATGGACTACAAAAAAAAAAAAAACCAATAATGTAAGGTACTATAATAGGGAGAAACCAAGACATCTTTAGATCCGTATTTAATTTAGATTGAAGCAGACTTGCAATTTAAAAAAAAAAAAAACCAAAAGTGTCTTCTTAAAAACGTTGGTTTTTAGAGCCAAAAGGGTCGACATGCGAGCATAGTGATAGTCAAAAGTTTTGTTGAATAATGCCACGTTGTAAAATGATGAAATTGACACAACAAAATGAAACGCTGTAGACTTTCCTTAGTGGGAAACATAGGGCTAAAAGGGTCACATCCCATTATTGAAAGAATATCGTAGTCCTGTCATCTTCAAGACAAGAATACAACTGAGTGGTTGGGCTTTATTAATGACGTAGGTCTCTGTCATTATGAGGTCCACAATCATGCACTAATCCCACTGTTAAGCCATTCCGCACCATTTCGCCGCCAGCGAATGCGGCAGCCTTTTGTAAGTGGGTTGGGGCTTATCATTTCCCAAATCGAGTTGGACGTGTTTAGCTGGATCGTATCTTACAATTTACACTTAAATAAATTCTTTTTAATTTAAATAATTTTTACTTTTATAATATATTACTAGTATATTTTTTATTAATAATTAAATTTTAAATTTATTTTATATTTAATAATATTTTATTGAATTTTAATATGATCTTTATATATATACACTTTTCAATATATGTGGACTTTGTTAGAATTTCTGTTTCAATTCCACATTTTTTTTGTCATTTTATGGAAAAATTGTAAGCAAAAAACAAATGCAATCTGGAATTTTATATCTGCGGAAGGTGCTAGGAGATTAAATCTATCTACATTTAGCCGAACTTGTCCTCTCAGGTCTCATCCTCTTGGAAAATTTCATAAAATATCTGTCAGCTTGACGTTCACAAAATTGGTGGATGTTTTCCAGGTGTTTCGTTTTATTATTTATATTAATTAAATTTTTTTTAAAACTTTTTATCTCTTAAAAAAATTTAAAATTTTTCATATTATCTTAAAACATATATTTGTATAATTTTCAAATTTATCCTTCTAACCTTAAATTTTTTATTTGGTTTCTCTTTTGTTAAATAAGACTAATTGATAGAGATAAATACGTTGAAAAGATGAGAAAAAACAATTTCGTAGAATTATCGGCTGCTCGAAGATGCCAATTTTACTGATTCTTCCATGGCTACTTGAGTGAGATTCCACACCTCTTCTAGAATTTAAATATGAAAAAATAAATAATAAATTGGATTTTGATTTTGTTTCGAAATCTGTTTGGACTTGAACTCACTTAAAAGAATGGATTTTCAGGGAAGGAAATAATACATTTAAAAAAGGTTGCGATGAAAGACGAATAGTGAAAAGTTTTTGTACAATAATATATATATATATATATATATATATATATATATATATATTATTTATTTTTATATATATCGTGTAATAGATTCTGAATGTTTTACTTTAGAAAAAAAAAATTGTGATTGTGTGGTTCATTAATTTTGTTTTTGTTTTTTTTTTAAGTGTGGCCACAAATTTAGAATTATGTTTGAATCAAGAAGTAATTTTTCTTGTACAAAAGTGATTTTAGATTAGAATATATTTTCTCAAAGGTGGGATATATAAATAAATTTAATTAAATTCCATTTCGTTTAAAAATACATTAAAAAAAGATTTATTACAATTTACTCCCATTAAATTGGGAGGTAATGATACTTTAATACCATAAGTTATAAAAAAATGTTCATTAACCTTTAATCAATGACGATATTGACTAACAAAAGTTACTTTTGTAATAAAATGTCTATTTTGCCTATACTAATTATAAAATGCTCAAAATAATTCTTTAGGTATATTGCAATTTATTCTTATTCAATTGTGAATTGTAACACTTTAATACCACAAATTGTAAAAAATACACTAGAAGTTTATTGACCGTTAATCAATAATGGTATTAATTAATGGAAGTTACTTTTGCACACTAATTACAAATATGTCCAAAAAAGTTCTTTAGTGAAATGAATTTGGCATATGAAATATTTGTAAATCTATAGTATTTTTTTTATAATTTTTGGTATCAAGTATCATTATCAATCTAATAAGATAAAATGCAACAAACACATAAACTAAAGTTTCAATTAGTTTCTTAAAATTAGACATATCATATACAATTTTATCAAGACCTAAATACGATACAAATTCAAATATAACAAATCTAAAATAAAATCACAAATTAGACTAGAAAAATATGATAATTTTTTTTGGGACTTTACTTTTTTTGTAAGGAAAATATTGGTGAAATATGATTTTTTTTTTCCCTTGTGGCTTGGTTTTTTTTAAAAGGAAAATATTGGTGAAATATGATAATTTTTTTGTGGCTTTGCTTTTCTGTAAGAAAACATTGATGAAATATGATAATTTTTTTCGTGCTTTGTTTTTTTTTTTTTGTGAGGAGAATATTGGTAAAATATGATCATTGTTTTTTGTGACTTTATTTTTTTAAGGAAAATATTAATACAATTTCAAGGTTTTATTTTAGGTTTGTTATGTTTGAATTTATATCATATTTAGATCTTAACAAAGTTGTATATGATATGTCTAATTTCAGAAATTGATTGAAATTTTAGTTTATGTGTTGGTTGCATTTTATCTTATTAGATTGATAATGACATTTTAATATAAAAAATTATAAAAAATACTATAGGTGTACCAATACTTCATATGCTAAATTCTCTCAACTAAAGAATTTTTTGGGTATCTTATAATTAGTATTGATAAAATAGAGATTTTATTATAAAAATAACTTCTGTTAATTAATACTATTATTGATTAATAGTCAATGGACCTCTAACACATTTTATATAACTTATGGTATTAACATGTGATAATATACAGTTTAATATGGTTAAATTACAATAAACTTAAAGGATTATTCTGAGTATCTTATAATTAGTATGAATAAAATAAATATTTTATTATAAAAGAAACTTCTATTAGTTAATATCGTGATTGATTAATAGTAAATGGACCTTTAACGACTTTTTTCTAACTTGCAGTATTAAAGTGTCACTACTCTATAATTTAATAGAGATAAATTACAATAAACGTTTTTAAAAAAAATAAAATTTCAATCTAAGAACATGTTAAGGAAACTTTTCGACAAACTTCTTTCATCTAAAAGATGCAAATTTTATTAACTATGTTCTTACTATTTATATATTGAATTGATAGATAGAGTACTAATTTATTTATAATAAAAAATTTTAATTTTTTAATTTTTGTATCAAATCAAGATAGAACATTAACTTTTAGAAAACACGTACATTATGAAGTCAAAGTAAAACTAATTTCGTGGAAAAAAATTTACTATCCTAAAGTAAATTATTGAGGTGATAGTCTAATAGTACAATACATGACTTGTAAATAAAGAAAATTTAAGTTTCCAACTTTAGAAATGTAATGTAGGTACAAGGTATCAACCGGGTGATGTGGACTTCAAAATATTTTTGCACCGAATAGGTTTGAGGGGGGACAGTAAAATGTAACAGGTATCATTTTAATATTCTCTGCCCCCATGTTTAGTCGGAGTAAGAAGTTTCCATTTCATATTTGAATGATTAATGTAATAAACGATAATAATAAATTTAATAAAATATAAAATCTTTTATATACTTTCCTTTTACCCCTTTACCAAATAAGATAAAATCAAATAAAATTTTCTTCCTTTATGAAAATAAATGTGCCTCTTTCCTTCTCACTTACTCTTTCTCTTCTTTTTTATGAATTAAATAAATTAAATTAACTTCCTTATTATTATTTTAAAATATTTCAAAATAATTCATACTTTTCTTTAAAAAACTTTAATTTATTATATACTTTAAAAATTTAAGGTTCCATCATAAATGATTTTATTTTATATTTAAAATTGAAATATAATACTCATTAACTCACATATTTTCCATATGTTATTACTTTTGCGTAAACTTCTACATCAATTCAGGCACGGTCAATCTCAATAGGATTGGAGGAAGTAAATTTATTTAAAAGCTGAAAAGAATAAAAGCTTAAAAAAAAGACAATGTGGGAGCAGTTGAAAAAAATTGGAAAACAAATTCAGCAAGAAAAACTTGGCAGCAATAATGAGAGTTTGAGTTCCCCTCTGGAATCCGGGATGAGGAGAAAGTCAAAAAAGTGGGGAAGTTTGTTTATCTAACGCCACTAAGCAAGAATTAGAATTCATTCTCTTCGCTGCCTTTCCTTGTCAAGATTTACAGTCAGCTTCTTTTCTACCCTTGGAGATATTTTAACGTTGCAAAGATCAATGGAAGCGTGACCTCCGAAAGAAGCCCGAATACAACTTTTTCGTTTCTCTTCTTTCTTCTTTCTTGCACAACAGTTGAGGCAATTCAATCTATGCTGCCCGCAAGGGTTAAGATATTTCATGCTAAACAAGAAATCAATGGAAGCGTGACCTCCGAAAGAAGCCCGAATACAACTTTTTCGTTTCTCTTCTTTCTTCTTTCTTGCACAACAGTTGAGGCAATTCAATCTATGCTGCCCGCAAGGGTTAAGATATTTCAAGCTAAACAAGAAATGCAAAAATGCGCCAATGGTCAGGGAGGGAAAATATTTAGTGGACTCGATCTATTGTAAATCACCGTTTTAAATATTGTATTATATACCTTGAAAGTTATATATACACGGTGGATTGAGTTACCTAAATATTTGGGAGCACGATTATAGGCCTGGCAGCACCCATCTCAAGTTGACAATGGGTACTTATGGGTACTTAAACCCATTCTTATATACCATTCATAATTCTCATCCCAATCCAATGTGGAATGCCTTGGGATGCCTTTAACCCAAGGGTCCTCGTCCCAATCCAATGTGGAATGCCTTGGGATGCCTTTAAGCCCAAGGGTCCTCGCCAGGCGGTGTAGCACTTAGTTCCGCACTAGTTGACAATGGGTACTTATGGGTACTTAAGCCCATTCTTATATACCATTCATAATTCTCATCCCAATCCAACACTAGTTGACAATGGGTACTTATGGGTATTTAAGTCCATTCTTATATACCATTCATGCACCCATCTCAAGTTGACAATGGGTACTTATGGGTACTTAAACCCATTCTTATATACCATTCATAATTCTCATCCCAATCCAATGTGGAATGCCTTGGGATGCCTTTAAGCCCAAGGGTCCTCGCCAGGCGGTGTAGCATTTAGTTCCGCACTAGTTGACAATGGGTACTTATGGGTACTTAAGCCCATTCTTATATACCATTCATAATTCTCATCCCAATTGTAGCATTTAGTTCCGCACTAGTTGACAATGGGTACTTATGGGTACTTAAGCCCATTCTTATATACCATTCATAATTCTCATCCCAATCCAATGTGAGATGCCTTGGGATGCCTTTAAGGCCAAGGGTCAGCACTTAGTTCCCATCCCATACCGGGGCGTGACCATACCGCAATGGGTACTTATGGGTATTTATCCCAATCCAATGTGAGATGCCTTGGGATGCCTTTAAATGTGAGATGCCTTGGGATGCCTTTAAGGCCAAGGGTCCTCGCCAGGCGGTGTAGCACTTAGTTCCCATCCTATACCGGGGCGTGACCATACCGGGGCTGATTACCTATTCTAATACCAAATGTCACGCCCCGTGCCCGCGGACCTGGGAGCGCGATTATGGGCCTGACAACACCCACGGTCAACTATTTGGCCGCCGTCCTCGCTGGGCCAAAATGAATATCCCAAGTTGACAATGGATACTTAGGCTCATTCTTATATACCATTCATACTTCTCATCCCAATCCAATGTGGGATTGGGGCATCACACTACCCATTAAGAATAGAAAGGGTAGTGGAGTTTTGGCATAGCACCTCCCAACCTAAGTCCTGCCTCTAATTAATTTATGGAAGACCATTGTTGACTTAGTTTGTTTGTTGGTTGATTTGTTTGGTAGATTTCGACTTTGTAGCAGCCATCATTATTTTTTATGTAAATTTTTTTTAATTCATTAATAATTTAGTATGAAGCTTTTTAATAATTATGATTTTTTTTAATAATTTTGTCCTCCAAAAGTCATAAATTTTAAAACAAAACTGTTAATTTCACCCCTCTATAAATGTATATCTAATCAATTTTATTTTTAAAATATCAAAATAGTGTCAATTTCACTCATTACATGAAAAAGATATGGTTCATGTAATGCTACCTTTCCTGTTACTAAAATAAGGTATAATAGTGAGATGAATATGACATTTAAAAGATTAAAACTGATAATTGTGTAAAGAGAAGAGTACCCTTCCAAAAATTGTAACATTTGAATAGTAAAATCGAGCAGTTGATAGTATGATTGTAAAAATTAAAACATTTTGAAGGGCAAGATTGTCAAGTGCAATTAACAAAGGGAAATCATATTTAACAACACTTAATATTTGAACTGTTTTTCCTAGGAGAACACTTAAATATTCCAACTTGATGGTTGTATTTATTAGTACTGCCAGCCTCAATGCATGGAAAAATTGTCATCACCGTCAAGTTTGGTTTGATAGCTAGGTGCTCCAGCCCATCCTTTAGATAACAACTTCCGAATTCTGTCTCTGTTAATTGGGCAAACCAGTCTGTTAGAACACAAAATTTTATAATTTATCCTTTAAAATTTTCAAATACAACTTTTAGAATTTTATATTTTGACTCTTCAAAATTTTTTTAAAAAATATAATATTATTCTTTTAATATATATATTTATATAACTTATCCATCAACTTCAAATCTCTAATTCCGTCCTTTTTGTAGGTGGATATCAGGGAGAAAATCCAACATGGCTTGCAGTTGCATTTCAAAAATCATATTTTTAAGATTTTAATTCATTTGTGTCACGAGTTTGATAGTTCTTCTTATTAAGTGATAGATTTTTGTTCAAGTCAGATTCTCATTCAACTAATTAATGTATTAAAAAAAAAAATCCATCGGACCACCATATCTGGTATGGTTTTGTGAGGTGATTGATATTGAATTTGTTAAATTTTAATAAACAAGAATCATAAATTGTTTTTATCAACTAATCTAACTGCGCCCATCCCTACCAATGGCTTCATTTTGATTTAGGTTATGTTTGATTGGATTGTTTTGTGAAAGTAAATCTAAAAATAAATAGTATATTTATCTTATTTAGTTGGATGTAGATGTAGAGAGGAAATAAATTAGGAGAGGTATTACTGCTCTTCCACATCAGTATTTCCTTCTCTCCTAATTTAAAGAGATTAGGAGAAATAAAATAAAGTAAAAATAATAATAACATTGACTCCATTATTAACATTAAAAATTTTAATGAAATAAATAATAATAAATTAAATTAATTATCCTCTCTTCTTTCTCCACTCATTTCACATCTTTTTCCCTCCATACTAAACAAAATAAAAACAAACAATACTATTATTTTTCTTAGTGAAAGTGAAAGTAAAAGTATCTCTTTCATTTCCCCATTCTCTCTCTCTCCCCCTTCTCTCTCCCCCTTTGTGAACTAAACTTTGCGAACCAAACATAGGCTTAGTTAATAACTCTTTTGTTGAAAGCCAAAAAAAGAAAAAAATGATAATAGCAATAGAGAATATTATTTTACCCGTCCGTATTTATCTATCAAAGTTAATTATTTCATATAATTTAAAAAAAATAATTAATTTCTTAAATTTGTAAAACTTTATTTATACATTTTAAAAGTATTATTGGATTTAATGTTCTCCATAACTATTTTCTTGATTTGTTTGATCAACTCTCTTTAGAGTTATTAAATTTTTATTTTTTAAAACTATTTAATATAAGGGTATAATAATAAAATTAATATTAATAATATTTAAAAATTTTAATATATAAATAACAAAAATATTAAAATTTTTTATTTGTAATCGATAAATAAAAACGGAAGGAGTACTTTGACCAAACATGCAACTTCGCCTCCTTCCGGACATCAAACTCAGACAAAAACAGCCTCAGTCTGGGGTGATCTAAAAATTGAGGGTCAAACATATTTATGACTCAAGTAGTAGCCCACCGCCCAATTTAATGCCTTGAAGTGACGAAGCCAGCAGAATTTGGAAAAACGCTGATCATGACTTGTACTATGTTGAAAACTGAGCGCGTGTTGAATGAAATATTGAAATCCAAGTTGTTTCCTTGCATTCCATGTGTCGAATAGAACGGGGTCGATTTGGCTTTGGCCTCCTAGGATTCCTTCTTGGACGGTAATGTTGTTACTGCTATCGGCTAACGCATTGTTTGGCGCATAGGCACTGTGAAAAATATTAGATAGGACCGAGAATTGTATCCAGAATAGAAATAGGTCAGGCTAGACTTTAATTAAATAGGCTTAAATTTGCATTATAAACTAAAGATTTGAACCTGAGTCTGGCCTGTGAGTCTCTACAAGACATTTTTTTATATTCGAATCTGGTATGTATAAAAGTCTAACATACTTAGAAGTTTATTTAAAAACTTAGTAATATATAATTCTTTTTTTATCTAAATTTAATTTAAATTGATGTTAATTTTTATAAATAAATTAATAATATGTTATATATTAAAATTAATAAATTTTATTTTATATATTTAAGATAAGCATTATATAAATTACATGTATACTATATAATATATAATAATTATATAATATATAAATAGATTAGGCCGATAGGTTTTTGGTCAAAATTTTATCATATAAGCTCTCTTTTTAATTAAACAGGCCTAATTTAAGGTCTAAATCTGACTCAACCGACCAAGGCCAAGCAGGCCTAAATCAAGCTAGGCCATAAGTCTTTATTAAGGATCTGACCTATTTTCATCCCTAATTATATCCAATTCCAAAATTATTATTTGATAAGTATTTTTAACCATTTAAAATATCATTTTATTTTTTTATTAGAAATAAGGAGAACAAAAAGATTCCTAAAAAAGAGGAGGGGAAAGAGGATGAATAACAGTTATTAATCTTCTTTTCCATATGTTTTCTATCCGTATTCTTTTTCTAATAATTTTTAAAGCTAAAACTAATATGAATTTGTTGTTAGTATCTATAACTATGTTTTTTTTTTTCTTTCCCGCCCCAAAATCCCTCTGTTTTGGATGACCTCGGTGCTTCTCTTTTATACGGTGTTTTCATTTTAAATAATATTTGATTGGAGTGAAAAACTAGAAAATAAGAGAAAAGAATGTAAATATAATTTTTTTTTATTTGGTAAAAAAGAAAACTAGAAAATAAACACATTGTTTCTTACCATCTAAGATAGAATTAAGAAATAAATAAAATATAAATAATTTCTACTGCAAAGAAAAGATAGTTTTTTCTTTTGCATTAATTTTTACGAATTAAAGATGGTGTTAATTAAATACAACGTTTATTTTCCTTTTTTTCCCCTGTATTTTTCTCCGACCAAACCTGGTACTATTCGTCTTGTATTCAGTTGAATCAACCAAATTGAACTCCATTTACCTTTCGAGTCTCGGCCTTATTCGCATGTGAAAGATCAATCACAATCGAACAAACTGGGGTCACATATTGCTCTTTACATCTCACCCATTTGTCCTCTTGCCTCGGCTTCCTCTTTGCTTCCCCACCAGAAGGCCGAAAGAATAACATGTAAAGAAATTGAAACCATGTATCGCATAACACCTGGAATCAACCATAAATCTCCTCACAAACGCCCAAAACCGACTCAAATCTAAATTATGCAATGGCCAAAAGGCTAGTACTCGTGTTTTGGTTGTCGCTCTTTTTTCTTTTCCTTTCAAGCACAGTTCTTTCTCAGTCTGATGATTTCATCTTTAATGGTTTTACGCACCCGGGCAACAACTTAACTTTAAATGGTGTTGCCGAGATTGAAAATCATGGAATTCTCAAGCTCACAAATGATACCCCGAGATTAATTGGCCATGCCTTCTATTCAGATGCTTTCTTGTTCAAGAACTCCAAAACTGGTAAAGCGGTCTCCTTTTCAACTGCTTTTGCATTTGCAATTGTTCCAGAGTATAAAAAATTAGGTGGACATGGAATGGCCTTCGTCATCTCGCCGAACAAGGAGCTGAAAGGGGCTTTTCCAAGTCAGTATTTAGGCATACTGAGTCCAAGTGTTAATGGCAACCTCTCCAACCATGTCTTTGCTGTTGAATTTGATACGGTGCAAGACTTTGAATTCGGTGACATCAGTGACAACCATGTTGGAATCGACATCAATAGTGTAGTCTCAAATGCTTCAGTTAATGCTAGCTATTATACTGAAGGCAATTTAACAAGGCAAAGCCTCAATCTCAAGAGTGGAAGGACAATTCAAGCTTGGATCGACTATGATTCCAGCAGAAATGAACTGAATGTTACTCTCTCGCCATCGTCTTCGAAACCCAGTTCTTCAATTCTTTCATTTCATGTGGACCTATCACTGTATCTTCAGGACTACATGTACGTGGGTTTCTCGGCTTCTACTGGTCTACTTTCTGGTTCTCACTATGTCTTTGGTTGGAGCTTTAAGATGAATGGGGAAGCTCAATCTTTGGATCTATCTTCGCTGCCTTCTCTTCCAGTAGCCAAAAGAAATCAATTAGCCTTAGTTTTAGGCGCATCTATATCCGCTGCCGCGCTTATGGTAGTTGCGGTTCTGTTGGCCTTGTACATCATCAAGAAAATAAAGAATATGGATGTGATTGAAGCATGGGAGCTTGATATAGGCCCACATCGATTTCCCTACAAAGAGCTCAAGCAAGCAACTAGAGGTTTCAGAGACAAAGAGCTGCTTGGGTTTGGAGGATTTGGCCGGGTTTACAGGGGAACTTTGCCTAATAGCAGTACACAAGTTGCAGTTAAGCGGATAAATCATGAATCAAAGCAGGGTTTGCCGGAATTTGTTTCAGAGATTGCTAGTATTGGCCGCCTTAGGCATAGAAATTTGGTTCAGTTACTAGGGTGGTGTCGCCGGAGAGGTGATTTGCTGCTTGTTTATGACTTCATGCCCAATGGAAGCTTAGATAAGTACTTATTTGATGAACCCAAGGCCGTCTTAACGTGGGAACAGAGATTCAAGATTATCAAAGGTGTGGCTTCCGGACTGCTTTATTTACATGAAGGATGGGAACAAACTGTGATCCATAGAGACGTCAAAGCAGGCAATGTCTTGTTAGACTCGGAGCTAAATGGCAGATTAGGGGACTTTGGACTAGCTAAGTTGTATGAGCATGGCTCCAATCCAAGCACAACAAGAGTGGTGGGGACATTGGGTTATTTAGCCCCGGAACTAACTAAGACTGGTAAGCCCACTACCAGCTCTGATGTATTTGCATTTGGTGCTCTGTTATTGGAGGTTGTATGTGGAAGAAGACCAATTGAGCCAAAAGCATTGCCGGAAGAGTTGATTTTGGTGGATTGGGTGTGGGATATGTGGAAGCAAGGGGCAATACTTCAGGTAGTAGACCCAAGGTTAGGAGGCGAATATGATGAGACTACGGTAGTTTTGGTGCTTAAGCTAGGATTAATGTGTTCTAACAGCAACCCAGCTATGAGACCTACTATGAGGCAAGTAGTGAGATACTTGGAAGGTGAGGGGCCACTGCCTGAGGTAGTGGCACCACCCGATGAGAACGAGGGGAAGAAGGGTGATCGTGGTAGTGAGCTTGAGGACTTTGTGCATTCATATCCACCATCATCATATTTTGAGAAGGTAACTACATGGTCGTCGGGTGATGTTGGTGACCGAGACATTGATCTTGAAGCTGGTTCAACGTCTCCTTTATCCGGTAGAGGAGAAAGTAGATGGTCATGACAAAACCAGAAGCTGATATTCTCTTCTCCAGTGTTTGCTGTTTCTTTTCTCCATTTCTTTTTGTGATTATTTAAAATTCTGCTTATGGTTCCTAACCCTCGAAGATTATGGATAGGAATTTTACCTTTTTCATCAGCCAAGTTTAAATAATAGCATAGTTTTCATTTCGCTAGCTCATTGTAAATATGCCTTCTGCTGATAAAGGTAGAGGTAATATTAGATTGTTAATGGACTAGTTCGGCAAGGAATGATGGCAAATGGTTTTGTGCAGTCTGATGTAGATTGTCAGTACTTAAAATCAACATAAAATGCCCTCTGTGTTCTGGTTGATGATTGCTCTATGGATTTCAACGAATCCATCATTGGTTTGCATAAGCAGAATTAGGACTCTTTCGTTTTTCCTTACCTCCTGACGGTCAAATATGACCAGGTTGAATGTTCCATCTAAGGCGAAATGCAAAGTTCATAAAATCAGTATTGATTTCTCGAATAGCTAAGTTTTACAAATGAGAAAGAAAATTGAGAGCGATCTTGTAAATGGCTGCAGCTAATTGCTCTTTCATGCACTAAGACCGCTAAGTAAGCCAATCTAACTCCTTTCGAGTGAATTCTCTTCGCTTTGGGACAGGGATTTCCCAGACCAGCAACAACACCAGAAACAACAGAAAGGTTAAGGGGAAAGAGATCACAAGTATCACTAACATACCCTGTTTAAAGTCAATGGGTTTAGTCATTGCCCCTGATGCAAAGGCTTAAAGTCAACGTGTTTCTTTTCATCTCGTTAGGAAGCAATCCTTAGTGAACAAAGTGCACCAGAAACTCATTATATACAACAATCTAAATTGACATTCAACATTGCCACTGTATTTTCCCCGTGGACTCACTCAAGTTTAATCTCTTTCTCAGGTACACTGAATACAACTAAATCTCTCTCAAAATAGAACAAATATGCATCACAAGAAACTCATTTTATACAACAATCTTATCCTAACAGTATGTTACATTATATGCACCCAGCACCTGTGAGACAGCCTTCATGCTGGGCCTTATATAGGCTTTACCTTCAAACAGTTTGCCTAAATCACTGCAAGTTGAAAGGGGCAACATGGTGAAAATCTAAACGGATACTTCACTTCTGATTATGCATCAATTGCAATCCTCACATATGCTGTGTTATTTCTCTGCTGGATTGATACACAAGATATGGATTACCCTTGAATTGTACTTGGCATATGTCATGTATCCAGAATTTTATCTTCTTGCGGCATTATTCTTCATTTTCTTCTTCATTATCTTTAAATCCATTGAAAACCTCATAATCATCAAAACCTGCATATTGACAAATAAGTTAGCAATTGCATGACAGGTAGGGATATAACCTCTTGGAAGCGTGACCCCAATTACCTGCTCCGAGGGCTTCAACATCATCAATTGGCATTCCTAATAGCATTGTGTTGCCGATAGGCGGATCAACTGTCATCCAATCTGAAGTCTCTAAGTCCTCTGAGCAAAATGGCTTTCCCGTCACCCAGTCGCCAGCAAAATGAGCATTCTCATAGGAAATGGGGTCAACTATGACCTGTTCTTTGTTACTTTGAAACCTACAAATGATCAATTACAGGCAAGTTTTTTAATTTCTTTCTCCTCATTTACAATTTCAACATAATTTCTTCTAACTTCAAAAGCAAAATATTTTGTTAGACCGACCTGTGCTTCAACCAAAAGTTGGTCTGAACAAAAGCAAGGTCGCTGAGCCTCTGGTGCTCTAAAGAGTTTTTAGTTCCATGCAACTGTTCAAAAGGAATTTGATTTTGCTTACAGCTAATCAGGCTGCATGTTTGACTGAGAATTCTGGTAGCCAGACGTGCCAGATTCGGGCAACCCCCACCATAAATTGACCACCACTCAGCTACAACCACAAAATCCAGAATAAGTGGGAAAAAAGATGTAGAATCAGATAATTGCAAAGAGGCAAACCAAAATGAAAGCACTAATTACATTATATTATCATTGGAAGGAGATGACAAGTTCCAGTTTTATTGAATATTACTTGCAAATCCAGTGCTTAATGTGGCTATTCATACACAGTTATGCTTTAAAGGAATACTACTAATTCATGTCATTTTCTCCCTTAACAGCATCACTCATGCCTTAACATAACTTAAGAAATAATATTATCCAAGCTGACTTTCCCAACCTTGAGGGGTATAAGCACTGCACTGAATGAATAAGAAGCATTCCTCATGTGAGAATGAAACGTACTACTACATTTGAATAAAGACATACCTGGCAGTGAAGTGTCTCTCGCTCTTAGGGCCATCTTTCTTCCAAAATCTCCAGCACACTCACAATAAGACATGAGCTCTTTTGTGACTTTATCTTGAATTTTTGGGTCGGGAACAAATTTTTCAATGCAATCAAGTACACAAGACCGGATATGCTCTATATTGCATTCAGAACTGTAGTAGAACTTAGGATTTAAGTAAAAACCAGCAGAATGAAGAGGATGACGCTGAAGTTGTTCCCATCTGTGATCAATAATGTCCCAATAGACAGAGTAATCCTTCTTGTGGACAAAGTCCTTCTTTATTGTTTCTTTTGCTCGATATACTCCGGCATAGACATATCCCATTGCAGGCCTCTTCTCACTTCCAACTATCCTCAGAAGTCGCAAGAGTGGATCCACTATCCGGATAATTGATGCACAAGCTGACCAAAATGATTGATCACTGATATAATCTACCACTGTAAATGCTTCTGGCTTCTTTGAGTATGGGCTCTCTATCCACTCCTCTGAAGTAAATGTGGAATGCAAGTTGGTTTTTATGTCAACCATTCGTTTCACTGTCATGAAATCTGTTGCAGACTGGGTAATGCCCAAATCAACTAAATCAACTCCGAAAGTCTTCTGTCTCATCATATTCAAGACTATATTGTGATTGTAGATAAATCTTGAGATAGCTTTGGCTTGTTCAAGTATTACATGTACTGACTCAATTTTTCTGATATCTCGGAGCATCAAATCTATGCATTGACTAGCACAAGGAGTCCAGAAAAGAGAAGGGTAAGTATCAGCCAGTCTCTTACCAGCCGCAACATATAGCTCTTCACCATTAGTAATGACTTGTAGCACATTCCTCACACCAACTTCTTCTACCACCTCCTTAAGTAAATTATATACAGAATCTACAGAATTTATTAGGTCTGACACATCTACAGACCTTAAAAATATTGTCCCTACAGAGCAATATATGAAGAAGCTTAGCAAAGTTTTACCCTTTTCTGAAACCCATTCATCAACCAAAAGAGAACATCCAGTCTTTCCCCAAGAAGCTGTGCATTGGTCAATATCATTTCTGACTTCTTGAACAGTGCTCTTCAAAATCCAGCTCCTAAGGTCATGGTAAGAAGGACCAGAAACACCAGGTCCTTGTGAAGCAATTGCATCAATCATTGGTTGGAAATAAACGGAATTTACAGCATCTAAAGGTATCCTCGCATCAAATAAAAACTGCCCTATTGCCATATGGACATGATTATTCACCCTCTTTGAAGCTATAATTGCATTACTACTGGCAACAATTGCATTGGGAGTCACAAATGCAGATGCTTTTCTTACTCTTCCTTTCTTCTTCCTACCACTAGCTTTGGGTCCCAATCCTTCTTCGCTATCCACAAACAAATTCGAGTTCTGCTCAAGTGTATCCGGGGCTGGAAGCAAGTTAACTTCAGTATTCAAACCACAGTGATTATCAGCTAGAGGATCAACCTCACTTACACTACCCACATTGTAATTAATTATCTCCTCAGCAAGTTTTTGCTTTTTCCTCTTCTTCATAACAACCCCATTTAAACTTTCTTGCATTAAAAGCCGAACATCAGTTTGAACTCTTAAACAACTAGATGCATTACCCTTCTGCCCTGCTAAATGTTCCTTAATCCTATGTATTCCACCACCCTTAAAAATCTTCCCACAATATACACACTTGAGCTGAATTCTTTCCCCATTTTTATACATTTGGCAATGCTTCCATGCTGGATCATGTTTTTGTGAAGTTACCGGTACGGGTTCTAGATCAGAAGCCATTCAAACCTTTCTACCTTAAATATCAATACTACAATCCTTTCGGAATCTTAATTTCAAGAAGTACCAGACACATCTGCCTCATGATATTTGTTAAGAATATAACAACAGAGAATAAGTACAAGGTTAAAACTTTATGGGTTCGTAAAAGGAGCAAAGGATTAAAATAACTTACTTGGTTCGATTTGATTTCTTATTTTATTTGTGAAGCGACGGAGGAGGGAGCCGAGTTGGGGGTTTGGGGGCGGGTGTGGCTGAGCAGAATGTATATATAGTCAGGCGAAGAGTCGATTGGATGACCGGACGGACCGGTTAGGGCAGCGGTCAGGACTCAGGGGCCTTTCATTAAGATTCCGGGTTTTACCCGAGTTGATTATGTTCTGCGGTTCAGAAACAGTCAAAAAGACTCCAAAGCTATTAAGTGGTTCGGTTTACTGGGGTGGAGAACCGGAAGTTTCGGTTGCCCATCCCTACAGAGCCGGAAATGCAGATGCGCCCCGCCCGCTTAGACCGGCCGGAAGCCACCAGATTCCGGGGATCAAACCGGCGATTCTTTCTTCCGTTAGGATTTGAAAGAGGGACGGAAAAGTAGCCAAACCGTTTGGGAACCCCAGCTTTGCATCTGCCTAGCTTTGGAACCTGTCTCTAAATTCTGGTGAAAAACCACTTCTTGTTCTCATAAAAATGATTTTCTGTATGTAAATAGATGAGGGTTATCAGTTATCTTTTACATTAGGTCAGTTTTTGCTAAAATTTTGACTAAGATTCTGATATAGTTTAATATTCCCCCATGGCCAAGTTTGTTAAGAACAGGATTGCACACTGTTATGAGTGAATTACATTTCATCAGGTTCTTCTTCTTGCAAGTTCTTCAAGCAGGAATTCCCAAATAATGGACGCTGAATGTCAACATAAATCATAGCCTTAACTCTGTTTCAGCCTTCAGGCCTACTGTTCTTAGTCTACTACTGTGCTGCTACCCCATGTCTTATAGCATTAAGCTATTGACACAGTGGCAGGGAATGCTTCCCCCTGTGCTGCTTGATTCTCTTACTACTCTTTGCTGGATTACTCGTATGAAATGTAAAAGTATATGTCTTTGCCCTTTTGTTCTCTTGTGTAATTGCTATTGATTCTTGCCCGTGTGATATGGCACCTACACCTGCAATAATCTTAATCTCCTAACACATGAGATGGGAATTTTTCATAAAAGATTGCATGATTATGCTGCTGTAGCTTGCTTCTGAAAGGCGTTATGATATGCAGCTGCATTTTGTGGTGAAAGCTACAGTAGTGCTTGTGGCAATGGTAATGGAAGAAGAACTTATGCTCACGAGTTGCGTAGTCTCTACATTGAATTGATTTTATTGGCCTTCTCTTCGTAGTTGATTTGTATTCCTGCCTGCCTCTGGAGTAGAGTATCTTACTGAAGATAGTATCAAGACTCTTATGAAATTTGAATGATTCTCTTGGAATTTAAGCCAAGTATTATCGATACTCTTACAATTGTGTTTCATATATGGCATTATGTGCTCCAATTCAAGTTTTGAAGTCATGTTGAGGTATTGTTTATCATGATCTGGTGATACATGTGCTCTCGTTCTTTTAGGTACTTGTTTTGCATTTGGATGACTTCTCCGCTTAGATGACTCAACTTTGAGCACGCATCCAAATCTGATAACTGCAAGCTTCATCTTCTTTAACTTTAAAACAGCAGAGTATCGAGCTTGAGCAAGATAAGGATCGGACTAATTTGAAATTTCTAATCCAGTTCATAGAGCTTCTAAATATGCCTGCCTCCGGTTAGTTTGCTATATGTGTTCCAGACTCCTCAATTGCAGGCGCATCTGCTGCACTTGTTTCCAATTCTGGAGGTGAACCAACACCGGGTAGCAAAAGCTGGATAGCATTGCTGGTCCATCCAGGATCCAAAGTATTTGTTTGAATAAGCAAATTAGTTCTTATCCACATGGTTTTTGAATGATAAAGCAATGAGGCCACCCCAAAAGTGCCTTTGTCGAATTGTTATCACACCCTTAAAAAAGTATCTTTTTGCTGCCTGTGGACGACAAAGTGGAAAGAATGATTGCTTTCTTTGAATTATTGATTTCAAATTTGGGTGGTAATCCAAAATATTAAGAATATAATTGGATACAACTAATTCTTTGATGTTGAAAAGCACTAACTGCATATTCCATCAACTTCTCCAATTATTGAACTATAGAATTTCCCCACTTAACCTTCCGCTTGCGGCTTTTTCATCAAACGCAAATGCTATCTCATGACTCATGTTTCCTTTAATCATTGCCATTTGCCAGATGACTGGGTAATGGGTTAAGAGAATCGAAGGAATCGTTTATAACCTTAAAACTACAATGCCAGAATCAGGGGCAAACGGCTACAAAAAGATTGCTTGGTTTGAAATTCCTTGTAGCAAACTGATCAAACGAACCATTTAATCCGAAAGCCTAACGAATAAATTTTCCTATTACTGGAACAGCCCTTCATTCAATTTTAGGCTCTTTTTTCCTAGCATAAGCAAAAAATATATCTTGGTAAAGTCACAGACGATTTTTAGAATGAACAGGACATCCAAAGAATTATTAACCTTGATTCAAATGCACAACAATATTGAAAATTTGGAGGAGCAGGACTTGAGAAAAGAATAATCTCCAAATGAATCCGACTAAGGACTTCAGTTTGATTCACATTTTCCTTCATGTAATTTTTAAAAAATAATAATAAATGTCTGTATTTCATGTGGATGATCACACGTTACCTGACGTTAGTTCATGTAACCAACCCCAAGTTACTTGGGATTAAGGCTTAATTTGTTGTTATTGTTGTTGTAATAATAAATGCCTGTATGGCTGTATTCAATATAAGAGACAGCAAAAGCAAAATGTTGGTTAAGGCCTTCCATTTCAAATCGTGCTTTCTTTTACGCATGCGATGCGGTTCCAAGAAGTTATAGAGCTTTAACCCCTCTGACATACACGTTCTCTCTTGCGAGTGCCTCCACCAGAGTTTATCAGAAATGTCTATGCATTCATACTGCATCTTTAGCCTCTGCTTCTTAGCTCTACTTTCCTTTTCAAGTACTTCACTTACTGAATACTCCTTTTCTTGTGTGATTGCTTGGTAGTCTTTTCTGAGGCTGTAGTTGTTTGTCAAAATTGTCACAACTAAGGAATTCACTTACTCTCTCTTATTGGTTGGTTGCAGATGGAACGCAACTCATAGTAGTGAACAACTGCAAAGAAAGCATATGGCCCGGGATCCTTGGCAACGCAGGCCACCAAACTCCTAATAATGGTGGCTTCAGTCTCTATAGTGGCGAAGAAGTAGTCCTGGAAGTGCCGGAAAAATGGTCCGGCAGAATATGGGGTAGACAAGGCTGCTGTTTTGATGAACATGGTAAAGGTTCATGTCAAACCGGAGACTGCGCTGGCCTCCTACGTTGTATGGGTACGGGTGGAATACCTCCTGCAACAGTTGTAGAAATGACACTTGGAACATCCCAAAATCCGTTGCATTACTATGATGTGAGTTTGGTTGATGGTTTCAACCTCCCTGTTTCAGTGACTCCAGTTGGTGGTAGTGTTGGCTGTGGAGTTGCTGCCTGCGAGTCTGATTTAAACGTTTGCTGCCCTGCTACATTGGTGGTGCAGAGAAATGGGAAGGTGGTGGGGTGCAAAAGCGCTTGTTTGGCCACAAGGTTGCCCAGATACTGCTGTACTGGGGAATTTGCTAGCCCTGCGAGGTGCAAGCCAACGGCTTTTGCACATCTCTTCAAGGCCATTTGCCCCCGAGCGTATAGCTATGCATATGATGTATCTACTGGGCTAAACAGATGCAAAGCACCGCGGTATGTCATAACATTTTGCCCTCCAAAGGTATAGACGAGCACAGAAATGGTGGCAACAGAGTGCTCCGCTCATGTTCTTCAAGCTATTTGAACCTAGAATATGATTTGTAGTAATTTGGCATTCTCTTCAGATGTGCGGACAAAGTGTTTTTCTGCAGTTTCCATGTACTGTTATTTACCTGAACCACGGCTTAGATTTTTGTCCGTTCCAAGTTCCAGGTGACAATTACCGAGCATTCCATTCAGTACGCCCCCGCACCGTGGTGACTCCTAAATGTAGTGCCTTTCCAGACCTCAACTTGCCAAGATCACTAGTAGTTGCACGCAAATAAGAACTACATCGTAAGATGTTGAATCGGATCAGCCAAATTATATTCCGTCCAAAATTAAATTATTTATCCTCTTATACAAGTATTATGATAAATAAATATTTTAATTAATTAAATATTTACTTAAATTTTTATTCTTCAAATTTAATTTATTCTCTCTTTATTTATTAAGAAATACTTAAATTTCATATTTCAAATTATTTTTCTCCTATTATTTAAATAAGATTAACTTGTTACAAAAAGAATTATTTAATATGTTCAAAATATAAAATATTATTAAATAAAAACAAATTTAATATATTAAATTTTAATTTTTTAATGAGATATAATTTAAAACAAAAACTAAATTAGAAACAAAACAAATAAGTTAAGACGAAAAAAATATTAGATTGACTGAGATAAAAAACGTTCTTATAAAAGTAGAAGAGAAAACTATCAATCCATACATCAGAAAACTTCTGGTCTCACTAAACACCGCAGGCTCTGCACAAGGCAACATTTGTACAGTCACGATCACCACCACTTCACTACATGGTTCCTCCTCTTTACACCCTTATCAATTGTACAGTAATCTCATCACCTCTGCAGGGGCCTTGGCTTCATTTGCCACCTGAGCTTCAACTAACCTGATTCTAGGTATATTTTCAGACTAACATGTACAATCTAGGTACAACCAACAAGTTTATTTTTAAGACAGCTGCGTCCATAAAATAATAGACGGAGCCGTAGCCAGATGTGAAAATGAAAGAAGGCGGCGCTCATACTAGCCTCTGTTAGCTGTACAATTTCCTTCCTATGTGGTCTAAGCAGAATATGAAGACAGAATGCCGATCCTCCTCTCTGCAAAGATTAAGTCCAAAAAAAAAAAGGAAGGTCAAATAAATATCTTCCCATTCCAAAAAAGAGCAAAAGATACAAATGCAGGGTCAGAAACTAATCAAGGGTTTTAGCGAAACAGGAACAGCACAGACCAGGCATGTTATGGATGTAATAGATACGGGACAGCATGCATGCCTGTGTTACTACATCATAGACTGTTTGAAATGCAATGGAAATCTAATATTAAACAAATTTTAAGCAGAAAGAAAAAACAACAAATCTCTTGAATAACGGAATTTCTAATGCATATACCATATTATAACATAATTTCATTTTCTTTCATCTACATATAATGCACAAATAATTGAAGATAAAGTCTGAACTCTAAACATGTTTACCAACCAAAGTTTGTTCCAAAAATACCACCAAAAAATTAGTAAACTATAATGCGTCCCTCAAATTGGAAGTTCACTTTTATAGCGGACCTTCCACTCCCATCTATATACCCACAATGGCAAGTGGAAAACAATCAAACAAATAATTGCAAAAGCTGTGAACAGAATCAATACCTCCAGCTGCAACAAGTTTCTCTACACGGGCAACTATATGCTTTCCGTATGTATATTTCTTGAGAGCGTTCAGATGGACCTTTATCCGATTAAGAATCAGTTCAAGTTGCTGATCATCACAGGTTTCCAGCACTTTCTGTACAACATAATTTGCAAACTGATCCTTCATCATAACCTGAAACAAAAACAAGGGATGAAAATAAGAGAATGAATATTTATCACCTCAAAATAGGCGCTACAAAAAATTATAAAACTAACACCACCAGGAATAACAAATCAGCATGAGCAACACAAACATGAATCACATAAAGAAAATAGTCCCCTATCCAACCGCACAAGGGGAAGATACTAACAACAAAAAATGGATTCAAAGTTTAGGCCATTTGCTACTGGGTAAAAGAGAATATTTACGCAATTTACACCTAAACTTGTACCATTTGTCCATACATGAAATGTTGTCTTTTAATCTGCATACCATTGAGGGGGAAGCAGATCCAAATACAGGGAACAGTAACCTACCTCTTCATAGGCTGCAAAAGGAAGCAGCCAATGAGTGCCTAAAATCTTCTGCTTCCTTCCTTTTCTTTTATCCACCCTACTTTTCTAATATAACAACAGTAATAGCAGAAGCAGATACCCTCAGCTTCAATTTAGAAATATACCTCTAACCACAGACTGCTGTAGGCTCATGGCTACACAACCCAATGAACTGCAGATTTTCTTTTCATTTTATGTTAAGGAAATTTGCACAAGACTATAATCAGAGAACAAACTCTAGCAGAGCACATATCTATTAAGGGGTTAAAAGAATGGAAGGGTGAGGGTAAAAACGGGTGTGAGTGCTTTCTTAGCTCATATTTGGTAAGAAAGAGAAGGATGGAAAACAAATGTCCAACAACCTCTCTTGGTCTACCTATTTTCACTTTTCCATTAAATGTCAAAGAATAATCTCATTTCTACACAAATGTGCAATCTCTCCTGGTCCACCTATTCCTCGTGTACTGATATTCCTCCCCATTCAGAAATGTCATGTCAAAAAATGTCATGCCAGAAGAAAACACTGTCAAAGCAATTGGGAACAGGGGGAGTAGAAATGGAACATGAAACAAAAACTACCTGAAGAGGCTCATTTTCATCAGTAGATCCAAGCATCTCATTTACCAGGGTCTGTCGTTCCTCGGGGGTTCCAAAAGTTAAACATTTCTCCACAACATTGGAGGCAAATTTTTGCTGGCTCATCTGGACAATCTGTCCAATTAATTTATTGATTATAGCCGTACGTTCTTCAGGCTTTCCATGCTCCAGAACATGCTGTCAGTGTCCACGAAAAATAAGATGAGCAGAATCAATTTAAACTGAATCAACAATTAGCAACAGCACAAACCAAAAAAATAAAAAAATCAATTTTTAATGAGGGATGCATATCAAATCTACCACTTTACAAGAGCTACCCCCCCCCCCCCCCTTCTCTCTTCCTCTCTCCTTTTTTTTTTTTAATAAAAAAAAAAAAGGGTGAAGGAGTGCATCTTATAAATCCCAAAGCTATAATTTTAGTATATAATCCTTCGCACATATTACACGTCAACACCACTCTCGATCACAGGGTAGACTTTAATCTGTATACCAGCCTCACAAATATCATCTAAACGTTTATCTTTACCATGTCATTATCGAAAATTACAAAAATCAAAGTGGGAAAAAAGTTGCTGCCAAGCCCTACCCCCTGAACAGAAGAAAAAAGTTTAGAATAACTTATGAAACACAATAATCTAGAAGAAAGTCCATAGGTTTTGCAGATGAATATCTGCAGAAGATGAGACAAGTACCCATGATAATGGAAAATCTTCATTTTGAATGCTAACTTGCCATTGTGAAAGGCTAAGTTATTTATCAATAAAAACATACTGTAATTGTAACACCTGGATTTTGAACAAAAGGGCAAAACCTGAACCACATAATTGCCGTATTGATCTTGTGCCAGCATGCAAACAGACTGCAGAATCTCATCCATCACTATGCTTTGTGTTTTGACATCATGGCAATGCTCCAGGACTCGCTGACACACAAGACCATACTATATCAGAAGCCATGCATAACTTTCCATCACTATATCTGAAGCATGGTCTTTGGGACCGGACCGGACCGGCCGGTCCGACTGTGGACCGGTTCCTCTGCCGGTCCGGTCCCAACCTTCCAGCCAGTTTCTCCCAAAACCGTGCTGTTTTCTTCAAACCATGTTGGACTGGCCGGTCCAACCAGTGAACCGGCCATGTTATAAAAAAAAAATTTGAGCCAAATTTTATAATTTTTGGGAGAAATTAAATTATATAATTCAATAAACTACTTTAATGTGTTAGATTGTTAGTTATAAACTAAAAATGACTATTTTTAATCATGGATTTAAATATTTATGTCTTTATGAACTTAAATTACACTATATTATTGATCAATTTTTTTTAAAAAATAATTATATTTTTAATTTTTAAATTATAATATTACCGGTTCAATTACGGTTTAATTACGATTAGACCATTAAACCGTGAAACAGTAAATTTTCCGGTTCGATAACCGGTTCGGTTCTTAAAACATTGATCTGAAGTAATAAACACAGACAGTACATCGGACCTGTATCACACGACAGCCATAGGGATGAGTTGACAACGTCACAACTTGATCGTAGAATGTGGAAACAATGAATTGGATTGCATCTTCAGGAATGCATTCAATACACTTCTGGATGACATGATTCCCATTCTGATCCCGTACACAGCGCATAACATGGCCATCAAGCTCGGCAACCATTTTAGTTTGTTGATCCAGCTCAACAACCTCAATTGCCTGGAAGAAGATATAGAATCAGAAACAACATCAAATTATAAGGACCTTCAAAAGCAAATAGCAGAACCCCTTTTAACAACACAGAAGCACTCCGATCAGGTAAACAAATTATATTAAAGTTGAAGCAAATTGTCCAACCCATAACTTAAGATTTGAATGTATAAAAATTTATTGACATGCCAACTTCCCGGGCATGATCTTTAGTTATATCAAAAGCAGAACAATGTCACAAATACTAAAAACCTACAACCTGAGGGAAAAAAGTTCTAAAAGATGAGGAACAACAATACAAAGGGAATATTAATGGTTACTCTAAGAATTAATATAGTCCAATGAAATGATTTAATGCATAGAATATCACCTGGCATATAAAGAATCTGGTAATGCAGTTCAGAAGTAATCAAAGATAATTTAAGACTGCATAGGCATAAGCAGTATTACATTACAAAGCTAGGAATTGTAGACTTCATAAAACTCAAGCTACAAAAAGTCTTATACATGCAAATTGAAATCTTCAAAACATTTTTATCTCAAAAAGTGATACATCAGAGGATGCTAAGTAAAATATGAGGTTTGATATCCTGTTTGGCACAAGATCCAGTCCTAAGATATCAAGCAATAATGAAGGCACGAACTGTTGTCCACAGAGCCATGCTAAAAGGAATTCAACATATTTCACAAATGGAGGAAAAAAGGGATCAGGAGGATTTATTGCATGGCACTGGAGTGGAGAATTCGTAGATTTTGGATACCTTCTGAATCACTCGGCAGCCATACATCTGGAGGCTGAGTGTTAAAACATGTCCAGTGAGCTTGTCTGCCAGTTCTCTAATCTGAGATGCGCTTCCATGCTCAAAGAACTGAAAATGGAAAGTACATAGATAAAGAAGCCATGTAAAAAAAGACCATCAATAATGAAATATACCACTACCTTTGAGGTGCAATTGTTACCAAAAGATGAGTAGGCAAAATTCCGGTTAAATTAGGATAGGAACACAACTTTACCTTCTGGATCACATAGTTACCAAATACATCAGTCATCAGGGAAAGAGCTTGTGGCATAATCTCATGGAAGACCATATTTTTCTCTTCAGTAGTAGCAGTTTCAAGTTTCTGTTGTATAAACCGACTTCCATACTGGTCCGCACTGATCAAAAAAGGTACCCAATAGAATAAAAAGATCTAAACTTCCAGATGAAATCAATATGAACATGACAAGACATTTTAATAACAAGGCAATGAGACTAGCAAAATATATACCTGAACTCAACAACATGGCCCGCAATCTCTGAAAGTTCAAAACACTTCGTTTTATTGCTCTTGAACTGATCCAGTAAAGACGATGCAAAATTTTCTTCCAAGCTACTTGCAGGTTCCAAATGCCACGTCCCCATAACATTTGCCAAGTTCCTCACCCCTGATGGTAAACGCATATTTCGTTCACCATGCCTGACAGGACTGCCAGATCCAATTGGAGAATTTGAAAGAATTGGACCAACCAAGGGGCTTCCAGGATATGACATACCAAGACCAAATCCAGGGTTTCCATAGTAACCATGATTCAAACTCCCAGGTTTGCCCAGGTAGGGAAGACCATACTGTGATTTTTGATGCAGGAGCAATGTTTCCAGGTAAGATTTCTGAAGCTCAAGTAGCTCCATGTACGAGTTACCCACAGACTCCCTATCCAACATAGGATTGTTGAGAGCAGCAGCTTGTGCAGCGGCATACTCAGTTGATCTTAAGTATTGAAGATACAGCGGATCCATCAGGGACATTTGTAAATCACTAACTGAACTCTGGTTACCAATTCTATTAAGGTTCTGCAACTCTGCTGCAGCACCTAATAAATTAGGCCCTAAAGTCAATCCTCCGCCCACTGCTCTAGTGTCAACACCCATAGCCCTTGCAGCAGCAATATTTTCAAACAAAGGTGACAAGTTAGCACCACCAAGCTGATTTCCCAACATTGAAGGTGATGCAGGATTTATCGCAGCACCCCCCAATGCATAGTTTGAAAATGAAGAATTTGGACTGTCAACCTTTGGATACTGAGAAGGAGAATTTCCTCCGCTATTGAGGGTTGGTGTTGAGGGACCCTTCATGTATGAGTCAACAGAGGGAACAGCTGATTTGTGAAACTGTATCAACTCAGGCTTGTTCACAAGCAAACGATGCTTAATTGGATTCTGATCATTATGTAAATGGTAAAGATTTTCTTGATGAATTTGTGATGACGAATGTTTCCCTTCATCTAGCATGCTATTAACGGACAGATTCATTCCAGACAAAGCAGCCGCAAGATCTGCCGGGACACTCATATCTGGCGGAACATCATCACAGGAGTTAAGAGCATTTGCATTTCTTTTATCCAGGGTGCTGAGCCTTCCTCCACCAACTGGAGGAATGCGAGGACTAGGAGATTTTGCAACAAGATGAGGGTCAGGAGTGGTACTTCGTGACAATGAGGCACCCAGAGCAGAAGCATAAGTTTGGGAAGCTGATGAACCAATATTTTGGAGCGTAGATATGCCTTGACCATTCGCACCAGAACGTAATGAATCTATTGATGTCTCCTGCTGAAGCTGACCAAATTGAGGCTCAGGCTCAGATGAATCAAGAATATTATCAAATGCATGGCTGACTGGACGAGATGGATGTCCAGCAACTGATGATGTGTGGCTTGTATCATCCTGCATCATAACCAAATATTAAAAAGATAAGAGATGAAACAAAATAAATTAGTACAATTTGTAACTTCAGGCAACAAGCTAACAAAAACTACATATCATTTGAATGTGAAGATGAAGCAGCAAACAAAAATGGTGGAATAGAATTTGCACCACCTGCAATTATGAGATAAGATAGAGCACTTGATCTTATTTTCCTTGCTATCAATCAACAAGAATCACATATATAAACATAATAGTGAAGATAATGACAAATTAGAAATATGATTTCAGCACAAGACTATGTCCTTCCCAATGGCGGCGTTCTTACCCACTATGTGAGACTACACTTGCTAAAAAGTGAGAAACAAAAGATGGACCAAAACTGGGGTGAATATTAGCCCTTCTACAGAGTATAATTGGTCAAATAATGGCTAAGATATGGCATAATGTGTTAACAACAAGAACAAAGAACTCAATGAATTTTAACAAACATGAAAGATTAAAAGGCAACTATTTTATCAATTTTCAACGAAAGGATCAAGCAGGACCAAACCTCAAACTCCTACAGTAACAAAAACAGTGCTTCTTTCATCTTTCCATCACCTTAAATGATTAAAAGGACTTTAGAATGAAATGTTCAACCTAAAAAGCAATTAACGTTATTGATTCGTTAATTCATAGAACTGCCGGCAGATTCCTGTTGACAAATAAACATTGAATGACGATAGCAAAATATAAACATGAGCTTAAACTACTAAATCAGGAATTCTGACAACTAGGAAATTCAAGGGGGCAAACACATCAACTGATCAGAAGCGCACTTCATTAACTTCGAGACAAGTCAAAATATTCCAACCAGCGCTCCAAAGGCAAAATGCAAAGACGGTATACATGAGATATATTTCAACAACAATTAAAAAAAACTACATTATTAGTAGCCAGCAATCTCATAACACTACGCGCATACAAGTCAAAATATTAAATTTGCAGAACCCATACTAAAATATTAGCATCAAAAAATTTCACCTGAATTATCTCGGCAAAGCTCTTCTGCCGCCTCCCCAATCCCATCCCTGACAAACCAATAAGCCCATCACCACCCCATTCTTTTCCTGCATCCATGACATTCTCCTCTTTCTTACCACCAAATTCCGGCTGCACGGAAAACAGTGACCGATTACTAGTCCCACCATCATCAACACCACCCCCAGCCACTTTCCTCCTGTCACCAACAGCCAACAAGCTGCTGCTGCTGCCGCCGCCACTGCCACCCTGCAACCGCTGTGCAAACCGCCAATCCTCCTTAGACAGTAGCGGGGGTGGGAGCCGAGGGTTTAGGTTCACATTGGAGTAGTAGTACTTAATGTACGCCGGATCAGACCTTATCTCCTCCTCAGACCGGACTCCGCGGCCAAGGCCACCGATACCACCACTGCCGAACAAATCATTAAAGCCACTAAGCGATCCTTCTATGGTCGGCGGCGCGGAACCACTTCTGTAAATGTTGAGTTCTCTCTCAATATCACTCGCTTCTTGCTGCCTCCGCTGCTGTTGTTCTCTCAGCAACATCTCCAACTCATCGCTGTAATCATCGCTTCCTCTCATCATCGATCGCATTCCCATCTCCGATATCATCTTCGAATAGCTATCGGTAATCATCGTCTATTCATACAAAGAAATATACGTATATGTACACACTTAATTTTTGTAGACAAAAGAAACGCAAGAAAGCTCCGAAACCCTCCAAAAGAACCCCTCAAATTTCCAAAATTTAAGCTAAATTAGAATGAAAAACAGTAAAAAGTCGATAAAAGTTCGATCTTTTTGCTCAAATTAAATTCATGTTGCAACTTCTTGAAATAAAAAGAAGTTTAAGCTGATGAATTGGGATAATTACGACAGGTTGCACTAAGTAAGGTTTGTCATTGAAGTAAAAGTAGAAATTTTTCCTCAGAGAAAGAGAGATCGGTGATCGCCAAAGGATGGAGAGCAGAGCATTTTCTCATCTCAGACAGAGAAAGAGGGTTTAGTTTGGAGAGATTGAAGGAGAGAGAGAGAAAGAGAGTGAGAGTTTCAGGGTAGTGCAAAGAAAGAGTGAACAGTGTGGGAGAATGCATTGGGAGTATAAGGACTGGGGCTAAGGCGGTAGGAGCCGTGGGATGAGCAGTGAAGGGCTGAGATTTAGCGTTGCAGAGAGACACTTCTTACAGCGGGCAATAGGCGTGGGGACACTGGTTAGGGTTTTTATTTCTTCTCTCCAAAAGGATCCATAGCTAGATTGCGGATTGCCCGAATTTTGGATATTTTTGTAATTTTCATATACTTACATTATTTTGGGAATTCATTTTCCCTTTGGAAAGGGCTTTTATTTATATAGTAGTATTTTATTTCACAAATCTTGATTAAATTCTTGACGAAGAAAAAGTAAATTGAATCTCTCTTTTTATGGAGAGTTGTGAATTTCCCTATTATTTATTTACCAAAAGAATGAATAGTAGTTGCCAAATTGTTTAGGTTTGGGTCGCAATATGTCCACATTGCTTTATTAGTCCATGTTTCCTTTATTTTTCCTTTTTTCTTTGGACACGGGGAAAGATAATAGTGTTAAATTAGCAAAGAACGCCACTTGATTTTGGAATCCTCATATTTATTTTAATTTTTTCAATTCTGTCTTTATTATTATTCATTAAAACTTGATATTAATTATTTTATATATTGTGTTTTTAGAGAAACAAGAATATTAGTTTAGTCATTTTTTAAAAAAGTTTATAGATTTTAGAGTGCTCTTACTATATATTTTCTAACAAGCAAATTGAATCAAAAGGAGTATATGGAAGAATGTAACTTTTTCAACATATAAAAAAGAACGGAAACAAATTGTAGCCAATTGCATTATTCATAAAAAGGCGAAGTTTGTTATTTGTAAAGGTTCAATGTATCATCCTAAAATCCACAGTACCATGAATAGGTTGTAATAACCATTCATTAAAAACTCGCCAAAGCAATGGCAGTTTGAGCCAAGATATTAAGGCTAAAAGTTTTATTTTCAAATTAAAATGTCTTAAATTTCAGATTAATTAATGCATCTAACCTAGATTATGCACCATGAATGCAAAATTGCAAACTTTTAATAAAGATTTTTTGCTAAAAATATATTATTACAATAGGGAGCAACTTTTTAAAACTAAAATATTTAAAATGTAAAAAAAAATACTTCCTTTTATGACCTACTTATACTAGTATATTTTTCATTTTAATTAGCTTTAACAAAATCAGGAAAAAAAAATATGTTTTTTTAAAATTATTTAGTACAAAAAACGTTGACAACAGTCGAAGTTAATTAGCGATTGGAGAAGAGAGAGTCCGGAGTCGTAACTGCCTCTGTTAACGTGTGACGGCACCGCTTAACGATTAATAAGATAGAGCTTGGAATTTTACACGAGGGAGAGGGAGAGTGGCGACGTCATTTACCTACTATAATTAGAATTAAGACAAAAGCCTAAATTCCACGCGCTACACTATGTAATAACAGTCATGGACACTTTGTCTATGCATTGTCAGGGGTCATGGCCCACACTTCGGACGAGAAAAACACGGCCGTTTCGGCGCTTCTCATCCATGTTCCTTAGCTCTACGCTTTTTAGATGGAGCGTGGAACAAGCAATTACCTCAAGCTTAATGGGTGCTCGCAGAGACATGATGCTATTTCGCGTAATATATTTACATAGTGTACTTAGACTGTAATTTTGTTAAAAACAATTTGTTTGAATTAAATTTAAAAAAATATGTAAGAATAATTTAAAATTAAAAAAGAATATGATATTTTATAAATAAATAACAATTTTTTATTTAAATTAATATTTTAGTTTGGATTGGATTGGTTGCCAATCCAAGTACACTCTAAGAATGCACTTATTTTATAACTTTTATAAAATATTAAATTTAATACAAATAAATTTTATTTGTAAAATATTAATAATTTTATTATTTACTCTAAGTAGATTGTAATGTTAATATTTAAATTCATAAATTCTTTATAAAATTCAAATTTATATTTATTTAAAAAAACTAATATAATTTTAATTCAAATATACCTAAAACTACTTTAGCAACGATACATCTTAAATTCGATTCACATTTTTGTTCTCTCAATATATTAAAAAATATAACCCTTTCTTGATAACTATAAAAATGATCAACCTATAGCATGTTTGGATTGAGGGAAACTGAAGAGGAGACAAGAGGAAAGGCAATAGAGAGTTTAAATTTTAGGTATTTGAATTATTTTTTTATAAAAAATAAATGAAATGAGAAAGGAATTGAGGGATTAATGTCACGCCCTGTGCCAATAAGTTTAGGAAAGCGACAATAGGCGTGGCAACACCTACAGTCAACTATTTGACTGCTGCTCTTATTGGGAAGTTGATAATAGGTATTTAAATCTATCCTTATATACCATTTAAACCTATCATCAGAATCTTATATGGGATCGGGGTGTCACTTACCCCCCTTTAGGCCCATGCGTCTTCGTTGGACCTAAACTTACAGACCAATCAGGTGGCATAGGATTTTAAAGGTGGCTTTCACCGCGCACGGTGTAGCACTTAGTTTCCATATCGGGGACTAGTTACCTACTTTAATACCAAATATCACGTCCTATCCTGTAGGTCTAGGAGCGCGACAATAGGACTGACATCACTTATGGTCAACTACTTGGCCGTTGTCTTCCCTTGGGCAAAATGAATATTTCAAATTGACAATGCGTATATAAGCACATCCGTGTATACTATTTAGACTTATCATAAAAATCTCATTTGGGATCGAGGTGTCACAATTATATTCAGTATAAAATTTTCAATCTCATTTCTGTTTAAAAGTGGATGGAAATTGAGACGAAACCTCATTTAATGAATTTTTACTAAACAAACAAAAATATTCTTAATTTTAAAAAAAAACAAAAAATATGGTAGACCCTCAAACTATTTCGAAACCCAACTTTTGCCATACAACTAAAAAAACAGATAAAACAGTTCCTCGAACTATTGAAATGTTCATATATAACCCTTTCATTAATTAACTAAGGATTAACTACTAATTCTGTTGATTTAAAAGATATTAAGGTCATTTTACTACTTCTTCTTCTTCTTCTTCAGGCAAAAGTCAACAACAACAACCATTTCTTTAAAGGAAAAATCGATTCTGAAGCTAGAAAACTCGTAAAAAAGAGATGCACTATCCCATAAAAGAACTATTAGTAGAAATTTTACAAAATTTACCTGTTTCAATTTGAGGATTGATGAACTTCTACGCAAGGAAAAATGTTTCGCCCATTACGAGTCCCCAAGTTAGGCTGGAGCATTAGCCCTCATCAATATAAAGATGGATTCATAAGGACTTGAGGTTGCCAAAAAATATAGTGGTATCATGAGGGTTGTGGTGGACAATAGAAAATTCATATTAGAATTAGATCTAACGTAGGAAAGCCTCAAAGGGTTTCAGAGTACCAAAAGAAAATAAATGATGGTATAGTAGAGATGGTGATGGAAAATGTTCAAGGAGTTTCACTTCATTTTCTTTTGCTAGTAATAGCTTGAAAAATAAAGTCAATGTTTTGCCCCCTCGTTGCATCCACTAGCACTCCTGTTAGTAGTGAAGAGAAGGTGAAAAAGCACTGTCGAAGCAAAAAGTGGAGTTTTGGTCAAAGCAAACCGCCCTATCCAAAGAATCCGCCCTTCAGAGAGAGATCCACAATATTTTCTCTCGGGAAGGCTATTCTCTCATCCCCTGCTTTGGCTATCTCTTTGATTCCATCTTCGGATTCCCTTTTGTCGTGAAACAAATAAGGATGTGTTACTTTGTTATTCAATTGAATGACCATTTTGCTATAATTTAACAACAAAATGAAACTACATATCTAGAATGATTTTCCCATATTAAAATTCTTTGGTAGTTGTACCTTGAAGAAAGATAGATGAGCAGAAGAGGGATGCTTAGATGAGCTTTTTGTTGATTATGATAAGGTTGTGGCTGGTTTTAGATAATAGGTTTGAGCAAAAAGTGCAGCTATTTTTCTCTTTTGTTCTCCGAGTACAAAAATACGAGAGCCCATTTAGCTTAAGAATAGATGATTTAGAGAACAAAGTACGTAATATGAATTTGCAAGATAGGAATGAATTTAGTGCTCCTCATTCGAAATTGATTTTGGCAGCTATTGACTCTGGGAAGAAAAGGAAGTAATAAAATTACCTTAATATCCTTTATAATTAGCAGAATTAACAGTTGACCGTGACGGAAGGACCAAATCTGGACGTTTCGATTGTTCGATGAATCATTTTTACATATTTTTTAACTAAAGAGTAAAAGTTGAATTTTGAAATAGTGTAAGGTCTGCCATATTTTTTACCATAAATAAAATATTTAATATTATTCCATTAAATTAATGGACAAAAATACATTGGTATTACAGATAGAATTAAATTTGAACAAGAATAAGTTAATCTAATGGTGGTATAGCAGTGAAGACATTAGCCATATGCCAGAAGGAAGAAAGAGAAAAGGGATGGCCACAGTGGTGTTGGGGTAAGAAGGGTAAAAAGAAGAGAAAGAATGAAGAATGTGTTGGAATATGTACCAACTTAGACTAGTTTTTTGATGAAAATATCGAATATGTTAATAAAAAAATTTATTTTCAAGAATCATTTGTGAAATAATTTTCTTTATTTGTGTACATTTTCGTTTGGAACAGATCCATTGTATTTGAATAAGTGATCCATGTGAATGGAGGTTTTTCACAGTAAAATATGGATCATGGGTTATTTAAATACATAAACAGTTGTTCTTAATCGATTGATGAGAATGAGAATCTCATAATGTTTTGGTTATTATGTTTTGAATTCCAAATGGGGAATGGCTAATCTTTAGCCAGTGAGTAGTCCACTCTATTCATGACATAAGTGTATTTCGAATACATAGAACATGACCTGTAGTAGTGGTTTCTAAAAAGTATTATATGGTAGGAACCTAGACTACTACCATTACAGCGTGGACTAGTACTCCATGACTTGAGTATGAGTTGGTAGTCTGGCGAAACTGGAAGTATATACTTTGATTTGCTATAGTTGAGGTTCTATCGGAGGGCCAATATACTTACATGTTAGGTATGTGTGACTAGTTAGTTAAGACAGACTTGTATAAGAAAATTTCTACACTATATCGTCCCTTGTAGTTATCTAGATGATCTAAATATTCAGGGCCCTAGTAAACGTGACTTGGATGTTTGCTTTAGGGTAATTCTCTTGAAAAGCGAAAACACTCCAGGAAGTCGTGGATCATTGGACAAGAAGCCTAAGGATGGTAGATGTCATTTAGAGAGGTGTTAGTACACTTCTTCCTCTCTAAATGTACGGTGATGTGTAGAGGGGTATTTTAGTCATTTCACTTGTAAGTCGAAGACTTCGCTAATGCGGCATTGTCTTTGGGGTCAATATTTCCTTATAGTGATATTAATAAATATTTAAAATGCAAAATACATCTATTTATATAGTAGGGGTATTTTGGTCATTTTAGTAGCCAATGCGATGTGTCTTTTTGATCTTCGAAATAGCCTGTAAGTCCTAATTAATTTTTGGGTTGATGAATGATCTCAGTTGAGAGTAGCAATGGCAAGTGGGTCGGGCTGGCCCGTCGGGCCGGTGTGTCGGGCCCGTCCCGCGCGGTAAACCGCGCACTGTGCGCCAGTCCGGGCCTAGGGCTGGTCCTAGGGCCCTGGCCGATCTGGGCCAGGGGGTAAAACCCCTGGCCCGCCACGGGCTGGCGGGCCAGCCCTCCTGGGGAGAGCCGTTGGCAACGGCTCTCCAAGTTTTTCTTTTTGCATTTTAGGCCCCCAACGGTTGAAATGTTTTTTTTTTTTATATTTTGGTCCCTAACGGTTATATTCTCTTTTTTAACCCCCGAAACTCTATAAATACCCCTTAATTCAACCCAAAACTCATCAACACACTCTCTCATTCTCTCAAACTCTCCCCAATTCTCTCAAACTCTCTCCAATTCTCCATTTTCTCTACAAAAAGTATTAGAATAGAATTTATTTTTGTGTTATATTTTTTTCAATTCTTCAAGAAAGTCTTCATATTTTGGAAGATTGTTGAGTAGCGGAATAGTAGATACAAGAAGTAAAAAGCTCCACAAAGTATTGTTATTCTTTCTTGAATCTTGGTCATCAACGAGTTAGTATTTCTTAATCTTACATTTTTATATTTTGGCTTTTATTAATTGTTTATTTGTTTTAGTTATTTGTTTAAATTTTAAGTTAATTTATTTTTTATATTTTTCAATTCTCTTATTTCATTGTCTGTTAATACTTTATTTTTTTGAATTTTTTTTGAATTTTGATTACTTATTTTTTTTAAAAAAAATAATGGATCCAAATCAATATCATCATTTTTCTTCATCCCAATCATCTGCACATTTTAATTTTAATATAAATCCAGTTTTGAATTTAATAAATAATGAAATAGGTAATGAAGATGGAGGTCCTAGTAGGCCTAGTGTTAGTGTTTCACAATCACAACCAACTACAATAATTAATCCCGACGAATCTAATATAGGTGAGGATAATGTTGAAACAACAGGTGTTACAACTAAAGCAAAAACATTTATGGTTTGGAATCTTTTTGAAAAATATAATAATAGTGATAGGGCAACATGTAAAATTTGTAGAGCGGTATATGCACATAAGAAGGGAGTAGGGACGAGAACATTAGTTAGACATATGAAAAGGTCACATAATGATTGGTTAGAAAACCTACTTAAACAACAACAAATACGTACTACAGGAGGTCAAATGGTTGGTAATTTTCAATATGATCATAGAAAAAATAGAATGCATTTGCTAAAATGATTGTTCAAACTAAATTACCTTTTAATTTTGCAGAAAATCCACATTATGAACAATATATGCAAAATAATTGTCAACCAGCATGGAAAAGAATTCCTATAACAATATTAAAAAATGATATAATAAAAATATATAAAGAAATGAAAGAGTATCTAATTGCTATATTTGATTCTTGTAATTGGAAATTTGCTCTTACTTGTGATGGTTGGACTGCAATTACTAATGAATCTTATTTGTGCATTACATGTCATTGGATAGATCATGATTGGTTAGTACAAAAAAGAACTATTTGTTTTAAATTATTTGAATATTCTCATGTAGGTAATAGTATAGCTAGAATGATTATTCAAACATGTCGTGAATATAGGATTGTAAATAAAATTATTTCTATTTCTTTAGATAATGCTTCAAATAATGATTCTGCCATAACAATTTTAAAAAATATTATGAATCCTATGTTAGATGGTATTTTATTTTATATTAGGTGTGCTTGTCATATACTTATTTTATGTGTTAAAGAAGGATATAAATATATTGATAATATTGTTAATATAATTAGAAATGTTGTTTTATTTATTAAAACCTCCCCAACTAGGCAACAAAATCTTAAGGCATTTTACCGAGAATAAGGTGTATCTTTTAAAAAATTTAGATTAGATTGTAAAATTAGATGGAACTCAACTTTAGATATGTTTGAAAGTGTTACACCTTTTCAAAACCAACTTATTGAATTTTGTAATAGAAATAATTTTCAACCTCCATTAACTGAAACTCATTTTGAAAATTGTACTGCACTTTCAATATTTTTATTTACTTTCAAAGAAGCTACTGAATTTTTATCAGGATCCTATTATCCCACTACTCATCATATTCTTCCAACACTTGCTAAGGTAGCACATATTTTTGGTGAATATATGTATCATCCCCAATATGATTTTTTTATGAGAAGTATGTTTGAAAAATATAAAAAATATTATGAAGATATTCCTATTTTATATTGTATGGCATTGTGTATGGATCCTAGAGTAAAGACGCCTGGTTTTCATAGTATTATTGAATATTTATATGAAACATTAGATTTTGATGAATCACAAGCACTTAAACAATGTATGATAAAAGATATAAAAGATAAAACAACTAAAGCTTTATCTGACATGTATAATTTGTATGAGTTTGAGTCTTCTTGTTCTAGTTCTCATAATTTAAGTAGGCAATCTTTATCATCTAGTAGTCACTTTCAACCTCTGCGAAAATCTACCTCTTCAATTTCATCAGTATTTAATCCATGGGGTATCATGAAACGTCAAAAAAGATCAACTACTACCTACAACGAGATGACAATTTACGAGATGCAACCCTTGGTAGAAAATGAAGATCAACATTTTGATATTTGTGGTTGGTGGAAGGCTCATGTAAGCCAATACCCCATTTTATCTAAAATGGCACGTGATCTTTTGACACCACCAATCTCTATAATGCCATCGGAAAGCGTCTTCAGTGAGAGTGCTCGAACAATCGATGAAAGAAGATCTCGATTGGCTCCTCAAACTTTGGAGATGTTAATGTGTTGTAGTAGTTGGTTTGCAGCTGAAGATAGGACGACTAATTCGAAGATTATTGATGATGACTTAGATGATGAATGGGGTGAACCAAGTAGTTAGTTTAGTATTTTTTGTAATTAGAAATTTAGGATAAATAATATTATATATTTAATTTTATTTTTAGGATATTTATTATATTTTTAAATTTTAATCATTGTAATATTTTTAAGAGGTTTAGGCATCAAGTCCCCCTCTTATGTAATCTTTATTTTATTAATTAATAAAATAGGTAGGGTCCAAGCCAAACCCCCCACCACTTCAAGGTGACTTTTTATAATTTTAAAAAATTATATTAAGTAGGAGAAAAAAAAAACGAGCCTGGATGGTGGGCCGGTCCTCGAGCCCGGCCCGGCCCGAAATCGTGCGGCCCGGCCCATTAGCCATTGCTAGTTGAGAGAGTTTTATTTTATTCAAGAAGTCTAATTTATTATTAGATTGGAATAAAATAAATGGAGATAAATTTATTATCTGGTTTAATTGGTTAATTAATTATTCAGGATCTAGGTCCAATTTGAATAATTAGAAAATTAACCGGGACTTAAACTAGAGGAAAATAACTATTACTTAATTATTTATTGAGTTATTTATTTAATTAAATCCCAAGAAATAAATAATTAAATTTTAATTATTTTTGGTTCATTTGGGTTCATTAATTATTTATTGGGTTATTTATTTAATCCCAAGAAAAATAGTTAATGTTTATTATTTTGGGCTTTTCAGGTCCAAAAAAATAATAAATATTATTTTGGCCCAATAGCCTGGACCATAGGATTTTTTCGGACACAGTTCATAAGAGTTTAGGGTCAAGTCAAAATTTATTTTGTAAAAATATTCGGGTATTAAATCCCGAGAATATTATTTTTATCAAAATAATTATTTTTTATTTCATGACTCTTGGCTTTCTGTGTAGAAAAATAAAATAAAAGAAAAGGGAAAAAATTAATTTCCCAAATCTTTTGGCTCTCTCTCTCCCTTTCATGTGGTTGTTTAGCTTTCCTGGCTTTTGGTTTTCTTCACTGGTTTTGGCTATAACAGAAGAAGTCATGCCTGGAAAACGGATGGTCAGTGCAGTGCAAAACTGGTTAATCATTTTTCCTTCATCCCAGTTGTGTGCTCACTACCAGAAAATTAGGCTGGGTCATATTCCGTGAACTGGAAAGCCAAGCATTAACCGGAGGAGAAAGAGAATACCGGAACAGGAAGAAATGCAGTGCACTGGACGGGTGAAGAAGAAGCTGTTTTTCCAGGTTCAAAGTATTCTTCTTCAATCTTCAAGTTTTAAGGCTGCAAGAGGTATGTTTTCATGCCTCCATGCTGCTCCAATACTCTATTTAATGTTCATGTTCTTCCATTTTTATTACCACGTGAGCATGCTCGTCTATGTTCAATTCCTTCGAGAAGAGGGGGGGAAGTGTAGAGGAGACAGTAGAAATGATAGCATTGAATTGAGAGAGAAGGGGAGAAAGATGTAGAAGTGGCTATAGTGTTGACACGAATAGGGGAATGGGCTAATTTGAAGGGAAGGAGAAGAAGTAGATGGTCTCTGCAACTTTTCTTTCTTCTCAATTACAATATACAATTCTAACAAAGATGAAAGAAAACAAACAAACAAACAAATAAAAGTGCAATTAAAAGTCTTGGAATAGGTGTGAATCCTATCCAAAAAAAAAAAAAAATTAAATTAGCAACTTGAGATGACAAAATAATCCCTAAAAAGGCTTCATATATAAGACTTGTGATTGGCTTCCATAAGTATTTAATGCTTAAAATGGATGAAAGGGTAAATTTGGTCGATTAAATAGTTGGAAGATAATTTTTAATTATTTTTTAGTTTGAGGTTAATATGATACATATGAAAATTTTAAGGGGTTGCGTATATTTTACCCTAAAGAATAAATTACATATTTAGTCCTTAATGTTCACCTCTTTTGATAATTTTACACCAAACATATCATGAATTTTCTATTAACATTTTTAAAAAATCAATTTTACCCCATAGGCAATAAATGGATTCAATTAACTAAAATTAAAAACTTGGTGGGATTTCTTATAGAAAATCAAACAAATAATTTTTAGCATGTATAGAAATAGAGTAACAATAGAATTTGAAAAAGAAAATACTAAATTTTGTTGTAGAAATCACAAATCTCTTATTACTTTTTCTTTTCCAAGTTGAGATCCAAATCCTAATTTATTGGGATGATAGTTCTCACCAAAATCTTCCTTCCATTTATAAGAAAGTTTATATTAATGGATATTTAGATAAAAGGCTATCCAACGTTTTCGAACGTTTAGTAATTTTGTGTAATTTACTATTTCTAATACAATATTAGGACATTTTATAATGGACAAAATATACAATAGAGTCATAGACCCTTAATTTTTTACTTTTTTTTAATGTATTGCTCCTTAATTAAAAAATAGTTAAAGATTCCACTTTAATAATTCAAATGAGTGATTTTGCTCTTCTATCCAAATTAAGTGTAAAAAACTAATAGAGAATTTTCAATGTAAAAAATTAGATTTGTTTCTTTTTCTCTCTTGAGAAATGAAACTTCTTTCTACTCTGCCTTAAGGTCAAAGACTTTTCTCTGGTTCATCTAGCCTAGATTTCTTTTTCCCTATAGCTTATTTCTTGTTTCTTCTTTTTTCTAAGGTTCCATTTTGTTCTTAATCTGGATTCTCTCTTTCTGGCCCACTTCTCTTTTATTCTTCACTTTCTATCGTCCTTGTTTTGTTTTTCTTTCCCTGTTGTGGATCCTGATTCCGAACTCTTATCATTGATTAACCAAACTACCTCCTACATCAACGATACTGCAATTTCTATTTTGGCCAGAGTTTTAAGTTCCAACTCTATCAATCTCAAAGCTCTCAAATCTACTATTGCACAGGACTAGAATCTCTAGCATCTCGTTCATTTTTCTCACTTAGATGATCATACCATCCTATATTTTTTTTGGTTCTATGGATAATAAAAAGAAAGTGATGGATAATAGTCCTTGGTCGTTTAGAGGAGCTCATATCATTCTTAAAGATTAGGATCCTGACTTATCTTATGACGAAATTAACTTTTCTAAATCTAGTTTTTTGGGTCCAACTTCACAATCTTCCTCTTTGTAATATGAATTATCAAATAACAACTCTCATAGGTAAGAGTATTGGGTATTTTCTAACTGTTGATAGGTTGGAGACACCTAGTAGGGTTAGAAGGAATTTTGTATGGGTTATAGTTGAAATTAATGTCAATCACCCTCTAAAAATTGGTTTTTTTCTTAGTAGGAAGGATGGCTTTATGGTTTGGATACAGTTTAAATATGAAAAGCTTTTAGATTTTTGCCACAATTGTGAAAAACTTGGGCATACAGAGATTGTGTGTACATTGGGAAATGAGAATTTGGTGGATCTATTCTTGAGGCCAATATTAGAGTATGGAAATTAGTTGCAAGCTCCAACTAGTCCAATACTCCCAATGTTAGATTCATTCACCTCTCCTCCATCTCATATTCATCCTTCTATGCCCAAAACGACCACTATCCAGAAAGGGAAGCTTCCGATTAACCCTAAACCCATCATCAATCTTTAGCCAAGGAGCCTAAGCACATTGTTTTCCGATGAATAACACCCATTGCAAACTCGTTCTTACAACTTTTCCTAAAAGCTCACATTGGTAAACATGTTACCTACATTCACATCACTCTCTGATTATCCTAATCAAACTTTGACTAATATAGTTATCAATTGCCCATCTTCTGAGATTATTCAACTGGAAAGCCCACACTCTACCAGCCCATCAAACATACTATCTCCACAATCCAATTGGTCATTAAATAATCTCTCATTACAAATACCTTTAGCCCATACCCAACCTACTCTCCCAATCCATTTTCCCTCCTATTGCCCTATTACAACTGATCTTAGGTCTAACCCACAATCTTCGACCTGCAAACAACATTTTCTAAACCAGCCTACCTCACTGAAAAAACTTAAACTTTTAAATAGAGTTTCTCGAAAATTTACTAGCTCTAATTTGGAATCCTTAGATACTTTTTTCTCTACTCTACATCTGCCTCAATTTGAACCATCTACTCCTGTCTATGTTTCTGAGCCAACTACATTTCTTCTTGAGAAAGATTATCTGATTCGAAGGAGGAGATTTGTTCAAGAAAAAAAATGATGCTAGGCAATTTCCTATAGTTATCGCATTAGGGTAGAGGATTCCAAAAAGGTAGAGCTTGGTTATTAAGGAGTTTCAAGAGGATATAGCTGAAAATTTTAATGATGTAGTGGTTGAGAAGGCGAGCTTATCAAGCCCTCCATACCAAAATGGTTCTACTTGCCAGGAACTATCATAGGATCACTAGATTTGCAGCAGTTAGAACACTGAGATGTTATGTTTCCTCCCACATGCCCTCAGTGCTTTTATTTTCGGAATTGAAGTATTTTTTTTGAAAATAAGATTGTTGGTATTTTGTCATCCATTGGTTACAACAAATATATATAATCATCCTTTCCCAGAAAAGAGTAGGAGTTCTGGCATTACGTTGGAAGTATATAGTTGGTATCCAATTTATCATCAAGATAGCTTTTTGTATTACTGTACTAGTTTTTAAGAATCAATCAAATTCTCCATGGCACTTTATTAGTGTTTACAGTCCCTGTAATACTAGTAATAAAAGTTTTTTTTGGGATAGTTAGTACAAATTGGTGAGTCCTTTAAAGGACCTTGGATTACTATTGGTGATTTCAATTCCATTACTTCCTAGTGGGGCAAATGTAAGGGGATATTTTTTGCTACTTCTAGTACTGGAGGATTTAAAAACATTGTTGATCAATTGGGATTAACTGATAAAGGATTTGCAGGATATTTTTTTTACTTGGAATAACAAATGTTTTGGGAAAGCTAATATTCAAGAACGGTTGGACAAGAGGTTTACTAATGCCTATTGGAGACTTCTTTTCCCCAAAGCCAGAATTATCCATCTGACAGCCTTTCAATCAAACCGCAGACCAATTCTCTTGGAAACAAATCCTCCTGAGGTCAAGCTATATAGGCCTTTCTGGTTTGAGTCTATGTGGACTAGAGATAAGCCTACTAGTCTTATCATTGTAGAGGCTTGGCATAAAGAAGTTAAAGGTTCACTTCTTCTGATTATCTCGGGTAAGATAAGATATACCAATCTGTTTTGAAGAGTTGGAATCTCAATTTTTGGGTTATGTTCAATCTAGAATTCAAAATTTAAGGGATGATATTAGTTTTCTTCAAAATTTGGACCAAACTGGAATTACTTTAGAATAGGAAAATAAGAAATAGAGAAAATCATATGAACTTCTGAAAAGGCAGACAATCCCATAGAAGAATAAATCAATGAGATGTCAATACCAAATTTTTTTATCTCACTACTATTATCCATAGAAAGAATAATTTTATAGATAAGATTATTGCGGAAGATAAAAGTCATAAATCTAATTGGGCAAGTATTAGGAAAGAGTTTGAACAATACTTTTCCAATTTTTTTTTATCCACCATTAATGATGCTCATGATTTTCTTGACTGTTTCATTTTCCTCTCTATTAATGTAGAAGATAAAGCCACTCTTTGTGATATCCCTTCTTGTGAGGAAATTTTCAAAACTATTTTTGCTATGGATTCTAATAAGAATCCAGATCCTGATGGTATAAGTTTTATTTTTTTTCAAACATTATTGGAGTGTGCTAAAAAATGAGCTCATTATAGTCGTCTAGAATTCCTTCTAGAATGGTTTTATACCTAATGCCACTAACTATACCATCGTTGTTTTAATTCCTCAGAAGGAAAAACCTTTTTTTGTTGAGCAATTATGTCTCATAGCTCTTTACAATGTCATTTATAAGGTCACATCAAAGATTATTGCTAATAAACTTTTTTTGGATAGACTCATTACCCCCTATCAATTAGCTTTTGTCCCTAGCAGATTCATCAATAACAATTCCATTATTAACCATGAACTCATGCATTACATGGGGGGGAAAAAAAGGTAAAACTAGTCACATGGCTTTGAAGTTTGATTTGGCCAAAGCTTATGACAAGGTTGAATGGCATTTGTTTTTTTAGATTCTTAAATGTCATAGGTTTTCTGATCATTTTGTTAATTTAATTAGAAATTGTCTATCTACAATTTCTTTTACTATTCTTATTAACAGTTCTCATATGGTTACTTTCAACCTACCAAAGCTATCAAACGGAGGGATCATCTACCCTCTGCTTTTTTTAAATTTTTTTTAAATCTTTTTTTCTAGAATTCTCAGTAAGGCCAAACGAGATAGTTTTACCCATGGAATAAAGGAGAGTAGAGCTAGCCCTAGTGTTTCTCATCCTATGTATACAAATAAGCTTATTATTTTTTGTAAAGCTATTTTGGACGAAGCAAAATCTGTTGCTTAATACTTACATAAATATGGTGAGTAATCTGGTCAACTGATTAATTTTAACAAATCTTGGATTCATTTCAGCAAGAATGTTCATATTACATCTAGACGACTTATTTATTCTTTGTTGCATTTACAGAAATGTGATCATAAGAATAAGTACTTGGGTCTGCTTTTTTATAAAAGACCTTCATAGAAATAAGCTTAACTTTATGAAAGTTGCAGACATGGTAGCTAAAAAGTTGAATGGGTAAAAAGCCAAACTTCTCTCCCAAGTAAGTAGAAGCATTTTGACTAAATTTATGACTTTGTCTGTCCCTCTATACTGATAGAAATTGTCCCAAGCATGAAGGCCATTCTAAAGAAGGGGGAAGGACACGGCTTCATGGGTGAAGCTCATTTTCAAGAGACTTCAAGGTGCATTTCAAGATCTCAAGCCCAAGATGAAGAAGGTTGTCAAGCAATGGAGGATTAAAGAAGGACCAAGAAGATTAAAGTTAGGACAACAATTGGTATGGAAGGCCAAAAGAACATAAAAGAAGGCTGGAAAGACAAGAAAAGCAAGTTATGTGAAGACCAACACACAACCGATGTCGACTCCACCTAAGCAACCGGTGCCGACTCCTCACTAGAATAAAATTGTTCCGTTTCCAGCATATCGGCGCCGGCCCTCTTCGGGCAATGCCCTATTTTGCTAATTTATTTTATTTTATTTCTAATTTAATTTTCACGACTTTTGACTTGTAATAGGTATGTTTTAGACTTCTTTAGGAGATGAATGACTGAGATTACATATCTCATTTGCTAGCTTAAGTTAGTTATCTTTATATATGCTTCCTTACTCTTGTAATGAGATAGATTTTTTAGACGTAGAATAAAGAAACCAAATTATCTGTAGAAGAGAGTATGTAAAGGGTGATTCCAATTCAAGACCAAATCAAAGGGTTTAGTCTCACATTTGATTCAATATCTCTAAACTACAAATGGATAATCTAAATCTCTTTTCCTATTATTGTGTGCTAGTATTTCTCTAGTGTTCTTGATAGATTGGGTTTTTAGATGTCTTCAAATTCAATCTTTTTATTCTAATCTATTGATAGATTAGGGTATTTAGGTGTTTTAAAAAAATAGCTTATAAGAGTTCATATGATTCATCTTCTATGAGTGCTCAAGGTGAAGTAAGTGATTTTTTATGAAATATCTTGCTCAAATAGAGGAGAATGTGATAGCTATGATGAGAAAGAATGGGACTGTGAAGAATGTGACAATAATTGTGAATTGATGTATTATTGTGATGAAAAGTAAAGCACTAGTGGAGGTACGTATGATGGATATGAAAAGGGAAGAGTTGGGCATATAGATTTTAAGAGTGGTGGAATTCTTGTGGGAGGACCTCCAAAGAAAGCAAATGGTAGATTGCAAAATCACTCAAATAATGGGGTGCAAAAAAAGAGAGAGTATGTGCAAAAGAAGAATGAGTATGATTGCTACTTTTACAATTGCCCTAATGAGCTACAATGAAAGAAAGATAAAATGCAAAGGGGAATAAATACCACCTATAGACACACCAAAGTTACTTATCCCAACGAATTGGCACATAAGAGATTTTATGGGGCACAAGATGATAAACGAAGGCATGCGAAGGTTGAAAAATAAGTTCTAGAGGTTGAAAAATAACCCCGAAGGAGAGTAAACCCCAAGCAAACCATTTATGCCAATCCTCTATTTAATTAATCAAGAAATGTAAGGAAGGAGATGTTAGGATTCGTGGACTCCTAAACGCGAAAAACATCTACGAATCCCTCCCGAGGACCCAAGTAAACGATTAAGAAGATCTAAACTTTAAGAATTACCTCTGGTTGCTGTAATCGAAATCCTTCGATTCTGGTTGCGCTGTTGTACGTTCAACCCGAACAATCACCAGACGCTGCAGTATGCGAACGTCCTCTATCGGATACACACCGCGAACTCACTCGATACCCGGGGAGTGCTAGCGCCTAGGGTTTGAGAGGTTTTTTTTCTTTCTGGTAGAGAATGGCACGAATGTTCTCAACCGAAAAATTGGACTATTGAAAAGACGGCTAGGGTTTTCTTAAAAACCCTCGAACCTCTTAGAGTCCAACCCTAATAATATCTTATCATATTCTAATTTAAATTCAAATTAAATTAAAACTGATATGATAAGATTCTGCCATTATCTCGGTAATTTAACTAATTATTTTACCGAGTCAGATTCTTATAATCTGGATATCATCCAGATTCATCGAACCTGGTCACCAGAAAAATAACCTAACAAGTTCGCTTATTGTGTGACCCTATAGGTTCATTTAACACTGGCAGTGTGCCTAAATCATATTTAAATGGCTCACAAGTTATAAGCGGTTTCTAGCAAAACATTATAACTATCCAGGTTAAATGAAGATTGGTGATCTCTTTGAACCAAACCATAATTTTATATTTAGTCCTTTTGTCACACGATATCCAGATTAAGCATAAGGCACGGAGCATGTCATCCTTATTAAGCTTAATCAATTATTTCTTGATTTCATAGTAAACTATTCAAACAAATGATATCAATATCTTAGATTGATATATTTGAGCACGGCCATGCATTTTTAACAGTCTAACTTATCAAGGGGCCCATGGATATCTCTCCCATAACTGAGAGGGACAAATTCCTTCACAATCAATCATATTCCTCTCCTTGATTTATTATATATCCAACAGTAGTCTAATTTATTATCTGGTTAAAGACAACTTTAGACAATGTCAAAATATAGAATTTATCAAGTAAGAAATTATGATGAATTTAGGTCGAAGGACTTTCAATATTATTATGGCTAGAAAGTACTTATGACATATTCCATGAAGTACTCTCACAGTGGGTCATGTCCAATACAATGTTCTCTAACATTTATTTATGTCTTGACTCGATATCACAAATATCCATGGCCAGTAAAACATAGCCATCAAGTCACAAACATACTAATCTTAATTTATTATTATTCCAATAATAATAATCGATCAGGGACAGTTTTAGAATAGTCATTGTATTCATTGTAGGGTTTTACTATCAAGTCACGTACTTGATGACCAACAAAACAAAACTCACTATTCATGAAAAGGAAAGCCTCATATTATTATATAAAACATAATGACAATTGTATAAGTACAAATTGACTCTAGGGCATATCCCCAACAGGAGAAACTTGAAGAGGTTGGAGTAGGTAGTAAAGGATGGATGGTGATTGAGCCAATTTGTCCATTGATTGGAGTAGCAAGAAGAGATGAGAATGCTTGTGAGGGTAAATAAAGAAATAAGATACAAAGAGAAAATATTTTCTTTTCAAGATATCTTATCAAGGAAAGACCAAGTAGTGTGCTTATTGATAAGGAAAGTTGTAAAAACTTGATTAGTACTACATTGGTTGAGGAATTAGAGTTAGAAACCTTGAAATACCCTAATCTCTATAAGCTCCATTAGTTGAATAATTATAGAAAAGTGAAGGTGAACAAGCAAACCATAGTTGAATTTGACATGGGAGAATACCATGATGAAGTGTTGTGTGATGTTTATCCCATGCATATTGTGCATATTTTGTTAGGGAGACCTTAGATATTTGATAGGGATATAGTCCACAGGGGGAGGGAAAACATTTATATTTTGAAGAAAGATGGGAAAAAGTTTACTTTAGTTCCCTTAACCCCTAGTAAAGTTTTAAAAGATCAAAATATTTTGCGGGAGAGTGAAAAGAAAAGAAGAGAAAAAAAAAAGGGGAAAAAGATTGAGAGAAAAAAAGTTAAAGAAAGAACAAAAGAAGAAACTGGGAATTAAATTGAGAAGAAGAAAGTAGACAAAGATAAAAATAGAGTGACTTCTTCAACATTAAAAGAAAAAGAAATTAGGGATAAATAAGGGGGTGAGAAGAAAAAAAAGAGTGGAGGTAAAATAAGAAGAAAAATGTGGGTGGTGAAAGGAAAAAACAAAGAGTATGGCAAAGTTCAAAAGACTATATTTTTATCTCTACCTAAAAATTCTTATTTGAATTTTTATGTAGGTGACAATTCGATAACAAATCATCACAAAGAAGGGAGAAATAATAAGAATCGTCCCAAGCATGAAGGCCATTCTAAAGAAGGAGGAAGAAAGACAAATACCCAATACACGGCTCTATAGGTGAAGCTCGTTTTCAAGAGACTTTAAGGTGCATTTCAAGATCCCAAGTAAAAAATGAAGAAGGTTGTCAAGCAATGCAGGATTAAAGAAGGACTAAGAAGATCAAAGCTAGGGTAACAATTGGTATGGAGGGCCAAAAGAGTACAAAAGGAGGTTGAAAAGACAAGAAAAGTAGGTTGTGTGAAGACTAGCACACAATTGGCGTCGGCTCCACCCAAGCAACCGGCGCCAGCTCCTCACTGGAACAAAATTGTTTTGTCTCTAGTACACAGCAAGCGCGGCCTCACTAGTACAACCGACGCCGGTCCTCTTCGGGCAATGCCTAGTTTTGCTGATTTTTCTTATTTTGTTTTATTTCGTTTCTAATTTAATTCTCATGACTTTTAACTTGTAATAGGTATATTTTAGACTTCCTTCGGAGATGAATGACTGAGATTACATCTCTTATTTGCTAGCTTAAGTTAGTTATCTTTATATATACCCCCTTACTCTTATAATGTGATAGATTTTTTAGACTTATAATATTTTTTGTAGAGAGACCAAATTCTCTCTAGAGGAAAGTATGTAAGGGGTGATTTTCATTTTAAGACCAAATCAAAGGGTTTAGTTCCACATTTGATTCAATGTCTCTAAACTACAAAGGAATAATCTAAATCTCTTTCTCTATTCTTGAGTGCTAGTATGTCTCTAGTGTTCTTGATATGTTAAGTTTTTAGGTGTCTTCAAATCCTATATTTTTGTTCTAATATTTTGATAGATTAGGGTATTTAAGTGTTTTGAAGTATATTAGATTCATCTAATCTCATTGGGTTAATTGCATTTGCATTTAATTCATTTGTATGTGTGAATTTGGTAGGGAATTGGGTTACTAACTTTAGGGTCCTTGGTTTTCAAAAATCAAGAGGCTTCCGCGTACCGTATCATATGCTCTATGCAAAATTTTCGCCACATACTTCAATATACAATAGAAAGATAATTACTGTAAGGAGTTTTTGTGGAGATTAATTTAGGATGAAGGTAGACACTTGTATCTTAAAGCTTAGGATACTATTTGTCTACCCAAAGATTTTGGAGGCCTCGGATTCCAAAAAATGCATGATATGAATAAAGCTATAAATTCCAAACTTGTTTGAGAAGTCTGCACAAACACAGATAAAAAATGGGTTCAAATATTAACAGTAAAAATACTTGAATAATATGAGTATTTCGAAATACATCAACAATGCAAAGGAGCTTTATGGATTCGGAGAGTTATTGTAGATTATAAGGATATTTGTATCACATGTTGCTTTTACAAAATGGGGAATAGTACTTCTATAAATATTTGGAATTACCCTTGGATATATGAGATTCTTGGTTTTAAACTCCTTTTACCCAGATAGGAGCCTATTACTCTTACCATGGTTGTTGGGCTTATTGATGAGAATACAAAGAATTAGAATTTTTCCATGTAAATCTTTTCTTTGATTGTGTAATTTGAATCTACCTACTTCAAATTTACCATCAGATACTTTAGGTCCATAACTTATCCAATTCACATAAAGTGTATAATTGTATGAGTAATTTTACTGGTGTCTAATAACTTTTCTCCAGACACAATCTTGTCAATAAAACATATATTGACCAATATGTCTATCCAGAGAGAAATTAGTGTTTCTCCATCTTCTACTGCCTAAACAATTCTTCTCATCGATTTTCACCATCTTAAAACCCCGAAATCCTAGAAACTTAAAACCTAGGCTCGATACCACTTATTAGGAAAATCTAAATTAGGATAGATAACGAGAATAAAAAAATGAACATGAAGAATAAAATAAGACACAAAAGATTTACGTGGTTCGATATATTTATCCAAGTCTATGTCTATGGCAAAAATCACAAAACACTTTATTGACAACTACTAGGAGATTTACATAAAATATTACCCAAACCCTATCTTGCACCACTATACACTTATCTAACCTACATCCATGTTGGGAAATATGTCCTCTTAGACTAGATTTCTGATGTAAATATCGAATGTTTTAATAAAAAAATTTATTTTCAGAAATTATTTGTGATTTTACATTTTATTTGTGTATAATTTCGTTTGGAAAAGACTCATTGTGTTTAAATAAGTTATCCATGTGAATGGTGGTCTTTTACAGTAAGGTATGAATCACAGGTATTTAACACATAAATAGTTGTTCTTAACCGATTGGTGAGAATAAAAATCTCATCATATTTAGGTTATTATTGTTGGATAGTATGTCCTCTTAGATTGGGTTTCTGATGTAAATATCGAATATTTTAATAAAAAATTTTATTTTCAGAAATCGTTTGTGAATTTACTTTTTATTTGTGCACAATTTCGTTTGGAACAGACTCATTGTGTTTCAATAAGTGATTCATGTGAATGGTGGTCTTTCACAGTAAGGTATGGATCATGGGTTATTTAAATACATAAATATTTGTTCTTAACCTATTGATGAGAATGAGAATCTCATCATGTTTAGGTTATTATGTTATGAATTCCAAATGGGAAATGGCTTACCTTTAACCAGTGAGTAGTCCACTCACTTCATGACATAAGCGTATTTCAAATACGTAGGACAGGACTTGTAGTAGTGGTTGCTAAAAGTATTATATGGTAGAAACCTAGACTACTACCACTACAGCTAGACTTGTACTCTACGATTTGAGTATGTGTTGGTGGTCTGACGAAGCTAGAAGCATATATTTTGATATGTTATAGTTGAAATTCTATGGTAGAACTAATATACTTGTGTTTTGGGTATATGAAACTAGTTAGTTAAGACAGACTTGTACAAAAAAGTTTCTACACAATATCGTCCCTTGTGGTTATCTGAATGATCTAAAGTGTTCAGGGCCCTAGGAAACATGACTTTGATATTTGCTTTAGGGTAGCTCTCTTGGAAAGTGGAAACACTCTAGGAAGTCGTGGATCATTGGACTAGAAGCCTAAGGATGGTAGATGTCATTTAGAGAGGTGTTAGTACACTTTTTCCTCTCTAAATGTACGACGATATGTGGAGGGGTATTTTAGTCATTTCACCTATAGGTTGGAAACTTTGCTAACGCAGTATTGTCCTTGGGGTCAATATTTCCTTATGGCGATATTAGAAAATATTTAAAATGCAAAATACAGCTATTTATATAGCAGTGGTATTTTGGTCATTTTAGCAGTCAAGGCGATGTGTCTTTTTGGTCCTCTGAAATAGCCCGTAAGTCCTTATTAATTTTGGGTTGAAGAATTGGTCTCAGTTAAAGAGGATTTTATTTTATTTTATTCAGGAAGTCTAATTTATTATTGGACTGGAATAAAATAAATAAATAAATAAAATAAAAAATAAGAGTTGAGAGAAATTAATTATCTTGTTTAATTATTTAATTAATTATTTAGGGTCTAGGTCCAGTTTGAATAATTAGAAAATTAACCTAGGCTTAAACTAGAGGGAAATAATTAATGCTTAATTATTTATTGAGTTATTTATATAAGCCCAAGAAATAAATAATTAAAATTTAATTATTTTGGTTTATTTGGGCTCTTTAATTATTTATTGGGTTATTTCTATAAGCCCAGGAAATAAATAATTAATATTTATTATTTTGGACCTTTTGGATCCAAGAAAAATAATAAATATTATTTTGGTCCAATAACTTGGACCGTAGGGATTTTCCATATACGGATCAGATAAGTCAAACTTATTCTCTTGATAACATTCGAGTGTTTGAAATAAGATATCCCCGGGGGATATCGTTATCAGATATTTGAGACCTAGCTTTTGCTAATAATAAACAAGACTCTTGGAAAAAGAAAACCCTAATCCTCCCTAGCTTTACTCTCTTCCTCACGTGAACTTTCTCTCACGCAGCTCTCTCTCTCTCTCTCTCTCGTGCTCCTCCTCTCTTATTTCTTCCCTGGTGTCTTGCTAATCAATAGCAAGAGAACCAAGGAGATTTGAGACCACTCATCTTCACCCTTTGTTTCACCAACAAGGATTGAGATAGTGGAATATTTCGTGAGTCGGAAAGCTTGGCGTTCATGCAAACAAGGCGAAGTATGAGGTTAGCAGGATTTCAACCGGAAGTTTCATCGAGCGGGCAAGGCGAGGCTATTCCCGTGGTTCAATCTATTCCTACACAACCTAAGAGGTTTAAAACACACAAATGTATGATCTTAACGCTTCCATGCTGCCATTAAAGGCTTCTTTGTTTTTTTTTCCCTCTGTTTTTGTTCCCGAGCACGCTCCTCTGTTTTTTTTAAACTATCAATTATGTTATGAACTCCAAATGAGGAATGGCTTACCTTTAGCCAGTGAGTAGTCTACTCACTTCATGACATAAGCATATTTTGAATACGTAGAATATGACCTGTAGTAGTGGTTTCTTAAAGTACTATTTGGTAGAAACTAAGACTGCTACTGTTACAGTGTGGACTAATACTCTACGGCTTGAGTATGAGTTGGTAGTCTGACGAAATTAGAAGCATGTACTTTGATATGCTTTAGGTGAGGTTCTATCATAGAACTAAAATACTTGTATATTGAGTATATGTAACTAGTTAGTTAAGACAGACTTGTACAAGATAGTTTCTATACAATATCGCCCCTTGTGGTTATCTGAATGATCTAAATGTCCAGGACCCTGGGAAACATGACTTAGATGTTTGCTTTAGGATAGCTCCTTTGGAAAGCGGAAACACTCCAAGAAGTCGTGGTTCATTGGACTAGAAGCCTAAGGATGGTAGATGTCATTTAGAGAAGTGTTAGTACACTTCTTCCTCTCTAAATGCACGGCGATGTGTAGAGGGGTATTTTAGTCATTTTACCTGTAGGTTAGAGACTTTGCTAATGCAGCATTGTCCTTGGGGTCAATATTTCCTTATGGTGATATTAGGAAATATTTAAAATACAAAATACAACTATTTATATAATAAGGGTATTTTGGTCATTTTAATAGCCAAGACGATGCGTCTTTTTTGTCCTCGAAATAGCCCATAAGTCCTAATTAATTTTGGGTTGATGAATTGGTTTCAATTAAAGAGGATTTTATTTTATTCAGGAAGTCTAATTTATTATTGGATTGGAATAAAAATAAATAAAAAGAAGTTGAAAGAAATTTATTATCTGGTTTAATTGCTTAATTAATTATTCAGGGCCTAAGTCCAGTTTGAATAATTAGAAAATTAACTTGAGCTTAAACTAGATGGAAAAAGGCTTGTTTAATTATTTATTAGGTTAGTTCTATAAGTCCAGGAAATAAATAATTAATGTTTAATTATTTTTTGTTCGTTTGGGCTCATTAATTATTTATTGGGTTATTTCTATAAGCCCAGAAAATAAATAATTAATGTTTATTATTTTGGGCTCTTTGGGTCCAAGAAAAATAATAAATATTTTTTTAGCCCAATAGCCTGGACCATAGGATTTTTTCAGATACGGTTCAGAAAAGTTTAAGACTAAGCCAAACTCACTCTGTTAATAACATCCGGGTGTTTGAAATATCAAATCATTGGGATATTATTATCATATATCATATACCGTGGTTTTTGCAAGAGTGATTCACGTCTCTGTGAAGAAAAAAAATTTGCAAGCCTTTTGTTTTTCCTCCTCTCTCTTGTGACTTCTTTTTTCCTTTGTTTTTGATATTGCTAATCAATAGGAAAAGGATCAAGAACGTTGAGACCGTTCCTCCTCACATTTTGTTTCACCAACAAGGATTGAGACAGTGGAATATTTTGAGATTCCGAAAGTTTTGGCGTTCATGCAAACAAGGCGAAATAAGAGGATATCGGGATTTCAACCGGAGGCTTCATCAAGAAGGCAAGAAGGAGTTATCCCTGCGGTTCAGTCGATTTCTTCACAGCCAAAGAGGCTTAAGGTGCACATATGTATTGAATAAATGCTTCCATGGTGTTGTGCTTCGTTATTTTTTTTGCCTTTGTTTTTTTTGTTTCCGCAAAGCATGCCTTCCTCTGTTTTTTTTAATCTACAATCCATACGACCTATAACACTGGATACACCAGAACAAACCAAGACCCCCTAGAAAGCTTATGACTCTACCTATATATAGGTATCGAATCATAAGACTTCTAATTAACATGGGTTATAGTAAGAGTAATTTCCTAATTTAAATATACATAGGGTAATAGTAACTTGCTAATTCTAAATACATTAGGATTATCTTTTTAACCAAATCACTTTGTTCTAGTCTAATTAGGAATGCAAGACACAACTCAACAATCTCTACCTTGGATTGTATTTCACCTTCGCCAGCCTCCAAGATAAGTAGCGACATTAAAATCGCAATCATCTTGACCCTATTGACCTTCACAACCACCAAAATATCATTAGTGCCTAACTATGCACCTGAATCAGCATGATCTCAATAATCTCAATTATTTCTGATTTGACTCGATCAATGAACATCCGTAGTTGTTCCAAGTCCAACACACTCCGTTGACTCGTACAAGAAAGTCTTGATCTTTTCTTGTCTTTGCAGGATTTCTTCTCACACCACCATTTGCCCCCTGAAAATCATTGTGCACTCCCCTTCCAAGTCGTTGAGGTACTTCTTTCCTTATAGATGAATACTGTTACTCATACTTTTCTTATTACACTGAGATATTCTAGCCATGTGTGATTTTAGGACTTCACCCTAATTAAAAACCACAACTATTGGAATCCTACTGGCTCAAGAAAATTAGATTCTGCGCATCTTTAAGACATCTGTTACACCACCTAAATTGTGTTCCACTCCAAGAATCCCTTTTTTTCCTAGAAGAAGTATCAATATGCTTGAAGATTGTGAGGATATATTTGCATATGCTAGTGTCATCGTATCGTCGCTGCAAATCTTCATCTTTCCTTTTCCAATGAGTTCATGACCATTCATGACAACTGTAACCGTTTGTTCTTTCCTCTAATTGTGTAACTTGAATCTACTTGCTTCAAATCCACTATTAGATACTTTAGATCCATAACTTATCTAGTTCACATAGAATGTACAATTGTATGAGTAATTTTAATGGAATCTAATAACTTCTCTCCAGACATAACCCCATTAATAAAACATATATTGACCAACATGTCTATCTCAAGAAAAATTAGTGCTTCTCCATCTTCTACTACCTAAACAATTCTTCTCATCGATTTTCACCATCTCAAAACCCTGAAACCTTAGAAACCCGAAACTTAGGCTATAATACCACTTGTTAGGAAAATCTAAAACGGGATAGATAACGAGAATAAAAAAAAAAAACGAACATGAAAAATAAAATAAGGTACAAAAGATTTACATAATTCAGTTTATTTAACCAAGCCTATGTCCATGGTGAAGATCACGAAACACTTTATTAACAGCCACAGGAGATTTACATAAAGTATTACCCAAACCTTGTCTTACACCACTCATACACATCTAACCTACATCCATGTGTCCCATAATACTGAATACACCAGAACAAACCAGGATCCCGTAGAAAGATTATGACTCTACCTATATATATGTACCAAATCATAAGACTCCTAATTAACATGGGTTATAGTAAGAATAATTTCTTAATTCACATATACATAGGGCAATAGTAACTTTATAATTCTAAAAACATTGGGATTATTTTTTTAACTAAATCACTTTGTCCTAGTCTAATTAGGAATGCAAGACACAACCCAACAAGCTTAAAGAAAATATTGTGGGCATGACAAGTGCTAGTTTGAAGACATACAGGTGCTAGTTGCATTAATCAACAGTGATTTTTCAACTGAAGAGACAACTGTTATTTCTGAAGAGCTCAGGAGTTGAAATAACAAGACTAATAGGTGCCGGGTTAAATGAGAGACAAACACCGGTTCAAAGAAGGATTTCAAGATATTCAAGGAAAGTACACAACCAGCACCGGTTCATATCAGTACAAGTCAATACACAGCAAATTTCAAGGATTTTCGAATGGCACTATAAATAGCTCCTTTTACTGTCTTGTTAAAGGACGAACCAAGAGGGAGATGAGCAGTCTCCAAATGCTAGAGCTCTAAGGAGGAATCCAAGGAAAGGATCCAAGCCATTTTTTAAGAGGAGAAGGCATTTTCAAAGGGGAGATTTAAGAAGAAAAAAGTACAACTTGTCTAAGAGTTTATTTTCTTCTCTCTTGTGTTTCTTTTCTTGTTTTTGTTGAAGCATTCATGATTCATTTTATAATTAAAAGGTTGAATCTTTATATTTGTTAGATCTTGACTTTTATTTTGATTTATTAAATTCGATTTTGGTATTTAATCACTTAATTTGTGTTGGATTGTTGAATTTTTCTTAACTTTAATGATTTCAAGAGATAGGGTTAATGTTAAGAGGCTCGATTAATTGATTTACCATATCGGTTTGCCTTTGATTAACTTGAGAGAGAGATCGATGATATAGAACTAGGTGATTAACGGGTCATGAGGTTGCCTAGAGACAGGAACACTATTTTTCCCAAATGAGGAATAGGTAATTAGTTTTAATGCCTCTTGAAGGCTTGAATTAGGTTAGTAAGGTAGAAATACCCATTAAATGAGGTTGAGGATAGGAGATTCATAACTTGTGAGATAGGGGATCGTTATTTAAATTGCCCAGTTGGTATCAATATGGAGTCTCAATAGGTCTATTTTAGTTGATTCAGTTTTAGCATAATTATATGGAACGCCTTTTGAATTGTGTGACTTATCTGTTCTTTTCTTAAGGATTCTTGGTAATCTAAGAAGGATTCTTAGGTATATTTGGGTAGGTTGGTTCCCCTTCCTATTTGTCACCATCCTAATGGGATAATTTACCAAATAATACAACAAGGGCGTCGTAGGAGTATTTTCCACATTACTCGAGAGGTACGATACTTGCTAACTAGAACTCTATACTACATAATGAGTATACTTGTCCAAATATATGTTGTGTGTGAGTGATTTTGGTTCTTTGTATTTAAATTTCATTAATTTGTGTGAATTGTTGATAATATTTCATATGCACAAGAATATACACACAAAGCACGTATCAATAACAGAGGCAATAACAACTTTAACGGCTCTTCATAGGACATCAGATTGGAATTGTATGGAGGTTGTTATTAAAGGAGATCCTTTGGACGTTATTCAAGCAACTATTGGTCAATAACTTGAGGTGGATTGTAAAGCATTTTCACTTATTGAGGAGTGTAAATCTTTACTTTCAGTATGACAAATGGACACTGCTATATACTCCTGTAATAGAATTGCTGACAAATTAGAAAAATGGGCTAGGTCATCAAACTACTCTGGCAATATTCCTGCCAAAATAGTGTTAGTCGTTCAAATGACGATGCCAATTTGAATTATACTTTTGGATTTAATGGTCGTGAATGGGATAATTCTATTAATAATCAATTCTCCATTTAGCCCCCCAAAAAAAAAAGAAAAAGAAAAAAAGACTAATAGAAGCCTGTCATTTGACTGGCATATGGGTCTTGGACATTTTCATCACTTCACATAAAATATTAGAGTCTCCATTAAAGTTTTTGTAATATTCACTTGATTTCACTTTCTTTTTCTTCTTAGGCAAAATCCCGTTTTCCTTCACCTTCTTGGATTTTCAAAAAAAATCCTCATCAACTCTATCGTTCTCTCCGCACCTCCTAACAGACAAAATGTCCAAATTGTCTGGCTAATGAGATGAGTTCAAGCAATGTATTCAACTTTCTATAAAGCTCATTTGGATAGCTAAAAATCTTAGTCTTCTTGTTTCTCTTGGAAAGCAAAATTTCCAATTCATCTTACTCCTGTAATAAATTCAAATTTAATGTCTTCGAGCCTCTGATATTTACCTTCTTAGAAGACTTCTACAAATCCCACAACCCCTTACCACTCCTCAAAGGCAAAATTGTCAGTTGGTTGTTGCCATAAGATGACAAATTAATCAAACTATAATGGTGAAATTAGGTTTAATTGGCAAGGTTCTTGGTGATTGATGACCTCTCGATTTGTGCTGCTGTTGAAGATTTGAAAATGAAGATCATAACTTGGACTCTGTGTTGTGTGTGTATATGTGTGTTGAGAGAGAGAGAGAGCGAGAGAGATTTTACTTTCTTGCATGTGAAGGTTTAACTTCATTTTACGTGAAGTGATTAAAATGCCCATGAAAAAAATCTGTGAGCCAATCACTGACTGATTTCTATCAATTGTTTAAAAGTTAAATTTGACAGAAGGGCAAAATCAATTGGTTTAATTGTTGAAGGCCAATTCAAACAAAGTAAAAGTTTGAAGGTTTGCTTTTTTCTCATGGCCCTTTATAAATGTTTAGTTCAAATTTGAAAATTTTAATACAATTGGTGAAAATTAGAATAAATGGTGAACACTTAAAATACTTTGGATATGCAACTATCAAGAAGCTATTAAGTTGATAGTTTAGTTGTTTAGAAATAATCTTTATTGGACAATTTATTTATGTTTAATTCCCATAGACGCCCCCTCATGTATATTACAAAAAGTAAAATATATTAGTGTCAAATGTAGAAGTAAATGAAAAATTTTTATTGCATTAAATTTGCTATTATATCCATTACATTTATTATCTTAATCATTAAAAAGTGTAAAGAAAATATTGTATTTGTCTTTTATCCTTATTTGCTTCCCAACTTCTCTGAAATTAAAGGACAGATTTGCTTATTGAGGGGAATTACTCCTCCTCCCAATTTACTTCCATACGATACTAGGTATAAAGTACAAACGTTATTTGGGATAAATTATTTTTTATTTTTTTATAATTTAAGTTATGTTGTGTATGATAGCATATAACTTTAAATTTTTTTCGTAAATCATCATTTTTATTTTAGATGACTCTGTGTACATAGAATTCCACCATTAAATAAGAAAACAATAATATGCAATCTTTTCACCGTCCCAATGCTTAAATAATTTTGTACCACCAATAATTATGTGATTTATCTATACCCATAATTAGCGATATTTCAAGATATATATATATATAGCACACACCCCCAGAAATAATGGAGAAATTAACTGACAGAATCTTGACCCTTTGCCTCCTCCATTCCTATTGATACAAAGTGAATGAATTTGTTCAATTACTTCTTTTAAGTCAATAAATTCAGATCAAGAAACATATTTTGATAAAGTGTATCTAATAATTTTAATTAATGAATTCCTTGCATTCAATTTTGTCACGTATCACTATAAAAATATTCCGTAACTCCTCATTTGAATTTAATTTTATTATGCGTCATCCAAAAAACATTTCATTGCTCTCTATATATATATATATATAATCAAGTATGGTATTTTTCTTTTACTTTTGCATTGACTGTTTCTCTTCAAATATTTTCTTTTTATCCTCAACCAAACATATAGACTTTTGGTTATTATAGCGCATTCCACATGCTTTTCTCCTAAGATGGAGTTATGAGTTTTGCCATTTTAGCATTTGAGGATTGGGTTGCATTCAAGAAAGTCTTTGCCGAGATGTTTAGATTTAATATCGGTTTAATTTGGATTTGATATTTTTGAATTTGAATTAAAATTCGAGTATTATTAAGTTTGAATTTTTAATCAAATTGAACTCAAATAATTATATTCAGCTAGAAAGAGTTCAAACAAGTTCATTTAATTAATTAATTAATCAAGTAATGTTATTTTTGTATGTGTTTAATAAAATATTTATAATAATCTTGATTTGAATACTTCATATTGACTATGGATAAATTATTATATTATCCTTATTATTTAGATGAATTAGTAGTAGATTAATAAGCTAATAGAGCTTGCATCTTTTAATATGAAGATATTAGTGGTAAAAATTTAGGGAAAGAATGTGTTTATTTCAAAAAAGTAAATATTTAATTTTGAATATTCTAAAATAAAAAAAATATAGATATATAAAGTTCCGCACCAAAGAGGTACTCATTCTTTGGGTTTTGTTAAAAGATTTTTTAAACATCCGAATTCTACCATGATTTCAAACTTTCAAACTCATTAATTAATTAAACTTCAAATCGTGTTTACGTTTTAATATATCTTTATGAAATCGAGTTCGAACTGTGACTTAGCTCAAATAGAGCTCAAAGTTCAAATTCCACCTTATATGAAAACATATGCTTAGCTTGATTTTATTTTAAAATTCGACCCAACTCAATTCAAACATAACTTTACTTGAGAAGCATACTTTGTTTTATTTTTTTAATTTTTGAGAGCTCTTTTATTTAATATTGAACAAAAATATTTATGTATTGCATGTAAAATATAAAATAAATTGACGGTCTAATAAATTGATTTACTAACCTCAATTTTTTTTATAAAAAATTTAATAATAAAATAACTTGTAATCGCTACTCAAAGATATGCGCATGGCTTATGTCATGTTTTAGGAGCGATTTAAATTTAAGATATGAGAAAATTCAAATACTAACTATTTTGACCAGAGATGTTAACCTCAAATATCCTTAACTTCACGCTCTTGTCTAGCTTTTGCTTGGTTTTTCTTTCCTTTCAACTTTCTAGTCTTGTACCATTAAGGATCCATCTTATCTGTTTTCATCTGCCAAGGGACCTCCCCAACTGCAAATCTGAATCAATTGATGTCTCTTAGGACTAGTTTGGGAGAAGAGAAGTAGAGAGAGAAACGGAAGGATTTGGGGCCGGGGGGGGGGGGAGCCAATCTTCCAATGTTCCAGAGATTTTGAAAGCAATAAAAGAAGGGATCACTCCTAAATGCAGAAATCAGATTCCTTTCTCCCCACATTCGAAGAGAAAGAGAGATGGTGGAGAATGACAAAGGAAAAGTTTTAAAATTACATTAATAGTATCACCTTCTTCATTTCACTTTTATTAATATCAAGGCTATTTTTGAAATATCAATATTATAATATACCTTTTTTAATTTTATCTCCTAAACTCCCAATAACATTAAACATAAATCACCTTACTCTATTCTCATATAATTTAAAATCTCTCTTTTTTTCTTTCCTCTCCTAGAGATGGAAATTTCTCCACTTAAACTGGAGACCTGGCTTTACTCGATTGGGTTAGAGATTCCCCGATTTAAGTGGGGATGAGACCGGTGGCGGGTTTCATTCCTCGACCTGCCAACCAAGGGTGGGTGGGGGATGGGAATTCCATGATCCCCGCCTTCAGCTCAGCCGGCCTGACCCGCTCACATTTATTTTATATTATATGTATTATATATATATATATACATATATATATACATACATATATATATATATATATATATATGATATACATATATATAACACATATATAATTGACCTTTATATGTATGTGCGTATATATATAATCTACTTATATATAATAATATATATATATATATAAATTATATGTAAATTATATATATTATATATGTTTATAAAATAAAAAATAGAAAAAAATTATCAATTATCAATTTTACTCTTACTAATTTAATGATACGAATAATACGTGAACAATTGAAAACTATTACAAAAGTTTTTAAAATGATTAAAAAAGTTTGAATAAAAATATATTAGAGGCCAAAATTTTTTTCTAAAAAAAATATTTATAAATATTTTTGGATCTAAACAGGGCCCTACTTCCCTGCTGAGCTGGGATTAGGGATTGTTTTGTCCTCAGAGGGCCGGGGATGGGGATTCCTGCCTTTCCCTGTGGCAGGGACGGGTTGGGAATGAAGAAATAAGAAGGTATGTAAGGGTGGGGTCGAGATTCTAGTCCTAAGGCGCGTTCCGAACCCATTGCCATTGTCATACTCGCAAACTAGCCCTTAGAGTACTGAATTTGAGCTTCCTATGAAAACCTACTAATGTTTTATATATTGTCGGTTCAAAAATAAATATTTTTATTTCAAAAATAAAATATTTTTATTTTAAAAATAAAAAATATTTTTTACATTTTCACATTAAAATTTTCCCTTTAATATATATATATATATATATATATATATATATATATAAATAGTTGCGTAGAGTTGCCATTGAGACAGTGTGTTGTTTTGACACTCGGCAAAAATGAATTTTAATTTTTTTTAAAAAGAAAATAGATGTAATATAAATTCATATAAATTCAGATGAAAAAAAAAAAAGGTGAAAAGTCATATGAATGAATCTTATTTAAATGTGAAGGAATGATGAATTTGGGAGTTCATTTCTAGTTGGGATGCTTCCAGTGCTAACGTATAATTATCTTGCTCAATTAAAAAAAAATATGAAAAGTCATATGAATGAATCTTATCTAAATGTTAAGGAACGATCAATTTGGGAGTCCATTTCTAATTGGGATGCTTCCAGTACCAACGTATAATTATCTTATTTTTTAAAAATACTTGTTTTAGATTATATTTTATTTTTATTTTAGAAGTTCAAATATCTTCTAAAATATTGATGTCATTGACTTCTTATATTTTATATGGGTATTATAAAATATATCTATATATTTCTTCACGTGTTTATAATTAATCTTCAAGATAATATTAATTAATTTATTTAAAGATTAACTTCTAAATTATATTTTTTATAAAAAAATATAATTAAAAAATCAAAATATTACAATAATAAATTATTATAAATAAAATTATTAAAACATTAAGAAAAAAATTATTCACTCCGAGCAATAGGCCTCCTACCTAGTTTAAGAGATAAAAGCTCCTGTAACTTATAAATTCTTTTATTAGTTCTCTTCTCTCATGTTAAATTCAGGCAGGCAAGCCTTAATTTTTTTTTTTCCTGGTGAGAATAAAAAATAAAAAGTAAAAATCGCAAACCTTATACGGACCATATGTTTTCCGCGACAGTAAAGAATACAATCCACCGCTTTCTTCTTCTCTTCTCTTCTATATTTCTAAAAATGAAAGAACAGTGAAGGGTTGCAGTGAGAATCTGTAAAAAGAAAGTAAATGCAGGCACGTGACATGCCTCTCCTGTGGCACCACTCATTTTCTTCGCTTGTTTCCTTCTGAAAACGTTGTCGTGGATAGATTAATTTACACTATTTTAATCGATCAAATTTCAGACACACTGTCGCCGACTTTAAAGTTTGAAGCCCTATATTCTGTATTTCAGTGCTCGCACCACTTTGCCACTTTCCCTCTGTCAAATGAATTGTGCATATGTATAAAAGTGCAGAACTATTTATCATAAATTATATCAAACCTCGAAGTTGCGAATCATCGTTTATGAGTGATAATGTAGTCTAATAATATTATTTTTTGGGCTAATTTGTCAAACTTGAGGTAATGTTCTAGTGGATATGCCATCGAAATGTGTCGTCGGATTTTGATTCGGTCTCAATAGCAAGGGTAGATTTGATTTTGTGATTATTTATTCATAATACGGGTATTAAAAGAGTTACGATGTCCAATAACTCAATTTGACAAGTTTAGTAAAATATAATAGTAAGATTGGGTATTTTAGATCCTATCACATATAAATAAATGGGTTAATTCCATCTATCCCTAAAGTTAGGGAGTGGAATAATTAAATATTCGATATTTAAATTTGAACAATTAAGTACATACTTGATAGATTTTGTTGATAACTAACAAAAAATTGACGGGAAAATTTTACAAACTTATGTATTAACGTTTGTCAGAATCTCTAAATATACCTAGAAAGAGGGAGATTGTGATAATTGGTAAGAAAGTAAGATATTTAAAGTTATTTAGGAATTTTAACAAATAAATACGTTAATGATAAAAAAATTAACGTCAATACATGAACTTACAAATTTTTTTTATCAGTTTTGTTAGTTATGAATAAAATCCGTTAAGTAAATACTTAATTATCTAAATTTAAACATGAAACACTTAATTGTCCCACCTTTTCTAACTTCAAGGGGTAAATGGAATTAACCCTAAATAAATACATTACATAGTATTTTGGGATTAGGTCTAAGGTTTTTTTTTTTTTTTTTGGCACTGGACTCTAAGGGTGCGTTTGTTTTATAATTTTTGTTAAACAATAATATTACTCTATATTTTTTTAGTATGAAAAAAAGTAATTTAATAGAAATTAATTTTATTTATAAAATATTAATTATTTCACTCTAAATAAATTGAAAAGTTAAAATTTAAGTATATAATTTTCTATAAATTTATAATTTTTTATAAAATTTAAATTATATTTTTAAAAAATTAAATACAATCTCAATTAAGGTAAGTTTGCTTTGTGATGATTGGATGTGGTAATTAGAATGGGCCGGGGGCCCGGGAGAGGGGCCAGGATACGTCGCCTTGAATAGTTGAATGCAGACTGATGACGAAGAACGAAGGGCTCTCTAATGTAAGAGAAGGGAAACATCATTATCTTGTGCCGAATTTGGCTGCGAAAATTGGGGCAAAACGTGATAGTAAGGAGGGGGTGAGGATTGAGGAAGTATTGGTCCTTTTGCAGGACCATGGCCGCGTTATGGCAATTGCTTGAGGCCCGGACTTAATACTGTAGAAGGCCTAAGTTATTTATTGGATCTATTGTTTTTTCTTTTAAAAATCGGGAGAATCATGTTATAAAAAGTATATATATATATATATATATATATATATATATATATATATATATAAAG
>JANUWF010002041.1:20000-143902 GCA_026120185.1 Voacanga thouarsii | reverse complement strand
GTTGAGCATGCGCTAAGTCAATACTGGAAATTCACAATTTCGCTCCAAATCCTTCAATTCCTGTAGAACAGTACGAGAAACACTTTCCACAAGAAAAATATCAAATAAAACAAAAAATGACTAGTTATTGAATCAAAAGTATCACAAAATAATCTCAAATAACTAGGCAAATATAAACAAATCTAAGCCCTATCATCCTTAACATTAAGTGATTAGTCATTTCACTTTTTGTTGTGGGTTGATTGAACAATAGAATTTAAGTGGAAATAGGAGTAATGGATCCCGTCCTTAAGGGTATTCGATACTTACTAACAACACTCTATACTATAAGATAGGTATACTTGTCTAAAATGTGTGTGTATGTGAGTTAAATTAGTATTTTATTTTAAAACTTGGTTAAGTATTGAATCTATCTTCTATACATAGCACAAACCAGTCACACACAAACAAATAGTGATGGCATTTTCCTTTCGTCGCAAAAGTTTTATTTAGCGACTACTAGTTTAGCTACTATTTTGTCCGTCGCTATGCTGTCGCTAAATATATTTAGCAACCGAATAGCAACAAAAATAGTTGTCGCTAATATTATATTTACTAGTAGTGAGAAAGATTATGTAAATTTTGGATACTCTATTTTTGTTGTAGGTAAGGACTATAAAAGGTTATGGAATACTTAATCAAATTGATATCTCTAAGCCACTGACCCATGCTCACTTTGAGGAGTTGAATGCCTTGGAAGCTAGCTGGTTTGGAGAAGAGCCAAATTCATGAAATAGTTCTTGTTTGTGGAAGTCCCAGGATTCCTAAGGTTCAACAGCTCCTCAAGGACTACTTTGATATAAAAGAATCCAAACAAGTGTGTGAACCCAGATGAAGCAGTGACTTATAGTGCTGTCGTACAAGGAGGTATCCTAAGTGGACAGGGTGGTGATGAAACTAAAGGTAATGCTTCAATAAACTCACATATTTTTTTTTCCTTTCCTTTTTTGGCTTATATATTGATTGTCACTTACTCCTTTGCTGATGACAACTATCCTATTCTTGGATGTGGCACCTCTGACTCTTGGCGTTAAAACTGTTGGTGAGATGATGACCAAGTTGTTTTTAACTAAGAAATCACAAATATTCACCACTTACCAGGACCAATAGACCACTGTCTCTATTCAGGAAGGGTAGGACAAGGCAGATACTTCAGATTTCGATTATTATAGTTAATGCACACTTCTTTTTTTTTTTTTTTTTGCATTTTTTAGAATTCTAACCTAAAGTTGTTGTGTTATAGTAACATGTTTTCAAAGGTGAAAAGAGTCTTACAAAGGATTGCAAAAACTTCTTGGAAAGTTTGATCTCACTAGAATTCCTCCTATTTCAATATTTTTGTAAAAATAGAGACATTTATGCTTTGGTTGTGTACTCAATATTTGTATAACTTGGGCCACTTTTGGACCTGGTTTGGCACATAAGAATTTATTCATAATTGATAGCTCTATCTTTGTTGTATTATTGCAAATATAGAGACATTAAAGCAAAAACTAAAAACATAGTTATAGTTACATATACATAGTTATATATGTATCAACTGCATCCCGGTTGTTCAACAGATCATAGCCTATTGTTTTCCCAAAAGGCCCATAGTTGTAGTTGCTGCCAAACAACAATTTGAAGAACCATGATTTGGTCATCTTATGATCACAAGAATATATGCATTTGACTGCAAAGAATTGATGGTAGGAATTTTCACTTAAAACATATGCATTATTTTTTTTTATCATTTACTAAGAAGTTTTAGAAGATCAACCTAACTAGAGGCATGATTTATTGTTGATAGGTTAGTTGTTCTCTAACATAAAGGTTGATACATTATCTAATACTACGGGCATGATCTCCACACAGAGTGCGGAGTCGTCAACTAGTATAATACTAACTTTAAGTAGAATATTGACTTCAACCAACATTATGATCCAAATAATTCTAGGTAAATACTAAATAAGATTCGATAGAATAAAATTAACCAATGTCAAAATTAACATACTCTTCTAGTTATTAAGCCACCTTCCAAATTGATAGGGTTGGATTAATAATGCTAATATTACCTCCCTTAAACCAAACTTTTCAATACCTACGAAGTTTCAAGGCCATGTACAAGCTAAAATCTCTAATGTGTATTTTGCTACTATCAACAACTCATGCAACACTAATTTTTAATCAATTTTTAACTTTACACGAAATGGCAACTGAACCTTGTACCTTTACAAATAATTTTATCCCTAATTCCACTTTGTCAAAGAAGTCTCAAACATCTATATATTCAGGGTGATTCTTGTTCTTTTCTTCAAATAGTTGAATTCTAACAACATTAGTAAATCTCACTATAGCTTTGCCTTCAATAAAATTTCTAACATGAAGAATATAACATAATCTACTTTATCAAAAATCTCATCTTTCAAAGAATCTTGATTTTCTAGCATATTAAATATTAGAATCCAATAAACCAATTTGTTCAACACAACAAGAAGAACCAAGGGAATCAAGTTTTTCACAATTATTTATATATTTTTTCCTTAACGAAAAAGATTTAAATTCTTCAGAAATATCATAAAAGTTAGAATTCTCACAATTGTCACAATCCATCAAATAATTCAATTTCATTGACAGTTGGATTTACTTCACAAAAATATAATTAATTCTTCTCCATTAAATTTTTTCAACAATCAATTTCTAAACATCTATTGGACTCTCTTTTATTTCATCTTTCCAAAGTAAAGGTTCAAACTTTTCAATGTCAACAATATTCTCATCAATTTTTTTAACTTCATCTTTTCAAAATAAGAATCTTTCTTATTTTTAACCTTTTCAAGTCCAAAAGCTTGATTTTTTTTTCCCAACAAATTTTCATCAAATAATTTCTATAAAATCTTACGTCTATAAGACTTCATCAAGATTCTTCGCGACTCTTTTGCTAATTGTACATACATTATTTTCTTATTACATCAATGATCAACTTATCAAAAAATAATCATAAAGAGGTATAGTAGCATGGATATATCTCTTCTTTTTCTCAAGATCCTATCTTTCTTCTCCTGTCAATATTAAGTAGTAGTAGTTGAAGGTTCTTTAAAACTCTTTTCGACAATATCCCAAAGACGAATGACTTTGAAAAATTTTGCATAACAAGAAAGTATAAGTTAAAGCTATTTTTTCCATCAAAGAATAATGACTCCAATTAACATTAGAAAAACTAAATAATAATAATAATAAAGTACAAAACAAGACTCCATAAAATTAAATAAGTAAATACTAAAATTAACTAAATTTTTTAATTAAAAAAGAATGTTCTAAACTTGATAAGTTTGAGTTAATAATGACAACATTTTTTTTTTCTTAGATGAGTTTTCTAAATGGAACAACTTGAATACATGAACTAATGGACTCTGGCTGCACTGTCCAACACATGACCAACACCGACGTGATGCAATAGACGTAATGGAAAATGTCTTGCAAAATAATAGCCTTCTTCATTGATGCATGGAGAATAAATTTTGGAACCGGATATGGTGCATGCAATGTCCTCCACAAGTTAAACACTTTGTATGGAAAGCTTTAAATGCCATTCTCTCCACTTCAAAGATGGCGTTATTTCTAGACTTCCAGATATTCCAACAAATTGTGGCAAATAATAAGAGACAATTTATCCTCAGTATATAGGATACTATCCAAAAGGTCAAAATTTTAGTCTATTTTCCTCTATTGAATTCCCATTTGTAAACGATTGGGAAATTTTCCTTGTCATACTCCTGCTCAAATGGGGATTCAAAATCCCAGAAGATTTATATAGAGGGAGATCCCCGCTTGGCTGTCTTGTTTGTTGCCAATAAAGATTTCATGATCTAATGGAAATTCATAATTTCATGTATATATATATATATATATATATATATATATATATATATAATTTCCTAAACATATACTGTAAGAAATTATTTGTGCAGGAACACTAGGGCTTCCTAACTCCCACTAGTATTGCAACTTATTATAAATTGGCCAGTTAATTGAGATTTGCTCTAGAGCCATATTAACCGCATTCTACCTTGATCAATATCAACTCATCAAGTCAAGATCTATTTAATTTAATCTATTTTATTAAAAAATATTTACATGGGATATAATTTTTCTAAAAAGAAAAACTGTTAAACAATGTTCTTGGATTCTCACATAATGCCTTCGTATTGAACTCATTGTATCACGACTCAAATTTGAACGTGAACTCAATTCTACGTTGTCAATCTTTACAAGAAATTTTAAAGATACGAAAGTATTATGTACTCATTGTATCACGACTCATATTTGGGTTTAGTTCAAACTCAATCCTCCACAATCAATCCTTGAGAGAATTTTAAAGATATGAAAGCATTATGAACTCATTTTATCCCAACTCAAACTTAGGCCTGGACTCAATCCTGTACGAAGGTGTTACGAACTCATTGTATCACGACTCAAGCTTGGACTTTAACTCAACCATACATTGTCAATCTTTAGAGGAAATTCTAAAGATATGAATCCATTTGTGTAAGAGCAATATTAAAACTACATAGAGATAAATATATTTCCAATGTCCTTTTCTTAACAAATGGTAATCAATTCCGTAACAACTAAACTTCTAGACAAAGATATCATTAATAATAATAATAATAATAATAATAATAATAATAATAATAATAATAATAATAATAATAATAATAATAATAATAATAATAATAAACATATTTTAATATTAAATATATTTTTAAAATTTTTAAAAATATAATTCAATTTTTTAATTTTTTATTTTAAAATTTTAAAAATCAAACTGAATGTTTATATGAATTTTAAAATCAAATCAAGTCGAGCCGAGTAGAATTTTATTAAAATCGAATCGAAAATCGAAATTAGAGTCGAATCGATTTAATTTTTTAGTTCAAACTAAATAATGAATACCCCTAAGCAGAATTGCAAGCTTGTATGTTCCAACTTGTTGCAGATGTGAATGATACATTCATTGGATATCAAATTGTAGTATGGTACAGCATTTATAACCTTTGTGCCTCAGCTTTAGCATAGATTTTGATGAACAAGTAAATAAAATTTGCATGTAGTCATATGCTTGGGAATTTATATTCTAGCTTATGCTGAATGCTTTGGGTTACAAGTGGAATATATCTTTGTTCAATGTTATAATTGTAGTATTTGTAACTATAGAATTGAGAGGTTATGATGTCAGGACTGATTTAGAATGTCAAATAGATGGTAAACATGATGAATAGGGTATGGTTGCCGACCTGAATAAATAATTCTTGCCCATTGGCTTTGTCCATTGGTCCAAAAATTTGCCATGTACTCTCTCCTTCCCAAATTGAATGCCACAATTGGAGTCTTTTCAGTTGACTTTTTGTCGGTAAAGAGGCCTGGATTTTAGCACATACGTTTACCTTGATTATGCTACAGGCATTGTGAAATCCTAAGAATCTCAGGTAAGCATCGATTCATTTTGCTTCCATTTCCCCAGGGGGGGCTCCCTTTCCACCTTCTTTCCTACTAAGTAGTTTATGGCGAGGAATGCGGGAATGGGATTGAAAGGTACAATAATGCACTTCAGGTTCAGCAGACTTTTTGTTCAATTATCTGAGCAAGTCTACTTTTTGATTTTTTTTAATTAAAAAAAACTCATATTGTTTGTCAAACATCAACACTTTGCACTCCATCTAATAAATAAATAGAACAAAACACCACTCTTCAATTGCGCAAAATCTACCTTCTAGACATCCTAACATCACTCTTTATAATTTTATTTTCATAATTATTTGATCTACAAAGATATTGACTATAGAAGGATGAGCAAGAAGCCAAGCAAGTACCAAAAATACTTTCTTCAAATAAGCACATTACACAAATATGTTTTCTTAGGGGAAAAAATGTTATACAATTATATGTGTTGATTCTATAATTTTATATTTATTTTGATCCTCACTACTAACGTGCCAGAGTTCAACTAATTAAGTCACATTAAAGGGTAAATTCAAAAAAATCAAAATATTAAATTCCTCATGAAATATCAAACCCATAATTAAGGCTTGTTTTGGTTCGCGAAGGGGAGGGGGAGAGGAAAGGGGAGGAGAAGTGGCACATTTTACTTTCACTAGGGGAAGTAAATATATTTACTTCCATCCTATTTGGTTAAAGTGAAAATAGGAAGTAAATGTGGTTTCCGTCCAAAGTGGAAGGGAGAAATTTGTTGATGGGGAGGGGAACCACTCCCCTTCTACATTTACTTCCTACCCTCTTTACACTCCAACCAAACGAGATTTACCTCTTGATTTACTTCATCTTTCTTTTTCCTTCCTATTTTCACTCCAACCAAACCAAGCCTAAGGTTATTGCCCTTCATCTTCGTCTTGGCTAGAACCCTTTCTTTGGCCTATCATCTCCCTCGACGGCTCTCTAACTATGTCTTCCATATCCTCCCAAAACAACATTGAACGTCCATAGGGTTATCTCGCCGAGCTTTACATAATTAATTAATTCCCTAATATTGTACTTAAACCCTCAAAGCTAGTTATTGCAATTAAAGCCTCTCAAGACTTCAGTAATACTACATAGATTGGGTTTCCTAAGAACGTTGCGTCTCCTAATCAAATTGAGTTCAGGAAATGACAAGTCCTAGTTGGGACTCAATATTTACACCTTGCATTCAAGAAATTAAAATGTAACACGGAAAAGGGATGCATTTGAAACATATGGTGAGATCTTTTCTGAGTAAGAGGTAGAGATATTGTCATATCTCATGCCTGATAATGTAGCATGGTTATATTTTTAAGATATTTCTTGAAAATACGAAACATGCCTACGTATTATAATACACTAAATAATTCTATGAAAATAATAACAATTACTTAAATCAATAGTTTCTGAAAATAAATCAACCAATGTATTACATGATAAAACTAATAAGATGTCCTTGCTCAAAAATAACTAGCATAATAAAATAGAATAAATTGTTTAGCAATGAAAACTACTAAACTTTCAACCTCTCCCTTAATAAACGGGAGTCGCACTTATACCACATGCCATCCTCTGAATCTATAAAGAGAAAACAAGGTGTGAGCACTTTCACTTATCAATAAGTAGAGTATAAACATTTTCCCAAATAGAGAACTTATTACATTTATTATAAAACATATAACATTCAACACTCCACATACACATAGCCTCCACAACTGACCTTTTACCAAAATTACTTCTCACAAAAACTTTGTTAAAATAAGAATTTAAAACATTTGATAAAAGAGTCTCCAAATAAACTAATTCAAATCTCATAAGTTTTCTAATCGGTTGAAGAAACATCGTAAGTTGAGAAATCCCCTTTTCTTTTTTCTTTTTTTTATTTATCTATTTATTGGCATCAAAATTCACGTAAAATTGTCTAGTCTTACATAAAAATATTTATAAATAAATATCTTTTCTTCCACATGATACAAAACGTCTTATTAATATCAATACTCTATATTTTAATAACGAAAAATTTTATATGAACTACTATTCATAAATTACTTAAACATTCACATAAGATGCAATTCATTCACTATTCATATCCGTCAATAGTTACCCAGATAGAAAGGTTCAAAGATCTTTATCCTGTCTCGAAGGTCCAAAGAAGCTTTAATCCTGCCTCAGGAGTCAAGTCTAAAGAGGTATTCCACCCTACCTCAAGGGCCATATATTTATTTATGTCATCCATTTTCATACATATGACACGATATATACGTATAATACTCTAATCATTTACATAGCTTGAAAATATAGTGCTCTATTTGAATTTTTATAAGAAAATACATAACTCATGTTTGTTTAATCAAAGAAAATAGAATGGTTCATTCTTTACTTATCTCATAATCAATAAAATCAATAGATATTGATTCTTGTATTTTTGTCAAACTATTCTTTTGTAAAAGAAACAGTGTTTTTTCAACTCTTATTATAACACTATATGAATAGTTCATTATTTTTCTTAATATTTTCATTTTAATCCCTACCTTCTTAATCATTAACCGGCAGGGAAATCTAATTTTTAGTGTTGAGCTTTCACCACAATTCTAATGACTTTTTAATTCCCAAAAAGGGGATTCTCACAGATATATGGTTGAAATATTTCTCCTCATATTATAAAATTTTGACAATGTAAGAATAAAATCTGCATACAAGAAATCTCTAACTATTATTTGCACAATAATTTCTTAAACTTCTCTCTTTCTTTTCTCTAATAATTCTCCCACAATTGTTATATTTTTCAAGTTTGGAGAAAAACTCTATTTATAGAGCTCTATTAGTGGAATTAATAATCTTCCACTAATATGTAGTAGTGGTGTCTCCACTAACTCTTAATGGTAGACATCCATATCTACTAATAGAATTAATGGATTCTCCACTAATTCATAACACTCCCCCTTAGATGTCTATTATATAAAGAATATACCTCGTTAAAACCTTACTAGATAAAAACCTAGTGAAAAAAAATCTAATGAAGGAAAAATAGTACACTATTCTATATGTCTACTTATTACTCCCCCTGATGAGATGATTCCTTTAAATCTCTGAATTGATGCATACCGATTTTTTTATGTCAACTTCTTAAATGTTGCAGTTGGTAAAGTTTTTGTGAAAATATCTGCCAAATTGTCACATGACCGAATTTGTAGCACATCAATTTTACCTTTCTTCTAGAGTTCATAAGTAAAAAAGAATTTTAGTAAAATATATTTTGTCCGATTTCCTTTAATATATCCTCCTCGTAATTGAACTATACAAGTTGCATTGTCTTCATAAAGAGGAGTTGGAATATCTCTTATAGATGATAATCTATAACTTTCTCAGATATAATGAATCACTGATCTTAACTATACACATTCTCGACTTGCTTCATGAATGGCTATAATTTCAGTGTGATTTGGAGAATTAGCTGTTATAGATTGTTTTGTAGAACACCATGATATAGCAGTATTTTCACATGTAAATAGATAGCCCGTTTGAGAACGTGCTTTATGTGGATCAGATAAATAACCAGCATCTGCATAACCTATCAATGTTGGGTTGATTTTATTTGAATAAAATAATCCGAGAGCAATTGTACTTTGGAGATACCGAAGAACTTGTTTAATTACATTCTAATGTCATCGTGTTGGTAAAGAACTAAATCTTTCTAATAAATTACAATATCAAGTCGTATATTACTAGTAAGATACATCAATGCACCAAGTATACTAAGATATGGTACTTCAGGACCAAAGAGTTTTTCATCATCTTCTTGAGGTCAGAAAGGATCTTTATTCATATCTAATGACCGGACGATCATTGAAATACTCAATGGATGTGCTTTGTCCATGTAAAATCTTTTTAGAACTTTTGCTGTATATGTTGATTGATGAATAAATGTTCTACTTTCCAGATGTTTAATTTGTAAACCAAGGCAAATTTTAGTTTTACTAAAATTCTTGATTTTGAATTCTCTTTTTAAATAGTCAATTTTTTCTTAGAGCTCATCTGGAGTTCCAATAAGATTAATATTATCAACATATATAGTTACTATCGCAAATTTTGAACCAGGTTTCTTAATAAAAACACATGGACATACCTGGTCATTTTTAAATCCTACTTTCAATAAATATTCTCTAAGATAATTGAACCACATGAGCCAAAATTGCTTCAGGCCATATAATGATTTCTGCAACTTAATAGAGTAATTTTCACAAAGATAATGTTTATATACTTCAGGCATGCGAAATCCTTTGAGGATTTTCATGTAAATATCATTTTTTAAATTTTCATACAAGTAAGCAGTGATAACATCTAATAGGTGCATATTTATCTTTTCATGTATTGCTAAACTGATAAAATATCGGAGTGTAATAGCATCAACAACAGGGGAATAAATTTCATCATAATCAATACCTGGTCTTTGTGAAAAACCTTAGGCTACTAATCGTGTTTTATATCGTACGATTTCATTATTTTCATTGTACTTTCACACAAATATCTATTTGTAGCCAACAAGTTTTACACCTTTCGGTGTTCGAATTGCCGGTTCGAAGACTTCACATTTTGTAAGTGAATTTAACTCCGATGAATCGCATATTTCTATTGTAGCTAATCTTTTCTATGCCGACATTCATCAACTGATATTGGTTCAAGATCATCATTATCCTATATAACATCAAGAGATATATTGTATACAAACATATTATCAATAATTGTTTCTATCCAATTCCAACTTCTACCAGAAATGGTATAATTGATAGAAATTACTTTCATCAACTTCTAGTTCTTTGTCATCAGTTCTCTCTTGGTCTTTATCATTCTTTTATTCAATATAATCATTTGGATCATTTAATCCTCTTTTCTTTCGAGAATTTTTATCTTTAGAACCAAGAGGTCAGCCACGCTTCTGGCGTGCTTTTGACTCAACACCTATAGGAATAATCATTTGTTCTACTGGGACTTTGATTCGAATTGGAACATTTATAACTAGAATATGTGATTTTGTTATTTTTCTGGAGTCAACAAAAGCATTTGGCATTTGATTTACAATGCTTTGCAAATGAATTATCTTTTAAACTTCAAGCTCACACGCACTTGTGCACGGATCAAGATAATTTAATGATGTTGTTCAAACAAGATCTTTCTCATGCTATTTATGTTCTCTCCCTAATTTAAGGAATAATAATTTATTAAAATGACAATCAGCAAATTTTGCTGTGAATACATCTCCTATCAGAGGTTCAATATACTTGATAATAGAGGAAAAATCATATCCAAAGTATATCCCCTTTCTTCTTTGAGGACCTATCTTTGTACGTTAGTTTGGTGCAATTGGAACATATACAACACACCCAAAAATTCTTAAATGAACAATATTTGGTTCTGAACCAAAAGCTAATTGCGAATGAGAAAATTTATGATAACTAGTCAGCCTTATACGTACAACTGCTACAACATGTAAAATAGCATGTCCCTAGGCAGATGTTGGTAGATTTATTTTTATTAATAATGGTCTAATAATTAATTGTGATCTTTTAATAAAAGATTTAGTAAGACTATTTTGTGTATGAACATGAGTTACAAGATGTTCAATATTAATCACAATTGACATGTAATATGCATCAAAAGCTTGTGATGAAAATTCACCAACATTATCCAAATGGATATTTTTAATTTGAATGTCAGAAATTTATATTCGTAATTTAATTATTTGAACAAGTAATCTTGCAAACGTCAGGTTGCGAGTAGATAATAAACACACATGTGACCATCGAGAAGATGCATTAATTAAGACCATAAAATATCTGAACAATCCACATGGTGGATGAATAGGTTTACAAATGTCTCCGTAAATCCGTTTAAGAAATGTAGTACTTTCATCTCCTACTTTTACTGGTAATGATCTAATAATTAATTTTCCTAAGGAACATGCAGCACATGAGAATTTTTCTAATGTCAATATCTTTTTATTTTTTAATGGATGACCATGTGTATTCTCAATTATTCTTCTCATTATGGTAGATCCCAGATGACCCAACTGGTCATGCTAAATGCTAAAAGTAATTGGATCAGTAAACTTCTGGTTTACTAGATAATAAACTTCAATTGTACATATTTTTGCAAAATATAGGCTAGTAGAAAAAGACGGTAGTTTTTCTAATACAGATTTTTTATCCAAATTAATTTAAGTAATATAAAGATACTCAATACTATTTTCCTCATTTGTTTCAACATGATATCCATTTATACGGATATCATTAAAACTCAATAAATTTTTTTCGGATTTTTGAGAAAAATAGTACATTATCAATATTAATTGTTATTCCTTCAGGCAACAATATACTAGCGCTTCCGGAGGCTTCAATCACATTTGTACTACCGTTTATAGTATCAATATTTATTTTTCCCATTTTGAGATAAGAAAAATATTTCTCATTTTTTAGTATCGTGTGTGTAGTTCCACTATCAATAATACATACATTATCATTAACAACAGCCATCTGAATAAAAATATGTATATACAAATGTAAATATTATTAGCATGTAGTGAAAATTTAAAAATATCAGGGTGAGGCATTAGTTCTTCTGGACACTGCCACCACCAATTAAATGGTCTATTCTATCGTTTGAGTGTTTGAAAAAATCCGATACATTCTTATAGGTAATATTGATATTAAGATTTTCTAGATCAATATTATCGTCGTCACCATCATTCACTGGATGTTAAGAAAAATTTACTTCAACATTTTTATTTTTCTTTTTCAATGAAGTTTGATATAATTCCACTAAATGATTGGTCGTACGACAGTTACGCGACCAATGACCTTTCATACCACATCTATAACATTTATCTTCATAATTTTCTTACATTTCTTTTTCTTTTCCCTTATTATCTTTTCTTTCCCACTTCAAGTGGCCAGTATTTCTCACAACTTGATTACTACTGTGATAAGAAAAATATCGAGCGTGTCCACGACCATAACCACGACCACGGCTACAGCCACAACCACGGCCACGACTACAATTACAACTATGGCTTCTGCTAGAGCCAACAACATTCACTTCCAGGAGTACTGTTGAGTCAGTTGGTCTGTCTTCATGATTTCTTAATAATAACTCATTATTTTTCATTGCAATGAGGAGGGCAATAATTAAATCAATAAATTTTGTATATCCTTTTTCTTGATATTGTTGCTGCAGGACAATATTCGAGGTATGAAAGATGGAGAATATCTTCTCCAGCATATCTTCATCAATAATTTTTTCTCCGCATAATTTTAACTAAAATGTAATTTTATATATAGCGGAGCTATATTCATTCACGGTTTTAAAATCTTACAACATCAAGTGCAACCATTCATACCATGTAATTGGTAGTATGACCATCTTCAAATGGTCAAATCTTTCTTTTAAATTTACCTACACGACATATGGATTTTTTTCGATAAGATATTCCATTTTCAAATTTTCATCGAGATGACGACGGATAAAAATTAAAGCTTTGGCCTTTTGTTGTACAGATGCACTATTTCTTTCTTTAATAGTTTCACTGAGGCCTTCAGCATTTAATTACATTTCTATATCGAGAACCCATGACATATAATTTTTTCCAGAAATATCAAGAGTTATAAATTCGAATTTAGTAAGGTTAGTCATAGAGATCAATAAATGCGTACATTTAGTCTTCTGGCAAAGACTCGTATTTTTAGTCTTCTGATTTTTGTAACGGCAGAAACCCGTGTTAATAACATGTTATAAAATTTTGATAGTGTCAAAATAAAATCTACACACAATAAATCTCTAACTATTATTTACACAATAATTTCTTCAAACTTCTCTCTTCCTTTTCTCTCACGATTTTCTCTAACAATTCTCTCACAATTGATATATTTTTCAAGCTTGGAAAATAGCTCTATTTATAGAGCTCTATTGGTGGAATTAATCATCTATGTAATAGTGGTATCTCCCCTAACTCTTAATGATGGACATCTATATAATTAGTGGATTCATAATACCTCACACCGTAGAATTGTCCAAGTTCTGTGATGACATGGGGGTGATGAGGTGGTGGCGTGGGCAGTTAGTTATTTTCAATAAATTAAGAGGCAAAAGTTTTCTATATGTCAAGATGTGCAAATTTGTCTTTCTAACCTTCTGGCTAAGATAACAGTCAAGATTTGATTGTAGCAACCAAAAGCACAGCCATGGCATCAAACATGACAAAACTAGGGAGCTCTCTCAAAGTACCTTCAGTTCAGGAGTTGGCTAAGCAGAATCCGTCTTCGGTTCCACCCCGATACATCCGTCCCGATCAAGAACGTCCGTTCATATCCAATTCAACTTCTTCTTTAAAGGAATTCCCAATCATAGACATGCAACAATTGCTTTCTGAAGATGTTCTAATGAATTCAGAGCTTCAGAAGCTGGATTTAGCATGCAAAGAATGGGGCTTTTTTCAGGTATACCTGTCTTAATTACGTATAATTCCACTTCAGAAACCGTTCGGAGAGAATTCTTCCGTAGATTTTAATTACTTCTAGTTCTAGATAAGATTTAAGCACAAAAATGAACTAGCAGAATCATGTGTTTTTCCGTTTCTAGATTTTACTGATCTTGATCTCCTTTTTTTTTTTTTTTTTAATAACGTGTTGACCAGCTGATTAATCATGGAGTGAGCACTTCACTGATGGAGAAATTGAAACTACAGATTCAAGAATTCTTTAATCTACCAATGGAGGAAAAAAAGAGATTTGAGCAAGAGCCAGGTGATTTAGAAGGTTTTGGACAGGCGTTTGTTGTTTCAGAGGAACAAATTCTTGACTGGGCAGACATGTTCTACACGGTCACCTTACCAGTCTATTTGAGAAATCCTCACTTATTTCCCAGGCTTCCAGATCCGTTGAGGTATAAAATTACCTTTGACAATATATCAGTTTCTTTTTTCTTCTATGTACTATAGATATAATTAAAATCTTGCTGCAGAATTAACCTTCTTCTAAAGAATTTTGATTTGTAAAACCGATTGATTTTTTGTGAATCTTTAACTCGAGTGATGTAGGGAAATTCTGGAAGCATATTCAGCTGAATTGAAAAACCTGGCCATGAATATCCTGAACCAAATGGCAAAGGCTTTAGGAATGAAATATGAGGACATGACTCTGCTTTTTGAAGAAGGCATGCAATCCATGAGGGTGAATTACTATCCTCCATGTCCCCAACCAGAGCTGGCCATTGGGCTCTGTCCTCACTCCGATTCCGTTGGCCTTACCATTTTACTTCAAGTCAATGAGGTAGAAGGTCTGCAGGTTCGAAAAGACGGAGCATGGGTGCCCGTTGTGCCACTTCCTAATGCTTTCATTATCAACATTGGTGACATTTTGGAGGTAATGTCAACCGATTCATTCTTAATTGATTCCCAGTCATCATTGCATCCATGATAAAGTGCAGTAATTCTTCCATTATTTTCTCTCGACTGCTTGAATCAAAATATTGGGACCCAGTGATGAATATCGCATACTACTTGAAACTTTATGGTATAGTTTTGTTTCCGACGTTTTCCTGTTTCTAAATTCACTCTGGTGCCTGAAATATATGTTCCCAAGGGGTTACTACTGTAGGAGACAGGAAATATCCTGTTAACACCCACACCACCCCCCCCTGCCCCTTCCAAAATTCCCAGAAAGAAAAATACACACACAGAGACAACTTACTGGTGAGGAACATTGTTTTGAATAGCAAAAATTTTTAACTACTTTGAAATGTTTTGCTGGCAACTCTGCGACATCAATTGTTCTTTCTCTCACTATTTTCAGCATTCTATTGATTAGCAAGTATACAAATGAATCTCTCTAAAGGAGAATTCAAATTGCAAATAATCTCTATGAATTATTGACTTTGTTCTCACTCCTTATTAAATGTTCCAATGCAAGAAAGCATTGAACCGTATTCTGTCTTGGTCCAAGTGGGGATAGTATTTCTTTTCTGCAAATTCATGGAGTTTCGAAAAATTCAAATGTCTCATTCATGAGAACTCCATTGATGAGAAGGGGGCCTGAGTAAGATTGAGTTAGCTTGAAATGTACCCAAACAAAAAAAAAGTACAGCATTAATTAGCCGTCTTATGTCCAATTAAAGAGTGGACACACACAAACAATTGTCCCACAAATACTGTCCCATTGTGTGGAACACCTTGCCATTGGGTTGGGCCTCATGGTAGTCCTCAATTTGTCACAAATCCGTACTAGAGCCTTAACTGCCATAATTACAACCCAAGAATGATACGCATATGCCTCAATTTCATTTTATAATGCTTGATTTCTTAATTTGTGGGTTAGATCAGAGAATTTGGGTTTCTAAATAAGGTAGTAATGGTAGATCTAGGAGATGCAGGGGAAGAAGGCGGTTAGTATGGCAATGAGAAAAAGAAGTCAGTGGACAGGGAGGAAGGGTGCAGGATGTGCAGGGGCAAGGGGAAAGGCAGCAAGGTGGGAGAGAAGGGTAACAGGGGTGCGTGGGATGGGGGTAAAGACAACGGAGAGTGAGGGGAAGGGTTGTGGGGGAGGAAGGGAAGATGGCGGCTGGCAACCGAGGAGAGAAAGAAGGCAGCGGGCTGGGGGAGGAAGGACAGACAATGGGTTCGAGGGAGAGCAGCGGTGGTGATAAAAGGACTGCTGTGGAGGAGGGGGTGGGGAGAGGGCTGTTGGAGCCGGGGAAGGAGAAGGATTTTAGGCAGGCGGAGAAATGGGGGAAAGAAAGGGTTTAACTTTTTTTTTAATGATTAATTTGCCCTTCAACATTTTGTCTATTTGCTAAAGATGTGACTTCTTCTGCCCTATTCTGCCATTCAAGTTGGTGGCTGACTAAATCCAATTGATCCAAAATGGTTAATTAGTAGTATAAAAAGATGTGTATTAACATATATAATGTATAAATTAGCAAAAAAAAAACATATATAATGTATAAATTGTAAATAGTTGAACAATATTAAAAGTTTTTTTTTTTTTTGTAATAAATGTAGCCAAAGAGGGTTCTAAAGCATTTTCATTTTTGGTTTTACATCTTTGAGTAGCAACAGCGAAGCTATTCAGGGGGAGGTGGTGACAAGCTTTTTGCATATTTCTTTGATATACTATTACATGTGTGTAGTATATATAAAAATTTGAAAACGGCTCCTTCAAAATATAAAATATGGCCTTGAGCTGGGGAACGAGGTGGGGAGAGGGCTGCCTGGACTGGGGATCGTGGGAAAGGAAAAGGACTAGGTAGGGGTGGGAGCGGGAGTGGGGGAAACGAAAAGGTTGAACTTTATTTATTTATTTATTTATTTGTACTAATTTGTCCTTGAAAATTTTATTATATGTTAAATATGTGACTTCTTATGAAAAATTCTACCATCGGAGGCAATAGTATATTAAATTCAATTGATTAAAAAAAGTTAAATGATATAAAAAAATGAAAAATACTTTTAAGATTATAATACATAAATCGTAAATAGTTGAATGATATTAAAAGATAATTTTCTTTTTGCATAACATCCTATTCCTAATTTCACTATCATCCCTACTCTAAGTCCTTTGGAAGAAGTAATAATTTCCCTTTTAATAAATGTGGACAAAGAGGGGTCTACTTAACATTTTCCTTTTTATTTTTGCATCTTTGAGTAGCAACAGTAGAGCTATACACTATCTTGGAATATTTCTTTGTTATACTAACATATGTGTATTGAATAAATAAAATTTTGAATATCATTCCTTCAAAATATAAAATATGACCTTGGACTTTCAAGATTTAAAATTTTTTTTGTGATAGTATATATTATATTCTATATATGAATTAGTATATTATCTCACGGAATATAAAATATGGCCCCTAGTAAGTTTTTTCTTCTGTTTTCCCACACTCTTTCAAGGCGTGTGGTGACAGTCTAGCCAGCTTGAATTGATGTCTCCCGCTTTTTTCTTCCTATAACCATTTCTGTCATTTTCTTTTAGCATTTTTTTTTCCTTTCTCATCAACCAAAGCCTCCTCTACCTTTCTCTTTTCTCTTTCTTCATTTCTTCTGTTGGGATGGGCAATAGAAGCAACACACAAATATATAAAAAGATAAGACGAAAATTTAATATAATTCGATTTCCCAATTAGACCTATATCTATGACCCCAAAGGAAAACACTCCACTATATAATTTTTGGACGGACAAAATTATAAACCCTCACAAAATAATTTAAAATTAAAAAATCTCCCAATTTATTAGGCTCGATGAGTTGATGCACTCAAAAAAAAAAAAAAACACTAACCTATTTATAGGGAATTCCTTCCTTACCCTTTTTTTATGCTATTCTATGTGGAATTGAGAAAAACTCAACAAATCCTCTGTTTTCTCAATTTCTTAAATTACAATAGAATTTGAAAACCTAACTCTATTCCTAATCCTTGCAGTCTTCTTCTCTGTTGCCTTTTCCATTTTATTTCTTTCAAGTCCCTTCTTCAAGGAATGACAATCAAGATGGTAGATATTTTTGCTCTTCTTTCTTCCTTGCATAACCAGATAGTTCCCTTTATATATTTTACAAGACTTCCCAACTCCAACATACTTTTATCCTTTTGATGTCATCACACCTAATGAAATAATGTTGACACTAGAATTAGGAACATACCTTACATCAAGAACTATTTTGACTTCATCATTGTGGAGCCTAAGGCGGATTTGTCCAACACCTTCAACCTTCATCTTAGAGTTATTTCTCACGTTGATATGGCCAAAAGTTCTCTAATTGCAAATCATCGAACATGTCTTGGTCCTTGCAAATATGCAAGTCTAATGCAGAATCCATTATGCAAATTGAATGTTTCTCATCTACAGTATTATCTGAACATCTCATCAATAATAGATCATTACTCATGACCATATTTGTAAACGAATCGCTTACTTTGGCCTTACCCTTCATTTGTTTTCTTAGAGCTCTTAAATCCTCTTTCATTTTTAGGCAACGACTTTGGATGTAACTAATCTCTCTACAGTAATAGCACTCAAGGTCACTATTATTACTTTGGTGGGATTTTTCTCTTCCTTGATCATCTCTTCTTTTGCTTCAACTCCTCCCTCTTCTCCAACTCTCTGTAGCTAGTACTCGACTATCTTCAAATTGATTTTCTTTTATCATTTGGTAATTATTTTTAAAGATTTCGACACCTCATTTAGTTACAGTGTGCTTTTTCATACTAGCAGTGATTGCATCAATAGCGTGTAAGATTTGAGTACAGAAGCCAACAAGAGCAATGCTTGCTCCTCATCTTCAATCTTCTTCCCTAAATTTTCAAGTCGAGATACTAACTCATTAAATTTATTTATATGGTCAATAATATTATCTCCTTCTTCTATCTTAAGTGAATATAAATCTATCTTCATCTTCAAGCGATTAGTCAATGTCTTCGATACATAATTTTTATCTAAAGTCTCTCATATCTTCTTAGATGATGTCTCATTTAACACTGTAACTTTAATATATGAGTCAATGTTGACTGAATAGTACTAACCACCATTTTCTGAATAGTACTCCAATATAAATCCTTCATCCCTTCTGACTTCTCATCTTCTAATGTGGAATCAAAACCCTATTGCACTAAGTAGTCTTGAGTTATGCATTGCCACAGAGTGAAGTCAATCTTTCCATCAAATAGTGGAGGTAAAATCACATTCCTCATATATGTGATATTTAAAGAATTCATAATAAAATACTTTACCTCCATAGGACACAAAAAAAAATTACCTTTTACTCAAAACTGCTGATGAAGCACCTCCTACTCATTTTCTCTCCTCCCTAGGCCTGAACCGTGCTCTTCTCCCAAGCCCGAACCTTGCTCTTCTCCCAAGCCAGAATCAGTATCCAATACCACTTGTTGGGATGGGCAACTAAAGCAACACACAAATATATAGAAAGAGGAAAGAAATATAAATAATTTTTGGATGGACCAAATTGTAAATCCTCATAAAATAACTCAACGCCCAAAAATCTCCTAGTTTACTAAGTTCAATGAGCTGCTGCACTCCCCAAAAAATAAAAACAATAACCTATTTATAGGAAAATCCTTCATTACCTTTTTAAGCTATCCCACGTGGGATTGAGAAAAACTCAACATCTTCTATACCAAAGCTCTCATTAGTGATAAGAGTTTGAAGTTATTGGAAAAAGCATTTCCACAGTTTTAAAACTCTCATCTTTTTTAAATTGTTACAATTTTTCGCTTGTAACTCTAAGTTCAATTTTTTTTTTTTTTTTTTTTGGCCTTTTAGATTGAAATCCTAGCTTTACACAATGACTAGCAATAGCTTTGAAAGTGCTAAAAAAAAGACTTATTTTAAGCTCTCCAGAAATGTTGGATGGCAATCATATATATAACTTGCCTGTAATTGATCTGTATTTGCGTAAAAATGATCATGCAGATTGTGACAAATGGAGTTTACAAGAGTGTTGAGCATCAAGCAACTGTAAACAAAGTGAAGGAAAGGATATCATTTGCAACATTTCTTTCGCCTCAACTAGATGGTGATTTTGGTCCAGCACCAAGCCTCGTCACTCCTAAAACTCCTGCAAAATTCAGAAGAAATGGTGTCGCAAATTATTTCAAAGAATACTTCTCTCGCCAACTTGTTGGCAAGTCATATCTTGATTCCATGAGAATCTAGGTTCAAGAAGAAGAAGAAGCTTAAATTTGTTAAAGAAACTACAAGAATCTTTGACAATACTGCAAAAGTATTATTTTGACAATAAATTGTTTTTAAAATTATTTAAAATTCATGATTTGCAATGTTTGACATTAAAGATATTTCCATTGGATTAGGAGAAAGAATTTCAGAAATTTTAGGAGATGATCTTTGGAAAGGTTTACGCCATAAGATTATGCAATTTTAATGAAATTGGAATTGCAATGTTTTGGAAACTTCACACAGATATCTTTACTAATTCAATTAGAAAACAAACAAGTATTCTATTACAATATCTATTTAACCGAACGACTTTGGTTTAGAAGACAAGGATTTTAGAAAGAATCATTTGTAGAGTGTGTGAAGCAACAGAGAGGGATTTTATGAAAAAGTCCTGAATGTTCTTAAAGTATACACTTTCGATAAAGTTTGCTAGTTTTCATTACCAAGTATTTTTTATGAAACAAATTAATTACTATGTAAATATCGTATATTCAAGAAGAACTTGAATCATCCGACTTCAAATTAAACACCTTTCTGGTGGAAAGTTTTTTTGTGTCAATAAAGTACATACTACTGTGTTGTAGCAACAAAAATTAAGGAGAGTTAAATTAATGGAGTTGGGTCCAACAAGGAGTGGGTTTGATATAAAGAATAATGGGAGAGTGTTTTATTAAAATTCACGGAAAATCATAGATGATTGAGATAAGTATATTTCAGTAACTTTTGTTAAGATTTTAGTGGATCTTTTTTATTAGGTTAGACCCCATAGACGTAAGCTTATTGATTGAGATAAGTATATTTTACTATTTATTGAGATTTTAGTGGATCTTTTTTATTAAGTTAGACCCCACAGATATAAGCTTGATGATTGAGATAAGTATAAATTATTGTTTATTGAACTCTTTATTTTTGTCTATGAAATTAACGCAATCTTAACATGACGATTTAATAATAATACAATAGATTAACAAATTAAATCACACAAAATTAATAATTAAAGTTTTAAAAGTTAAATTTGTATTAGATTATTTCTAAAAAAAAATTAAATTATTTGGATTCAATTTGTATTAATCTGGTATAGTTTGATTTGATTTATTTGACTTGTAGGCTTTGAATGTAAATTTTGTAATCTCGTCTTTAAAAAAAAAAAAAAGCATGAATATATCATTAATGAAAGAATAATATGATAGTAATTCCTCATTCCTTTTATATCTAGCCAAAAAAAAAAAAAAAAACTCCAACCATTAATTCTAAAAATATGTACATAAATATCTATTTTGAAACAAAATAAAAAAATTATGAATATCTATTTTAAAATGAAGAAAATATAATTTATGCACTAATTTTGTCCCTGCTTCTCTAAGTTATGAAATTCAAGTCATAAACTGTAGATGGTTATACCATTTATATTGCAAGTTGTAACTTAAAAAATATATTTTTTTTCATTCTCAAATAACGGTCATGTTTAGAAAATTCAAATAAATTAAAAAATATTTAATATTTATAAAATTTTAAGAAAAAAATTAAGTTATTCTTATTAAAAATTGAACAGTTTGTTTGAAAATTAAAAATTAATTAATGTTATGATTGAATAGAGTAATAAATAATAAGAATATAATTGAAAAAATAATATATGTTTTAAAATTTTATAAAATGACAGATAATTATAAATAAAAATTAACAATGATAGTTATGTAAAAATAGAAAAAAATATAATATTTTAAGTTTGTGATTTATAAAATCAAATCCACTTTTTTTTTCTTACAATAATATCTTAATTGACACTCTCAACTACTGAGTATTATAAGAGCATTTTCGTGCAACAGATGATTGTGATAACACATGGTACCATTCATCTTTAATGAGTAAGGGGTCCAACATTGTACAAATTATTACTCTCCCCTTCCTAATAAAATTGATATACTTACTATTTTAAGATGTCTTAAAAAATTTGACACTTTCTTTAAAAAGAAAATTTTTACTATACAATTTATTATAAAATAATCAATATATCTCATATATATTATTTTTATATACATAGATTTGACATAAAGTATTGTAGGACTCACATATTTCTTATTGTTATTATACTATATTATATTTATTATTATTATAGTCTAATTTTTACTTTTGCATAAAATATCGTGTCAAGTCAACTATTATCAATTTTAGTAGGACGAAGGAAGTAGCTGGTTGGAACGAGGCAATTCTAGTACGTACAAATTGGTTATGACGTTTGGGATATTTTCTTATTAGTTATGGATTATTAAAGTATTTGTCTATTAAATATGATTATATTTGTTGATAATAATTTGTCCTAATGATAAGATAATTGTTGCTTGAGACGTAAGTTTCGTATTCGATATTGGATTAGTCCACTCTTTTTTCTTATTCCCACTCTCACTCCTTATTTTCCCCCTTCCCTTCTAGAAAAAAATATTATCCTATTTTTTAATTATATGTTTTTTGGCAAATTAATTAAAGTTGTCTTTTTAAAGTTATAGAATATGCAATCATATTATTCGGTTAATTGACTAATAATTAGTTCAATTTTGAGTATTTGAGTAGATTCAATTGCAGTTATTGAAAATTTAAAAAGTTCTAATGTGTGATTTCAACTCAACTTTTAACCTTCTAAAAGTTTATATACATTGAAATTGACTCAATAACGGATTATATGATGTTAAAATTTAAATTTGACCTTCTCAAAATTTTTTATAATCACAATTAAATTTAGTCAAAAGTCAAATGTATTATTACAAATCTTAAAATTTTAGAGGAGTAATATTAATCAATTTGATTTTTTTTAAAAAAAACAAAGGATACAATTACAAAACAGTAATTTTTTGAAATAAATATTTTTTTTAAAAAATCCAACGAATAGAAAATGTTTAGAAGCTTCAAAGATATTTTGAGAAAATTCAATTTACATTATAAATTCTTTTGATAAAGTATTAAAAAATGGAATCAGGTAAACTAAAAAGCCAAATAATGTCTTATTAGGACTTTTGAGTAGATGAATCTGTGCTAAAAATTTGGACCAAGAATCTAACCATAAAACCAGCATCAAATGATCCAATGATTCCTCTTCATTTGTGAAACTTAAACAAAGAATCTCAAGTGTCAAAAGTCTTGGATTAAGGTAGCATCATTTTACAATATTTCTGGCTCTACACATGACAAGAATGGGTATGTCCCATGAAACATCTAGGCAGTGGCACATGAGGGATTTTTGCTTCTTTTTCCTTTTTTTTTTTTTGGCACATGCACAATGATTTATTAACTGCAAGTGTATTGTTAAATATCATGAAAAGAGAATTAAAAGTACTAAGATGTAATATATGGTGTCTTTTTGTCTTTAAGGATTGTCTTAGGATAAAATGGAATTATAATTAGATTGAGATGAGTTTATTTGAGTGTAATAAAAAAATATTAAATAAGTGAGATTAATGGGGAGTTAAATACATATTCAATTTAATAATTGATAATTTCATAAATTATTAACTTATATACACAAATATAAACATATATTTAATTTGATTGAGATGAGTTTGTTTGAATATAAAAAAAATATTAAATATATAATATTAAAATAGAGTCTAAGTAGGGTAAAAGAGAATAATATGTTGTAAATATATGAAAGTTTTCAAGAAATAAAAATTATTTTAAATGAAAGTTTAATTTTGAATTGAGAAGAAACTCTTCCCACTTATACCTTTAGATATTGAAACTAGCTAGAGTTTTCCCAAGAAATTAAGCTGCCTTCGAATATAATATATACAGAGACTGATGTCTTTCGCTTCCAAAAATTTTAAAAATATTAGTTTTACCTTAATTAAAATAATTTATAAAAAAAAAATCTTCTAAATTTAGCTTTTGCCCTCCTATTATTTTTTTAAATTATAGTATTATCCTCTAACACATTTTTTGTATAATCTGTCTCCTAACTATAAATTTCTAAAAATAGGATAGTCTGCAGTAGTGTTAGACAAAACCTCCCCCACTGGTAACACCCCTCCATTTTTGGGGGGAGGCTTATTGTCTTCAAAATTGTAAGGAAAAACTCAAATGAGGTTAATAGGAAATAATCTATGTATATTGGCTATATAATCTTGTAGAGTAAGAAAAATATTCTCTTAATTAGCTAGAGATTTTCTTTTTTTATAATAGGAAATAATCTCTGTATATTAGCTGTATAATCTTGTAGAGCATGAAAAATATTCTCTTAATTAGGTAGAGATTTTCTTTCTTTTATAGATAGAGATTTTCTTTCTTTTATAGAGGCTAAAGTTATTCATGATTCACAGAACTATAATCCTATATATATGTAAGCCTTCTTCATGAATAAAACACACTTACCTTCTCCATCAAATTCTGTTTTGTTCTAAAACTTTTCATGGTATCAGAGCTATGAGTGGGGATGGGAGTGGTGATAAAAAGGGAGGCAGTGATGTCTCAACCAGAAAGATGATGTCTCCATATTTTCTTTCAACAAATGATAACCCAGGAAATATCATTACACAGGTTCAGCTGAAAGGAGAGAACTATGACGAATGGGCAAGAGCGATAAGAATGGCACTCAGAGCCAAAAAGAAATATGGATTCATTGATGGTGCTATAAAACAGCCTACAGAAGACTCTTCAGAGATGGAAGATTGGTGGACTGTTAACTCCATGTTGGTTTCATGGATGTTAAACACAATAGAACCAAGTTTGCGATCAACCATCTCATATATGGAAATCGCAAAAGATCTTTGGGATGACATTGAAGAACGATTTTCTGTGGCGAATGGACCGTGAATTCATCAGCTCAAAACCGAGTTGGTAGAATGCAAACAGCAAGGAATGGCAATAGTAAACTATTATGGAAGATTGAAGATGATATGGGAAGAATTGGCAAACTATGAGCAAAATCCAGTGTGCAAATGTGGGAACTGCAATTGTAATATTGCTGCAGAATTGGATAAGAAATGAGAGAAAGAAAGGCTACATCAATTCTTAATGGAATTAGATGACTCAATTTATGGAACAATACGTTCTAACATTTTGAGTATTGAACCATTGCCAAATCTGAATCGAGCAGATGCTATGGTGATTCAAGAAGAATGAGTTCACAATATAACTCGTGGAAAGGAACAACGAAGTGAGCACATGGCCTTCGCAGTACAAATAGATTCGACATCAAAATGATGAACTGAAAATAAAGATAAGTCCATAGTTTGCACCAACTGTAACAAAACGGGCCACAATGTTGAGTCATGTTTCCAACTTGTTAGTTTTCTAGACTGGTGGGGAGATAGGCCAAAAGGCAGCGGACGTCGTGGACAGGGAGAATCAAAACAAACCAATAACCCAGCTGGTAGGGGACGTGGTGGATCAATTCGAGCTAATGCAACACGTACACCAGGACAGAGTAATGATGCAACTGATACAGGAGGATTGAGTGGACTGAGTGGTGAGCAATGGAACACGTTGATCAATCTTTTGAATGCACAAAAGGATGGAAATCAAGGAAGATTGAATGGTACGTATAACACCATGAGATGGATAATTGATAGTGGAGCTTCTCACCATATAACTGGAAGTCTTGAATTGATGAATAATGTGAAAGATACTCATTTCGTCCTGGTTGGATTGCCAGATGGAAATGAGATTATGGTGAAGAAAGAAGGAGTTGTGATGTTGAATAAACACTTAAAATTGAACAAAGTTTTATATGTTCCTGATTTGAAGTGTAACTTGATTTCTGTATCACAACTGACTAAGGAAATGAATTGCACAATTCTATTCACTAATACATTTTGTGTAATGCAGGACCACAATTCGAGGATGCTGATTGGTATGAGTGAGAAACATGAGGGGCTCTATTACTTCAAGCAAAGCAGAGGAATGAAGAGTGCTATGGCTTTGAAAAAGGTGCAAAATGACAACTTTGAAATTTGGCATCAGAGGTTGGGTCATCCTTCCAATAAGATTGTTAGTTTGTTACCTGTTGTTGATGTTAGTAGTGATAAGTGTGATAGTTGTGAAATTTGTTTTCGAGCAAAACAGATTAGAGGAGAGTTTTTATCTGGTAACAGCAAAGCTTCTAGCATTTTTGAAATGATACATTGTGATTTATGGGGTCCTTATAGAACTCCAACTCTTTGTGGTGCACATTATTTATTGACGATAGCTGATGATTTTTCAAGAAGTGTGTGGATTTATCTGTTACGAAATAAATCTGAGGTGGGACAGTCTGTTTGCAATTTTTTTGCATTAATACGAAGACAATTCAATGGAAATGTGAAAATAGTGCGTAGTGACAATGGAATTGAATTCACTTGTCTACATGAGTACTTTGAAGAGAATGGTATAATGCACCAAACAAGTTGTGTTGGGACGCCTCAACAAAATGGAATAGTAGAACGAAAACACCGCCACATACTAAATGTAGCTCGTGCTCTTCGTTTTCTAGCAAACTTGCCTATCGAATTTTTGGAAGAATGTGTGTTAACTGCAACCTATTTAATTAATAGGACTCCATCGATATTGTTAAAAGGAAAAACGCCTTATGAATTATTGTATGGTCAAGCTTCATCATATGGAAATATTCGAGTATTTGGTTGCTTGGCTTTGCTCATACTCAACGACGAGAATGAGATAAATTTGCCAGTAGAAGCTGCAAATGTGTATTTGTTGGATATACTTTTGGAAAGAAAGGATGGACTTTGTATGATGTTGAAACAGGTGACTTGTTTGTCTCTCGAGATGTGATTTTTGTAGAGAATCAGTTCCCCTATATACAAAAATCTGACGATGAACCAAGAATGGCTAACAATACACATGATGATCTTTTAACTGAAGAAGAATTGGATTTCTTCGATAAAATGCCTGAACAACAGAATAATGATAGAGCAGATCAAGCAGTCATTGAGTCCAACAATGAGCAAGATCAAGGTATGACTACAGCCGGGGGGGGTACAACTGAAATTGAAACAAGTCAAGAATTACAACTCGAAGAGATGCTTGGCCGTGGTCACAGGGAAAAACGTGACAATGTTTTGTTAAGGGATTTTGTCTTACATACTGTGAAAGTAATGAGCCCCTCTACAAGATCACTTTATCATCAGCATTCCTCAGGTAGTCCTTATCCTCTTACACATTATGTGAATTGTGATAAATTTTCTTTGTGCCATCGTGCTTTCTTGGTAGCAATTACTACAGGAGTTGAACCTAATTCTTTTGCTAAAGCTATGAAAGATAAATAGTGGAGAGATGCTATAGCAAAGGAAATACAAGCCTTGGAAGATAATGAAACATGGACAGTAAAGAAATTACCATCGGGAAAGCAAGCAATAGGATGCAAATGGGTGTATCGCATAAAGTATAATGCAGATGGAACAATTGAACGTTACAAGGCTCAATTAGTTGTTCTGGGAAATAGACAAGTTGAAGGAATAGATTACAATGAGACGTTTGCACCTGTGGCAAAAATGACTACTGTCCGCACTTTTCTTACAGTTACTGCAGCTAAAAATTGGGAACTTCATCAGATAGATGTGCAAAATGCATTTTTACATGGGGAATTGCAAGAAGAGGTGTACATGCGCATGCCTCCTGGTTTTTATGCTCACAAACCAGGAATGGTGTGTCATTTGAAAAAATCTTTGTACGGGCTACGACAGGCTCCTCGATGTTGGTTTGCGAAATTAGCTTCTGCGTTGAAGAAATATGGTTTCAAGCAATCTTATTTTGACTACTCTCTCTTCACTTTGCACCGAAACCAAGTGCAAATCCATGTTTTTGTTTATGTTGACGACATTATTGTGTCAGGTAACGACCACTTAGCTATACAAATATTTAAACAGTATTTGAGTAGTTGTTTTCATATGAAGGATTTGGGAGTCTTGAAGTATTTTTTGGGCATTGAAGTTTCACGTAGTTCTGAAGGAATTTATTTGTGTCAACGGAAATATGCCTTGGATATTTTTTCCGAAGCCGGTTTACTTGGTGCTAGACCAGTTTCTTTCCCAATGGAACAACATCATAATTTGGCAATGGCAAAAGGTGATTTTTTGCCTCATCCAGAAAGTTATAGGCGGTTGGTGGATCGACTTATTTATTTTTCGGTCACCCGACCTGAATTATCCTATTGTGTGCATGTGTTAGCTCAGTTCATGCAGCAACCCCGCAAAGAACATTAGGAGGCAGCCTTGAGAGTAGTTCATTACTTGAAAGGGAAACCTGGTCAAGGTATATTGCTATGGTCACAAAATAATCTGCATCTTTCTGCTTGGTGTGACTCTGATTGGGCGAGTTGTCCTCTCACTTGTCGTTCTTTGACAGGCTGGTATATTCACCTTGGCGGTTCTCCCATTTCTTGGAAAACTAAGAAGCAACAGACTGTTTCTCGGTCATCGGCTGAAGCAGAATATCGTTCTATGGCTATGACTACTTGTGAATTAAAGTGGTTGCAAAGTTTGTTACTTGATCTTGGTGTCCATCATTCAGCACCTATACAGTTATATTGTGACAGTCAGGCAACCTTGCATATTGCCTCAAATCTAGTATTCCATGAACGCACCAAACACATTGAGATTGACTGTCATTTTGTTCGTGATGCAGTTCATCGTAGGGTTATTCGACCAATATATATTCCCACTGGTTCTCAGTTAGCTGATATCTTCTCAAAAGCATTGGGTGGTCGTCAATTTGAACATCTCCTTTGCAAGTTGGGCATTCTTAATCTTCATGCTCCAACTTGAGAGGAAATAATCTATATATATTGGCTGTATAATCTTATAGAGTAAGAAAAATATTCTCTTAATTAGGTAGAGATTTTTTTTCTTTTATAATAGGAAATAATCTCTATATATTAGCAGTATAATCTTGTAGAGTAAGAAAAATATTCTCTTAATTAGATAGAGATTTTCTTTCTTTTATAGATAGAGATTTTCTTTCTTATATAGAGGCTAAATTTATTCTTGATTCACAGGACTGTAATCCTATATATATGCAAGCTTTCTTCATGAATAAAACACACTTACCTTCCCCATCAAATTCTATCTTGTTCTGAAACTTTTTAGAAGTATCTGAATCTCAAGAATTAGAAGATAAGTAATAAATTATTGGTTCTATAATTTTTCTTATTAACTACTTGAATAGTAAAAGCTTGGTTGGTACACAAATTTTATTACACGATTTGTATATTTAGAACTTGGAAGTAGTTGGATATATTTAAACATGGAGTTCGACACAGAATAAATATTGAGGGGGGTCGAAATTTAATATATTATTATTAGTAGAGATTTTAAAAAAATAGAAATGATTGAATATACAATAATTTATAATTTATAATATAATAATAAAAATATTATTATTATTATTATTAAAAATTACAAAAAAAAATGGGAGAGGACCCTAACCTCCTAGCTAAGTTTTGTGTCTGCCCCTAGAGTTCACGATAAGTTATATTAGTGCACAGACCTTATAGTTAGCAATCTAAACATAAGTAACAAATGCATAATATTCAGAATCACTATGTGGCAATTTCTTACACACAAAAACGAAAAAGGAAAATGGTAATGGAAGACCCATTTGGTTTATGATTCAGGGCATTCATTATTGCAGATTGTTGAAGTTGAAGAGTGATCATTGCAAATACAGGAGTTGAGAGATTATAAATCTCAACCAACCACCCAACCAAAATAAACAAATAAAAATACAAAGAGAGATTACATCAGTGAATTATTACATAAACATATTGTCAATTAATTAATGATGTTTTAGTTTGCCTTTGAGAAACTGGTAGAATATTATGTCAATAATGTTATCTTATCTAAACAAAGTTTAGTTAGGTGGATTAGGTGGAAAGAATTTCAAAATCACCAACAAATTAGTTCTATTCTCTCATAGCCTAAAATAGTAAGATATTGTCATTGCTTACATTCCAATCATTAATTAGTTTGCTCAATAATTAAACTTTCTAATAAATAATTACTATATCATTGAGATACATTATACAAATCTAATAATGCGTGAATACACATACATATATATATATATATATATATATATATATGGAAAGGAGGTTTATATACAAAAATATGTATTTATGTAAACTCGGTCAATTATCATATTGAAATTTTTTTATCATATATACAGGGATGAATCATGAATTTAGATTTGGAATGTATACTATATGAAAGGATATATTAGATGATAATATTATAATATTTTAAATTTTTTTAAGGAGTTGAAAGGTCAAATTTAAAAGAATAGTTTTTAAAAAAATAATTTTCAAAGAAAATAAAAATTTTAAAAATTTTGGGCGCGAAAGTCACTCTATCCTCTAATTCTTGTATATATGTATGATATATATTTAAAAAGAATATAAACTTTCAGATTTATGAAAATCGAGTTTGTATAATAATTTTTTATAAGAAAGAAGAGACATAAGGAAACTAGACAGCTTGTGCAAGGCTAAGATCAAGACCCATAATCCCATAGTTTCAAAGCCTCAACATCACCATAACAATGAAGTTGTAGGGATACAGCTTGTTTCCACTTGTCTTTTTCCATGTAGTATTCTTTTTCCATGTTGTTGATTTGATTTGGTTGTAATTAGTGTTTCTTAACTTGTTTTGAAATCGTATCGAGAATTAGTCTAAGTTTTAATCTAAAACAATTATTGTCAAAACCTAGCAAAAAATTCCCACAAACTTGAGCTGGTGAACTAGATTTCTTCATTGCCTTCCTTCATTAATCTTTTTTTTAAGAAAAATAAAAAGTGTTAGTGATGTTAATCATAACACATCTTATATTATACTAATTGAACAAGTAGCACCACTGAGAAAAAGTATAATTTTAAAAGGTGATAATCATTATGTACAAATTAAAGAATTAATTATTATTAAATTTTTTAAATTTGCTAAATATATAGTCTTACGAAATTATTTAAGAGTAAGTTTAAAATTACTTAACCATTAACCTTACAATCTTCTTTCATTAACCTATTTATCTTTCGGCATAATATAATTTGGTCAAAATTACTGATACTCAACAGTAGTGAGTATCCTCTTTGTTCTCTCTCTGGAGTAGAACTTCTCTTTGTTCTGCTTAGAACTTGTTTATCTGCATGTATAGCAGATACTCCTTGATACTTGTCTATTTGTTGCTCATTTTTTATTAGCTCTATACTCCTTGATACTTCTTCCACTCCTCTTGCTTCTCCACTTCTATCAAATCTCCTTCCCACAGACTGCTCGCTACTCCTTCCATTCTTCCTACCATGCAAGCTACGAAAGCTGATATCACAGCTCTTACTGGTACCCTCTCTTTTTCTCCAGTTAACCTGCATGCGTCTCCTTATTCGGACAATGCTTTAGTCCTCAAGATCCTATCCAACAAAAGATTTGATCTGTGTACAGTATGGACTGTTCTTCAGGTAGCTTGGAGGTTGAGGGAACCACCGGATTTTTCCTTCTTAGATGTCAACATTTTCCTTTGTGCGTTTGCTTCAAGTTCAGACAAAAAACTCATATATTCCTCGGGACCTTGGACTCTAAAAGGAGCTCACATTATGTTAAAAGAATGGCCATCACATCTTTCTTTTGAGGAACTGGAGTTTAATGTAATTCTGTTTTGGGTTCAAGTGCATAATCTTCCACCGAATCAGATGTCTGCAAACAATGCTCAGCTCATTGGAAACTTTATTGGCTGCCTCTTATCAATGGATAAAGATAATTGTTCAAGCGGATTTCTTCAGCATTTTCTCCGACTCCAAGTAGCAATTTCCATCAATTCACCTTTACCATCCGGCTTTTTCTTACAACGAACTAATGATTCTCTAGTCTGGATTCGTTTTAAATATGAAAGACTTGCTGATTTATGTTATTATTGTGGCTGACTTGGACATGAAGAACGCGATTGCCAACATTCATCAGAGTTTCTTCATGGTCCCCTTTATCTACATTGCGCTTTTGAACATTGGATGAGAATTCACAGTCCTTATACTTCTAGGCGTAATGATCGACTAGTTCTTCACCATTCTGAATCTAATTCAGCACCAGCACTGCGGCATTCAGGCGAGGTCCATCACTGAAGTTCCGCCTGACAGTTGCACCGAGCTCAGTTTAGTCACAGCTGGCCAATTATATTCAGCTCCAAGTGTTCTACTCAAAATACCTGCTTCCACTACCTCCGGTTTGTCCTTAGTAAACACATTGGTCATCCACCCACCTGAACACCCACTTTCTAGTTTGATTACTGTACCTACTCCCACAGCTTCTGTCACTGCCCCACTTACTTCTATGTCGTTTACTTCAATGCCGTTCACTTCCTTACCGATTGCAGGAATAACATTTGGGGCCTCTATGCATGAAAGCAGTCTATGTTTAATTCTCAACTCCCTTGAGTCCTCTTCCCGATTCTCAACTTCCTTGCTACCAATGATAGGTCTTCAAGCTTTGCTGCTAATGAATAATCCCTCTGCTGGTTAGTTCTGAATCTATACGTACTGTTGTTTTTCTTCTGTGATATCTTGAGGTGTGGTTCTGCATCTGCATCTGTGTCTAGTTACCCTTGTTTCGTCCGACCTTGATTTCAGCTTTGGCTTCCTGGAGCCCGGTTCTCCCTGGGTACAGCAGTGCTAGGGTTTTCTGCATTTGTTTCTAGCTGAGTTGCTATTATTTTATGCTCACCGCTGGTCCTACCTTATATTCTACTGCATTTTCTTGGTTTTATTGTCGGCCTTGTTTTGTCTAATCTATCAAATATTCGGTTAGCTTCCTTATTTAGTTAATTGAGTTGTGAAGGTTGTGAATCTATTTTCTGCCCAGTGGTTAGTTATCATATTAAGTTGGTCTTACTCCTGTTCCTTTGTCCATGCTTCTATTCCTAGCATCCGGTATATTTGATCTGTTTTCTCCTCATACTTCCTACGAAAACCAGTTAGTCAGCCGTTGGTAACCTGTATCCGCGGTATGAATTATTCCCTGCGTGCTAGGCTCCAAATTGAATTCCTCTCTCCCAGATTCTAGCTGCTCCAACATTCTGTTAACAACCTACCCCACCTATCCACAGAATTCTTTTACCTACTCCACTCCCCCGCCTGCTGCTTTTTTCTTCTACCTACTCTAACTTCTTGTTTTATTCGCCTGCTGCTTTATCTGATGGCCTGGACCTAATGGTCCAGACTAGAGGACGGAAAAAACTGACCACTTCTAGGGTGTCATCTTCCTCCACACCCCAGACAATCATCTCCTCTCCCCAGATTGAGCCTCGGTTACTTTCTGTCCCAGCCATGAACATGGCCAATCCAAACCTATTATCCCTATCCCAACCCGAGACACTCTTGGTTCCTTCCCCCAGTCCTCCTCTATCACCTACCCTTATTATTCAATTGCCGGCTCCAAAACCTAACTTAGTTACCTCCTCGGTGGGGCCTGATGTCGGGAGCATGCTCCCTACTGCTGCCTAGATTGATGTTGAAAATATCGGCCCCTGTGAGGATATTCTGAACTGCTCGCAAGTAGGGAGCATGCCCACTTCTGCTACTCCTGCGTCTTCTGTCCTTCCTATTCCATGTGTGGGGAACAATCTCCACTCACACACAAAGTCTCATCCCTCTCTCAAACCTGTGGATTCCAATCAATCAATTTGTTCTTGGGCTAATATTGTGAAAGGGAATCGGGAGCAGTGTAATGGAATGAAGTTAAGTCACATTCCCACCTCGGGATGCTTTGTTGATATTGATGCACTGGACTTTGAAGATATTGTGGGCAAGCTGGGTTTTTATCTAATAGGGATGTTTATGGGAAGATTCCTGAGAATGAAGGCAGTCATAGAACTCACTAAGCATTGGGGCGCTCTATCTAAGGTGCACACTCATGCCTCTGGATGGCTGATCTTCTGCTTCAACTCGGATGCTGACAGACATAAAGTTCTCCATGGAAGGCCTTATGCAGTATTTGGGAGGTCACTCATGCTCAAGGAGATGCCTACAGAATTTGATTTTTCATTGGAAGAGGCAAGTATAATGCCAATTTAGGTCACTTTCCCAGCTTTGCCTCTCGGTTGATGGAATATGAAGGCTCTTAGTAAAATTACTTTTGCTATTGGCATCCCAATTATGACTGATATGCTCACTGCGACATTTGATCGTCTATCCTATGCTCAAGTTCTAGTGGAAGTTGATGTATCTAAACCCCTAGTGAAAGTGGTGCCAATAAGACTACCTTCCGGCAAGATCAAATAGCAAACTGTGAGGTTTGAGTTCGAACCATCCTACTGTAATTTTTGCTTCAAATTCAGACATGTCAAAGAGACTTGTATGGGGGGAAAAATGAAAAAGAGGGAACAGTTGCTGAAACCCAGTGGTGACCAAACTAACAAACGGTTAAAGAGTAGGCCAAGGCCCTCATCTGCACCGGTCGGGCAGGAGATGAGATCTGCTTCACCTCCTCAAATAAGGCAGCCTCGTACTAATAAGGGAAAAGAGCCTGTCCAAGGTAATGTTGATGAACAAATGCACAGCATTCATTCTATAGCTAAAGGTAGTGTAGAGCCAATGATGGGGGGCGCTAGAGTCAATGATGATCCATCAACATCAACTGGGCAACGAAACCAGTTTAGGGATACAAAGGGCAGGTCCAAGACAAGGCATATTGGACGTCCACAAATGCGATCAAATTCACGGAGGCATGTCCAATTTGGAGTTAATAAGTCGGTCTCCACTACTGGAAAGATTTCTAGTCCTGAAGAAATCCCAACGGCTATGGTGAATGTAGGTAAAGCTACTGTGCAGGCCATTCAATTTATTTGGTCAGTATGGAAGAAAAATGCTCAAAGTAGTGTTGACTTGATTGGTGCCAAATAAGCACTAATTAGTCCACCATGAGAGTTGCTGCATGGAATATTCGAGGGTTCAACATGACTCTCAAGTAACACGAGCTATGAGAATTTATCTCAAAACATCGTGTGGACGTCATCAGATTGCTGGAAACAAAGTTGACTGTAGATGGGCTGGATAATATCCTTCAACACAATTTTTGTAATTGGTTGATTTTACATAACATGGTTGATGTTGATGGGGGTAGAATAGTCATTTTCTGAAATGGGGCAAAGGTGGATGTCATCTTACTCCATTGCTCGCCTCAGGCTATCATGGTTCACATCACATGTAAGATTTCTCATGTTACTTATTTTTTTACTTTCGTCTATGCTTACAATTCTGTTGTGGCAAGAAGGACTTTGTGGAATGTGATTGAGCACTTATCTTCCTCGTTATCGAAGGCATGGATCCTTATGGGTGATTTTAATACTTATTTACATGTGGACGATAAACTCAGTGGTACCATGCCTACTACATATGAAATTAGGGACTTTACCTCATTATGTGCTAATACTGGTCTAAAGGACCTTCCATATGTCGGCCCGTGATTTACTTGGACCAATTCAAGGGTGTGGTCAAAATTTGATCAGGTCATGGGTAATGATGCATGGTTTCAATGCCCTGTCCAGGCATCGGTGGAATTCCTACCTATTGGGTTTCTTTCTGATCATAGCCTTGTCATTTGGTCAGTTGTGGACAACTTCGGGGGATCTGCTCGTCCGTTCAGGTTCCTTAATTTTTGAGCTGACCATGACGCGTTTCACAATATTGTCAAGGGAGTATAGGATCGTACATTCACGGGATTTCACCAGTTCACTCTTTGCCGTCAGTTGAAAGAGCTAAAGCGAGACTTCCGAAGATTAAACAGATTGGAATTCTCTCACCTGTCTGGTCGTGTTGAACAAGCAAACTTAGTTGTACTTAATGCCCAACAGTTATTACTTGAGAACCCCGTGGATCAGAATCTTATTACACAGTTTAAGGAGTATAAACGGTCTACATGGTATCTTGCGGAGGCAGAAATGAAGTTTTACTAGCAACTTGCAAAAGGTAAGTATGTTGCTCAAGCTGATAAGAATACTCGGTACTTCTTCAACATTATCAAACATAATAAAAAAAGGAGCTTCATTGCTTCGATTCTCAAGGAAGATGGCTACATGACTGACAGCCCTAAGGCCCTTGCTGATGAATTTGTGGAATACTACCGGAACCTGCTGGGAACTAAGGTGTACTACCAGGAAATCAATATGGACTATGTTCGTGCTGGGCCAATGGTTCCTCATGACTTAAAGGCTGACTTGATTAGAGATGTCACTATCCAGGATATTAAATTGGCCCTGTGGGATATTGGTGACTACAAAGCTCCTGGTCAAAACGACTATTTTGCCCTATTTTTCAAGAAAGCTTAGGATACAGTTGGACAAAATTTATGTGATGCTGTTAGGGAATTCTTCACATCTAGCAGATTATTAAAGCAAATCAATCATTCTATTATTACTCTGGTTCCCAAGTCTGAACATGAGAGGGTTGGTGATTTTCAGCCAATTTCTTGCTGTAATGTGGTGTACAAGATTATTTCAAAAATTTTGGCAGAAAGACTTAAGTTGGTTGTTCCACATCTTGTAGACATCTCCCAGTCTTCTTTCATCCAAGGTAAACTCATGACTGATAATATCCTCCTGGTTCAAAAGCTTATGCATGAGTATAGTAGGACAAGAGTCTCTCATAGATATACGATTAAAATGGACCTTAAGAAAGCTTATAACTCAGTTAACTGGGACTTCCTCCTGGAATTACTTACAGAAATTAGGTTCCCTCATATCTTCGTGAACTGGATTGGATAGTGTGTGACCACTACCTTTTTCTCTATTGCTATAAATGGGACTGTGTAGGGTTTCTTTAGAGGTGCTAAAGGTCTACGCCAAGGGGATCCGATCTCTCCTTTGCTATTTGTCATTTGCTTGGAATATTTCTCACGGGTTGTTAAAGTGCACACACTTGGGACTTTATTCAGATATCATCCTAAGTGTGAGGCATTAAGGATTACTCACATTACTTTTGCAGATAACCTGATATTGTTTGCTAGGGGAGATTGTTCTTCTGTCCAAACTCTTCTTGACTGCATGGATGTATTTAAGAGGTGCTTGGGCCTTGAAATTAACAAGGATAAGTTAAATATTTATCTTGCTAGGATCCGGAGGACTACACAGGAGAGTATTCTGGATGACACGGGCATTCCTATTGTGGCACTTCCTTTTCGCTATCTTGGCTTACCAATCAATAATAGTAAAATAAGGCTAACCTTCTACAAACCATTGCTTGATAGAATTGACTCTTATATTGGGAGATGGTCTACACGTTCTCTTTCGTATGCAGGGCGACTCCAATTGATCCAGTCTGTTCTTCAAGGCATTGAGTATTTCTGGTTGTCCATTCTTCCTACTCTGACAGCTATTATTTGCCAGCTAGATAGGATAGCTAGGATTTTCTGTGGAACTCAAAAAATGCATTAGTTGCCTGGAAAGATATTTGTCTTCCCAAGACTGAAGGCGGACTTGGTTTGCAAAATTTACAAGCTTGGAACAGGGCATTATTGTCTAGAATGATTTGGGACTTATAAGTAGAGAAACAGTCCTTGTGGGTCAAGTGATTGGACCACTACTATATGAAGGGCAGATTAGTTTGGGAGGTTGACCACCATAGGAGCCATTCCCCTCTATTTCATAGACTTCTTTCAATCAAAGATGTGATACTAGATAAGGAACAGGATATTAATAATGCAGCAAACCTTCTTCACACTTGGGCTATGGGTACTAATTCGTTCACTTTTCAAGCTTATAAATATCTGAGGCCAACTACATTCAGGGTATATTGGGCTAATATTGTTTGGAAGCAGGGTCTAACCCCTAAGCACTCATTCATACTTTAGTTGTGTGCTAGGGGAAGGCTGAAGACCAAGGATGTACTTGTGTTTCGGCTTGAAGACATGTCATGTCCACTGTGTAAGTCATATCTAGAAACGACCAACCATTTATTCTTCAGGTGCTCCATTTCTGCTACTATTTGGAAGGAAATTAAAAGGTGGCTAGGATTACCGCAAACAATGAATACGTCCACTGCATGCCTTAAGTGGTACAAGCGTGCCAACCGTGCTTCTTCGTGGTTAACTAAGGCAAAGGCTACTGCTATAGCAGCCACATTCTACTACATCTGGAAGGCTCGTAACAAGGCTGTTTTTGAGGCAGAAGTTTGCCAAGCATTGGATATTGTCAAAAGGATTAAAACACATGTGTACACTATTATTTTTACTTTGCACCCTAATGTTTTGACTAGTTTTGCGAATTGTACTCATATCCGCTAGTTATTAGTCTCCTTGACTATGGACTAGTGAGTAATCATGTAAATATCTTTTGATCAATATTAATCATTTTACATTTTGATAAAAAAAAAAAAAAAAGTCTATGTTTAACTACAGCTTGTTGTCTGTTTTCCTCACCTGCACCTACAACCTCTATATTCCCCTCAACTGCAGGAATAACATTTGGGGCCTTTATGTATGAAAGCAGTTTAACTACAACTTGTTGTCCATTTTCCTCACCTGCCACACAGCCATATGCTTCTCTACAAATCTCAGAACTATCCACCTTACCCTTTATGTATAAATTGAGCCCCATCTCTGAAACCATAAAGACTCACCACTCTCCAGATATTGCTTAACAACGTGCATCGCTCATAATTAGAAACTCTTCATGCACGTCTCTAAGCAACCAACATAATCGGATAAGGTCTTTGCCTATCCCCCGACCTCTTAAGCAAGGGTTAGCTTTAACTCAGCTGGATAAAAGAACTTCATCTTCTGGTCTACTCATTTCCAAAAAAAAGTAAACCATTCTCCTCTGCTAGCCGCACCATAACTCCTGTTTTTGATACAGAGTTCTATTTGGCACATAATTCGGATTCATTTGGTCCAGAAGAGAGTGGAATGATCTCCTCCCTCTCCCATCTCCAACTTACATCCCAAATTCCTCAGACGTTATCTTCTACACCTAACCCATATTCAGCTCCCCTGAATTAGATCCAGCTGGCGGTAAAGGAAAATGCAGTCCTTATCCATAGGAGATTCATACATGTTAAATGCCTTGCTTGTAAGGGATTGGTATGTTCAAATCTGGAGCAACAAGATGATACGGGGGTCTCTTTTTCTACTATTGATATTTCTGCTGAGGCTGAGGAGGCGAGCCAATCCATGCCCCCACCGTCCCAATGTTAGTTTTTGCTTGGAACTGCCAAGGACTTTCTCAGTCCAAGGCAGTAAAAGTCCTGCGAGTATTTATTAACTCACATCGTCCTAATATTTTATTTTTATCTAAAATCAAATCTTCCTCTCTTGAAATAATTTCGTAGGTTTTGATTGTAGTTGGTTTTCCTGATTTTCATTTTGTTCCACTATTGGTTATGCTGGTGGTTTAGCTATGTATTGGCGGTCAAATGTTGATCTACAGATTATTGCTTCTAACACCAGTTTGATTACTAGCCTTATATTTTGTGCTCAACTTGGCTCCCCGTGGCAACTTACTAGAGTTTATGGTCCTTGTCTATATTCTCAGAAACAACGATTTTGGCAGGATCTTTCAGATATTGGTCGAGGGCTTTCTAGACCTTGGTTGATCTTAGGAGACTTCAATAGCATAATTCAATCTTCTGAAAAACATGGCAGATGCCCCTTTTATGCTCCGTTATCTGGAGAATTTATCTCTGTTGTGGATAATACTGGTTTAATTTATTTGGGGTTCACTGGTTTCCCATTTACATGGAATAACAAAAGATTGGGAACTGCGAACATCCAGGTTCGTTTGGATAGGGGTCTTATAAATGAATCTTGGTGTGTTCTATTTCCCCGGGCATCTGTTTCCCACCTTACTGCTTTTTCCTCATATCACAAGCCTATTCTTTTTTATACTTCTCCTCCATCTGAACGATTATTTAGACCTTTCCGATTTGAGACTATGTGGACACGGGATAACTTTTCTCTTGACATTGTTTTGTCAGCATGGTCTATTCCTGTTCGGGGATCGCCTTTTACGGCTCTAGTCTCTAGTATTAAAAATACAAAACAAGCTCTTAAATCTTGGAATAAATCAATTTTTGGTCTTATTCAGCATAATATAGTTGGGATTCGTAGGGAGATTGATAATCTTCAGTCTCTTCTTCAATCCTTTCTTGTCTTGGAAAAGAACAATTTTTACAGGAAGCTTTGGACGAGCAACTTAAAAGAGAACAACTACTCTGATGGAACAAAGCAAAGATGTATTGGTTGGAAGAAGGTGATGCCAATACCTGCTTCTTCTATCTTTCAACCATTGTACATAGAGGACATAATAACATTGATTCTTTTCTTACAGTTGATGATGAATGGCAGACAAATTGGGAAGGTATTGGTCAAACTTTTGAACAATACTACTGTAATCTGTTTTCTTCTACAGCTCCCCAATTCTCCTTTGACATTAATAATCTCATTTCCCCTTCTATCACAAATGTGCAAAATGAGGATTTGTATGCTATTCCTTCTGTTGATTTTATCCGTCAAACTATTTTTGAAATGAAAGCTGGAAAAAGTCCTGGTCCTGATGGTATGACTACCTGTTTCTTCAAAACTTACTGGTATATTGTCAAAGTAAAGGTAGTTGCTACTATCTAGTATTTTTTTATTCATGAAAATATGATTAAGTCTTTAAATCATACTTTCTTTGCTCTTGTTCTTAAAAAGGGTTCTACTTACAAAGTTGACCATTTCCAGCCTATTACTTTGTGTAATGTTGTATATAAGGTTATCTCTAAAATTTTGACGGATCGGATTAAACCTTTGTTGAACAGTTTTGTAGCCCTTTCTCAAAGTGCTTTTATTCCTTCTCGTGGTATGACTGACAATATGATTATATGTCATGAGATAATGCATCATCTAAACACCAAGAGAGGGAGCTTGGGTCTGATGGCTCTTGAGATTGATATGGAAAAAGCTTATGATAAAGTGGAATGGTCTCTCCTCATCAGGATTCTACAATATCATGGTTTTACAGATCGGTTTACCAACCTTACTTTAGAATGTATATCTACAGTATCCTTTTCAATATTGATTAATGGTTCTCCTTTTGGATTCTTTAAAAGTTTTCAGTATTTCAGTATTTTGGAGTGTATATCTACAGTATCCTTTTCGATCCGTTATCTCTATTACTATTTGTACTGTATTTTGATCTACTATCTAGAATGCTCACTGCAGTGGAGTCAAATCAATTGTTCCATGGTGTTAAAATTGGACGAAACTGCCCTTACATCTCCCATCTTATGTATGTAGACGATTTGATCCTTTTTTGCAGAGTGTCTATTTATGAGGCTCATGTGGTACAAAATATATTAAATACATATTGCAGATGACCTGGTTTATCTATTAATTTTGATAAATCTGCAATCCATTTCAGCAGGAATGTGCAGTCCTCCCTTAAATATTCCATCCGCTCTGTATTCCACATGTCTGAATGTGCTCATAATAGCGCTTATCTGGGAGAACCTTTCTGTAAGAAATCTTTAAAGTCTGTGGCATTTCAAGCTATGGTGGAACGACTTCGACAAAAGACCAGTAGTTGGAAAATTAACACTGTATCTCAGGCTGGTCGATTTGTGTTAATTAAGAATGTTGTGCAATCATTCCCTATTCATGTCATGCAATGCTTTATTCTTCCTTCTTCTATCTATAATAAATTGGATGCTTTAATGCGTGACTTTTGGTGGAGATTTAAAGAAGACTCAGGTAGGCACTTATATCTCAAATCTTAGAAATCCATCTATGCACCTAAAGATAAAGGAGGAATGGGATTTCGGAAATCTTCAGAAAATAACTTGGCTTTGATCTCGAAACTTTCTTGGCAACTATATACTGAAGCTCATCGTCCTTGGGTTAATCTAATCTGATCTAAATACCTTCAAGGCAGACAACTATTGGATGTGGACAGCTATCCCAATAGGTCGTCCTGGATTTAGAAAGGTATCTAGAAGTCTAAAGAAGTACTGGAAGCCAAACTATGTTATCGAATTGGTCATGATTTGCAGGTGAACATTTGGGAAGATCCGTAGATCCCAGGCCTTACTACTCATCGTCTTCCCCCTGTTCCTATAAATCAACAACATGTGAGCTTAGTTCGAGACCTCATGCTCTCGGATCAACATTTATGGGACTATGAACTCATCTCTAATCTATTTCCACTATCTATTGCTCGGGAAATTCTGAAAATTTCTATTCCCCGGATTAGGGAATCCAACTCTCTAGTGTGGGCTCCCTCCAAATCAGGGAGATTTTCTATTAAGTCTGCTTACAAAATTAATCATCAACTAGACACAATACTAACCCTTCCTTCTTACACATGATCTTTCTATTTTCTACTCCTCCTCTCCCCTGCACTATGTGAAAAGTACTGTGGTCTTTCTGCCTACATAATCATCACAAGTATTTTTTATGGCGTGTTGTCTCCCAGTTACTACCTACAAAGTCTAGGTTGGCTCGGGTTTGGACTTGATGGACCAATCCTATTGCATCTGTTAGTTTGCCACAGAAAGTTTGAAGCATCTCTTTCTTCTCTGTCCCCTTATTAAATGTCTATAGTGGCATTCTAAATGGCATTTTAGAATAGACAAAATTTTCACCTAGAAAGTGGAAGACTAGATAAATGAGCTATTGAATTTGGATAATTCATTCCCTTTCCCAAGTGAGACTAAACAAGAATTTCTTAACTATGTTGTGGTGTTAATGGAAAATGTATGGTGATATAGAAATCAATTGCGTGCAGTGGAGGATTCTCAACACTAGGATGTGCTCTCTACTCATATTAGTAGGACAGCGAAGATTTACTGGGAAGCTAGTCTTACCCGACACTAGAAGAGGCAAACTCTCAATCCACCCCAGTCTTGGTAGGCTCCGTCCTCCCTCTATGTCAAAGTTAATTTTGACACTGCTTTTCAAGATGGGATTGCGATCTCTACCTGTGTTTTTTGCAACCAAATGGGATAACTTCTTTGGGTTTGGACTGGGAAAGATTTTGCTGGTGATGCTTTTGTTGCTGAAGCTCTTACTGGCCTTAATGCTGCTTTAATCGCTGATGTGGCCGACATATCTAAATTTATCTTTGAAGGCGATTCTCTTAATGTTATAAGGGTAATTACTGGTGTTCATTCGGCTAAGGAATGACTTGGAAAAGGATCCACAAATGCCGTGAAGTCTATGCTTAGAGATAGAGGCCATTGGAGGTATGTTTATGTCCCCCGCTCGGGAAATGTATATCCTCACGAAATTGCTAAATGGGCTAAACTTCACAATCATTTTGATTATTTACCCCCATCCCTCCATTCCTCTGCCATTTTATGTGATCATGGGAAAACCATTTCGGTCCCCCAATCAAGTCTTGTATTGTGCTAGGAGGTGATCACTTCCTCTTCCACTTCTTCTAAAATATAGGGTTAAATCTTTATCTAGCAAAAAAAAAAAAAAAAAAACCGTAGTGAACCTTCTCCCCCAAGTCTCATCACCCAAGACTACAACAATAACTATCATTTTTCCTTTTTTTTTTCTTTTTCTATACGGTAATAGGGGTAGGGTGGGGCTAGAGGAGGGGATTCAACTATGGTATTGACTCTAATATTTTGGAGTAGTTGCACACTGTAACCTAAGGAATTGAGGCCCTCCCAGAGTACCTAAGCGTTGACATAGGGAAGAGGTACTAATAATGTACAAGTACTTTTACCTATCATTTGAAAGCCTTCATCCTTAATTTCTACAACTTCTAATTTTTGATTGATGACTGAACATTCAAAGAATCATTGATGCCGCCAATCAAGTCCCATTGGACGAGACAACTCTCTTTAATCAATGTGATGTTGAGATGTTCTTAATCTTGACTTGGCATTATCTCCCACTTCAATTATCTAAATGTATATATTAAGAGTGAAGAGGGGATAGAAATGTCATAGTATATTATTTCAATAATTTTTAATTTCTTTTTTCTTCAAGTATTTTAAAATCTAATGGCTTTAATTTTAGAATTTTGTAATGAATGAATAAGATTTTATCAAGAACATTATATTACTCCTTGTATGGTTCAAATTCATTTGGTCATCATAATTAGTTTAGTCATTTTATAATATTTTTTTTCCTCTTGGTTTTAATTTTAACAGTTTAGATATTGATTTGTGTGGCTATGATTTCTCAAAATTCCTACCCCATTCCTGGCCCACCTTGCATCTCTCACCCTTTCTCTTCTAGTTTTTCAACTCCCCTTCCCTTTTGCTCTGGCTTCGTCCTCCATCGGGATTTCCCCTTGAACTGCATATTCCATGTTGGCAAACCCCCAGCTTCATCTTTTTCTTCGTCTTCATCTTCACAACTGCTGTTTATCTTTAGAATAAAACCCAAACAGCTTAGGGTTTATCTCTTCCATAGAATTTCTCCTCTCTTAGTCATGGCCGAAACTGAAGCTCCAGAAACCCCAGTTAAAGCAGAGGAAGCGTACCAGTACCCATGGCTTTGATGATGGCCAACTTCGCTTGCTCCAGTAGCCACCGTACAGTCTCTCCATCGGACTTGTGACCCGGCTCCCTCGTCAATTGAAAGATTCGAGCCGACATGCGGATTCTCCTGTTGCCCTCCGTCTTGGTATGGTGGTTCTTGGAGGCCCTCTTATTCTTTAGGTTTCTTAATTTATGATAGATTTATTCTTGATCACAGGATTTTCACCTAATCTTGATATTTTTATTTATTCTAAATTTATAGAGTTATAGTTTTTAAGTTAAAAATAAACTTATGCTAATGATATTTCATGTTGGACATCAGATTGTGAGACCTATTTTAACACTCCGTCACTAAAAAGCAATGATCAAATCATCTTTGTGAGGAGAAAGTTTAGACATCATTGGACACTTTTGGGGGGAGGGGGTGTGGGTTGGGGTTGGAAATTTAATGAAGGCCTATTGATTTTCTTCCTAGATTTTGATAAGAGACTAATTTTACTGTCTAGGATCTTTTGTTGCCAGGCAGGTAGTCTTTATTAGTATTTTGGGCTCAGTGGTGTGTTATTTTAAATTAATCTTAGAAAATTGCAACTTATATTATGCATGAAGGCTGAATGAGGCCAAAGCTTATGTGTTCTTTTTGTTCTCACTTAATGATAAAGACGCCATCTCCTGATAAAATGGAGGTCTATCGCAAACTGCAAGACTGTCTTGAACTAAGGCGGAGTTATGTATTTAGGGAAGCTGTTTCACCATGGGAGAAAGATATAATTTTTGATCCAAGTACACGAAAGCCTAATCCTAATCGATTTGATTTTATTCTAGAGGGAAAATCTGATGTAAGATTGTATATTTTAGAGGTTATGCTTAGAATTTTGTAGCTATTTCTTTATTTCATTTTGTGGTAAAAATCTATGAGGCTTATTGGAAAGCAAACCACTATGATTTTTCTAATGTTAAATGTTCTTGCAACATCACTTTCAGATGGAAGATGGTGTTGTTCAAGTCTATGCAAATAAAGACTGTAAGATGCTAGATTGCTTTGTTGTTTCTTAGCCTCAGTAATTTGAATGCCTTTCAGGCTAAGATATTCCTTTAAGTGTTCTCTTTAGTAACTATTAATATAGCAGATATTGGCCTATTGAATGGGAAAAGAACTCTATGTGTACTGTAGTTCTCTGTTCTTCATAGGATATAAAATTAAACTCTTTGCCTCTAAGCCATTGCAACTAAGCACCTTCCATTCCTTGTATTTATCACTGTCATTTACATGTTTCTATATTTTTGCCAATCATTAGGCAAAATTTTCAAGTTCTTGTTCCTGTTGTAGTGGTTGTTTTATCACAGGTTTGTATTTTGTTCTTTGTTGCCTTTGGTAAATGCTAAATTTCTTGTTTTCATTGAATTTGACATCTCAGCTGTGCAAGAGCACAAATCAGTCTCCCCCCTCGCGCCCCCCCCTCCTCTCTCTCCTTTTCCTTTTTCCTTTTTTCTTTAAGAGCCCTTACTTGCATTTTGTTGCAGTTGTCATCATGAACTTGAGACTGCTAGAATAAATGGTTTGCTCGGAAATATTGATGCTAACACTAGCAATCCTCAAACTGGTATCTAAGGAACTTTTAAAATTACATTTTGTCTTGCTGATGGCAGTTGGAAATATTAAAATGTACTGATAGAGGACTAACTTTGTTATAAAATTTTAATGCTACAGGTTAGGACATAGATCAGTTTATGATGGATGTGGAGGGAAGCAACATTGGTTATGCGCGTTATTAGCAATGTATGTGGAGGATTTGTATTTCTAAACTATATTGTAATTTAAGGGTTACTTTTGCCAACGGGATCAATGTTTACTGCTGTTATCTTTGCATTATAGGAAGGATTGGCACCAGGAGGGTTTAATTTTGATACCAAACTGTTAGTTTCTTCTCCCCATTTCTCATATTATTTTCCTCCTACCTCCACTTCCCATGTCTATCCTATTTGCATAAATATATTTGGTTGACAGTTCTCACTAATTTTAGATACCTCATTCAGATAGGGTCATTTTTCCTGCTTTACATCTATATTTGCATGAATGTCTTCTTTGTGTGTGTGTGTGTGTGTGTGTGTGTTTGTTTTTTTTTTTTTTTTGGAGCTGAATTTGATGTCCAAGTGTCCATTACTGCACACTTTTTTTAGTATTATATTGAAAATGTAATTTTCCTCCCTTCTGCTACCATTTTTTTTTTGTATTTTTTTTAATGGTTGTCTTTTACTTTTGAAATTAAAATTTTATATGTAGATATAAAGTTGATATTCCATTATTATATAAAAATTAGGCGAAGGGAAAGTACAGATGTTGAAGACTTGTTTATTACCCATATTGCCGCCAAGCTGATTAAAGATAGTTCTTTAGATCAACTTCTTCGTAAGAGATATTCAAGTTTTGACATTACACTAGGGGCCCAAATAGAGGTAATCTCCCATTATTACCTTCCCCTAATGCTTTGCCTAATCATATCTCAGCTTTTATAATGTTTTACCAATTCTTTACCGAAACAAGCTGGGAAGCCCAAGTTTGAAATGCTCGAGAAGAAAGCCAAAGAATGGGAAGAACCCAAAGTATCATCCGCCAAGCAGGTAGGGCTGCGCATTTCTATCACTAGCATGTCTAATATTCAAGTCTTACTGCTCTGTGACATCTACAACTCTTCATTACTTCTTTTATAAAATGCTCCAGGAACTCGCTGAGATGATCTTCCAGGCTGCACTATAGGAGAAGAGATTTTGGGATTGACATGTTTATAGTCCTCCAACTTCTTGTACCCCTACTAGAGCTCTTCCTATCTTCTCGTATAAGATTACTGAGGTCTAGAAAATAACACATAGTACTTACCGAACAACTATAATTTGCACCAATACTTTCTTTAGTTTCGATAATTATAAAATTGAAGTCTCTCTATCCTTAATTTCTCCTTCCTGTTTTGTGGTTGCTTTTCTACTTTGAGCATGTATTGTATTATGGAAATGACTTTAGAAACCAAACATCTATAACTGATCTCTTTGCATCTACTGTAGAAGGGTGGTTAGCAAATAGCAATAACACTTAAAGGAACTAATGGTATGTGTATGCAAATAGTAGAAGCCTTAATCTGTATGTAGTTGCTAAACCTTAAATTTACTGTGTGTATATGTTTCATGATTTCGTTTTCACTCTATCTCTTATGTAGCTTATCTGCTTGGTACTTCCTCATGAGCACAGTAATTTCCTGTAAACCAAATCAATCTGGAATGCATATATAGAGAAACGTCCATTTGTTGAGCACATACTGCACCTGCACCCAATTGAAATTAATATCTACATCTGAAAGGAGGTTCTGCAAGAAAAATTTGTGCAAGAAATCATCTTTGACTAGCTATTTATTGTCAAATCTATCATCTTATATCACTCATAATTAATAGAAACTTGTACTCTATGGTTTCAATAGTTCTTCACTCATGGGAATGTGTTAAATGTGCTATTTGTTGGGGAAGAAGTTGCCAACTATTAAGGATATTTGTTTAGGGCTTGATGAGTTCGTTGTTGTACAAGATAGAAGTAAAAAGGTTTTGCACTGTTCTTGTTTCAATGTTGCAACTTTGGTAGTGGATTTTATTTAAGTGTATTGTTAGTGAAAATTGGAAAACTAAAAAGTTAAATAAGGAACCTTTTAAATGTGAAGATTAGCTTACTTCAGATAGTTTTGGTTGGCTTTTGTTGTGTTTGAGGTATTCAAATTACCACAAATGCGATTGTCTTTAGTATTGCTATGTTTATGCTCAAAATATGCTAAACTTGTCTACATTTGGTTTTATGAGCTATGAAAAAGTATATCTAATTTTTCTAAGAGAATTTGGTTATTTGATCTTCAATCCTATACATCAATTATTTTATCCAGCTTTTAACCACATGCACACAATCTATGTATATATATACATATATATATATATATATATATATGTATGTATATATGTATATTTGGTTAAACACAAGCACACATCTACATGTTATTTTATCCATTGGCCGTGTATTCCTCCTGATTTTTTTTCCTATTCTCTTCTTTCTTGACTTGTAGAGGTCCTCATTTCTTTGATTTCTTGAATTACCAGGTGCAAGCTCTTATTAGTTTTGAGAAAACCATTAAGCTCCTTGATGCCCATTAAGTCGACATTAGTTCAAAGGTGAGTGTAACCTATATGTGGTTGGGGATTAATTGCTAGCTAATGTTGCTCCTTATTTACCAATAAAACAATAGACTAACACATTATGCTAAACTTTTATATTTGAATGTTTGAAGAAAAGTTGAAAATTTTATTGTGGAAAACCAAAGACCATTTCTTGATGTATTTTGTAATCTTCATGTTTTACATTCTAACTTTATTACTTTGTTTTCTCAGCCAGCGCTAGCATGTAAATTTTTCAAAGACCAAAGGTCCTTTGATTTGGAAGGTGACCAAAGTTTTTTACAGTTCTTATTTGATTATATTTCAAGATGAATTGTAATGCTAGATGGATTTTAGCATAAGTCGATTTTGTTACTAATTTATTAATCTGCATATCGAATTGTTATAAGTCTTGCTAAATATTGAATGGTAAAGGTAATGTCCTTCGATGATATAACCTCTTCTATTCACTGCAAGATAAAACTGGAAATGTCACTTACTAATATCAGAACATGAAAAATTTTTCTTTGTGTTGCTTTACAAATGTACATATGTTTGTGTTTCTTTACAAATGCACATATTTCTATCTGTAAAATTTCATATTCTTGATCTAATGTTTGTTTTTGTTTTTATGCCAATACTAATATGCTATAGCATGCTAAATTGTCTCATTAAAATATGGAGAATTCATGAGCATGTGATTTTGTAGAATCACATAAATATTAGCCTTAAATTCTACTTGACATCTTGCTAAACATGGTTATATTATTCTTAATTGGCACCCTCAGAACCCTGTAGCCTCTTTGCTTTTGCAGTTAATTTTTTTACTAGAAGTTTTATTGAATAATGTTATTGTATTCTTTCTAAGGGATTTCATATGTCAGGATGAGTTTCTTCTTCAGTTATAATTGAAAGATATAAATACATACATGAATGAATATAAGTGTTTATATGTACATATAAAAAGAGAAACACATAAGGTGTACATATTTGCTTTCCCCCCACCCCCTCCTATTTTTTGGTGTCTTCTGAGGTTTGTGTGGAGGTTTTGATATAAAAGCTTCAGATGCATATAAGTTTTTCTGTCATTTATGTTGCATAGAGTAGCTTGTTCCTAGCCTATCTAACAAGAAGTGTAGCCTATGATGCTAGAACTTGGTGTTTCTATAAATAGAAGTATTTGGGACACTAATATCTTCCTTTCCTCTCATAAATTAAGCATAAGCTTCTGGCTGATAATCCGGGTTTTCATTTTTATTACTTCTTTCAGTCCAATTTGTTAACTACTAACATCAAGGTGTTATTGGAGGGCTAAAAAACTCTATGAAAAGGGGATATTCCTATATAGAGGGTGTTAAAGAGTTACTTTGTGCTTTGAAGAAACATGGTTACGAAATTCATACTTTCACAAATTATCCAATTTGGTATATTATGAATTGCCATCATTTTGCTATGTGTTTCTAATTTAAGCTCTGATTTGAATTTTTTTTTTTCCTTGCAAGTATAAGATGATTGAGGACAATTAAAACTCTCCACTTACTTATCCTAGACATTCAGTTCATGTATATTTGGTATCTTTTTCTTTTGAATTTTAAATTTTTAAATTTTAATCTTGAAATCTAAGGAACTGAAAGTACTCTATCTTAAAGTTCATGTTTTGTTAACTACTATACAATGGGATTGCTTTGAGAGGACATTCTTGCTTAGATACTCCTTATTGTGTTAGATGTTAACCTAGTTTTTGTTTCTCTGGCTGTGTCTACCTTTTCCTGTTCCAGCATGATACTGATTGCTCTGGTTTACCGAATACAGGAAAAATAAAGCTTGATGCTGACTTTTACCAGGAAGTTCTGAAGCATCTTGAAGTTGAGCTAGACAACTGTATATTCGTTGATGATAGATAGACCTCTATTATGTGTTTTGTGGTTGTGGCATGGTTGAATTTGATGGGAATTTGATTTGATTGATTTTATGAACCCTAATTTTGCTCTGTTGTTTGATTTCTGTAGCGGTGGAGGAGTGGAATTTTGTGGATCTGATAGGCTCTGGAGAGTTCAAAGGGTATAAAACGGGATAAAAGATGACTTTGTTGAGCATGGAATTGGTGTTTCTGATACTTTAGTTATTGGATGAGGAGAAATATAAGGAAACAATGCACAAGTAAGACTTCTGTTCCTTTTCTTTATTTTATATGTATTTTGGTTTTTAATTCTCTCTAGAAATGAAGTTTTATTTCTGATATGCAGTGATGTTTTTGCTATTTAGTTGGATGGAGTTGCAATGGGTTTCATATTTTATTTCTATTATAACTCATATTCTTTGTTTCTAATTTGTTGCTGGACATGTTGTTGTTAGTATTTAAAATTTTTTATTTTTGCAGGCGAGATCATGGGAAGGTTGTGGAGATTGTTACAAAGGATTTGAAAGTGTTCTCCACATTCAATGAGGATCTTTTTAAGGAGATTACACTCCTTTTAACATTGATGAATTTTAGGTATAAAATACATATCTTGTGGGTGCAGTGATAGGTGATAAAATGATGACCATATCTTTGTTAGTTTGTGTTTTTGTGATTAAACGTCTTATAATTCTACTATGCAATTGCATTATATCCAAGGTAGCCCCCTACTTCTGCATATGTGGATATGTGATTATGATATGAACACTTTTGGCTTCTTTCCTGTCCCAAGAGAAAAGCCAGATGGATAATGGCTTGCTCTATGTACATCCTTGCGAGATAAGTTTTCTTATTGCATACTTTTGGGTTTTACAACTTTACCTGATATTGTTACCAGGAAGAATTGAATGTTAAATTTCTGTATGATAAACAAATTACATGATGCATGGATCATATTGCTGTATCTGTAATATGGACTAATATTAGCCATTGAAATCAAATGGATTAGATGTGTTGAGGATGTGCACTTTGTTGAAGATTTTAGATATTTTGAGTGTACAGCTTTATCTTTTTCTTTACATTCAAGATTTGTTTTTTGTCCTTCTAATCTTGTATAAGTATGTCCTTGTTTTAGATGTTTGTTCTTTGCTCTTGTTGCACACCAACATTAGAGGGTTGTGGCATTACATAAAGTATTTTTGTAAAAGCCTTGTGCATCACTGTCAATGTCACATTTCAATTGCTGTATTTAAAGGCAATCCATGCAGGTATTACTATAAGTAAAAATTTGATCTTTCAAAGTAACAAATTCATTTGTCCAGCACATAAGCTGTGTAAGAGTTGAAGCTACACAAGATATTTGAGACTAAAAGGAACTTGTCATGTGTTACCTTTGTCTCGTGTGCATTAGTTTGACAAACTTGGAAAACATGCCTTCATGGCATTACTGTTGAATTTGATTGGAAATTAGATATACATTTTTTTGTGAATTTTCTTCAATGTGTTATTACACATACCACACATTAGCCTTTGCATGGTCAAGTAGAAATGTTCATTTTAACTGGTGAGATTGTTATCCATAAGTATGGTATGAGCTATAATAGTAAAGTTTGCATCCTGTCCTATGTTAGCTTAGCTTTCATTTGGTTGTTGAAATTAAATGCCAGTTTCATTGTTTTCTAATTCTTCATGTTTCTTTACTTTCTGATTCCTGATCTTGGTGTATCATTTCAGGCATCTATGATTTGCCTGGTTTATCATTGCAACATATCCATGTGGTTGCGGATGACAAATCAAGAATCTAATTCCAAAGTTCCAAATAGGGATAGCATACAACCATTCCGCTGCTTTTACTTTTTTGTAATTGCTTTATATTATTTGACCTTCCTCTTCAAGTATCCCAAATACTCCCATCTATCGTATTATGTTCAAATAGATTCAGCTATCATTCAACCTATACATTGATTAAGCTATCATTCAATTTCTTTTACTTTTTCTTATTTCATTATTCGGGTTGATCGAATTGTTCCTTCACCAAACAACAATATCCTCAAAATTGGATTTTTGCAACCACTTAACTCCTTCATTCAGTTTCAACAATCAAAACCCAAACAATAATTCAAGAAAGTGTTGTCACGTTTTCAACCATACCCAAGTCTTGTGGTAAACAAATGTAATATAAACAAGTAATATAAACATATTCAAAATTCACATAAGAAATTGAACCACACAACTCGCAAGGAAATGATGTAATTCAAAACACACTTATATGACACATGAGGTTTTTCCTAAACAAAATCCTTGTCAGAGCTAATCAGCTAATCTTTTATTTATTTTTAATGTTAACACGAAATAATTAGTCATTATACAATTAAAGATATTTCAAGAACAAACAAAATATATATAATATTTTGTTAATAAAATAAAACAAATATTACAAATATATATATTCAATGCATATTTTTTTAATGTGACGGGCAAAATCTCCACGCATAGCGTGGAGATACCTACTAGTCTCAACCAAAAGCCAAATATCCCACATCAAAATAGGAGCAGCTGTTCTTTCCTGCTTAGCTGCCCAAAAAGAAAAAAAAGTTAAAAAATTTATTTAAGTGACAACAAATATGTGTTGGAATTCACATTCACCCTTCAAATAGCATATTTTTTTAATATATAAAAATGATATAAGATATTAAGAGTAATACTAAATTTTGAATTTAATTATAAAATACTATTTTTCTTTTTCTTTGTAATTAAGTACTTAATTTATAGCATAAGTATTGTTTGATCATGAGCTTGTAACATTAGTCATTATACTATTTAAAGTTCATATAATTATTATTTTTTTGAAAGTAAAAAGAGAGAAGTAATTAGTGTAATAGCCTTCAATAACATAACTATAAAATTTTTCTTTATTATGAAATGTTTTATTTGAGTTACAACCACTATTGATTGGTAAAATTCTCGACACAATATGACAAAGTGCTAGGAGTCTAGATGGCCTAAACTATTATTACAATTACAGTCAAGTTTTAAATTATGTACAACTAAATTATTATACAATAATATCAAAACACATCTCACTTCAAACTGCTAACAAGATTACACCTAGGAATTCGAACTTTGCCATGGGATATGCATTATGAAATCAAATAGAAAAAAAAAAAAAGGAAGTTGCCATACTTCTTTACATTCATGAATAACGATAGGAATTTGTCATTTTGGCATCAACATCAACCATCATCCAAAACAAAATTGCTCAGAATCCAAGATAGTGTGGGATCAAATAATTATGTCTATTGAGAAAGTGCACTTTCCTCATCAAGTGACTAAGCATTCTTGTCTGTCCACAAATGATAACCAAAGTAAAAGGTTTCACCCATCAATATGCATTTCCAGACCAAAAAGCCATAGTCCTCTTTGCTTCATCATCAACACTACTTGGAATGGAAATCTTTTGTGCCTCTTTGCTTTCTCCCTTAGAACTTTTCAAGAACCTAAAAAAGAAGGAAAAGACTTTACACGATGATCTTTATCTGTTTACAACTACTACTATTGAGGTTTTGTCATCTGACACGTGGGTGTAAATAGATAAAAATTTGTTTAAGATGAGTTTTATAAAAAATTACTAAATATGTAGGATCAAGTGAAGTCTAAAGAGAAAAAATATAATGTGTTGTGAGTAAATGATAGATCTCAGAAAACGAAAATCGTATAAAATAATAATAATTTTAAATTAAAGTGAAATTTGATTTGGAATAAGAATGGAAAATCTCTATCCACATATAGCCGAGTTGATATTTACTATCGGAGTAACAATTTTAAAGCTTCATATTTCATCATTATAGAGCTACAAATTACAAACTCTTTTGAACCTCAAAATTTTCATCTTGAATTTGTAAACTACCAAAACATCATTACTGATATAGCTTTGGTAGTACAATATTATATTTAGTAAAATTTTAATCATACATTAGAAGAAATATATAGTTATTTAGAAACATTTTTAGGAGAAACAGTTATACAACTTGAGAAAAATATATTAAAAAAAATCCAATAGAATTAGCAAATGATATAGCTTTTGGACCAAATCCACATAATTCTACTAAGAAAATTCAATTAATGTTAACAGCCTAAAGTCCTAATTATGGTTGCAAGATACAACAAGAAGCCATTAGAAAACTAGTTAGGACGATCATCTATAAGAGATTGGAAATTCATTAAACCATTTTTATAAAATTATTATTATACAATTTTAGTAGGATGTTTTTATAAAAAATCAATTATTAAAAAATTATTTTAAAAATTACCAGGATCTTTAGGAGAAGAGAAATATAAAAGCTATAAAGCATACGATTGGAACATAACATATATAAAAATATAGCTACTTGTATAAAATTCATAATTATGAAGTTAGCAGAAAAAATGTACATTTATTCAGATATAGAAACGATTAAAATAAGAATATATTTTTTGTAAAAATATTTATACTTCCCAACATTATGGCCAACAAAATACTAGAAAAACATATAGAAAACCAAAGAAGAAATATTTTAGAAAAAAAGTATTATTTTAGAAAATCCTTTGCTAGAAAACCTTATTTAAATAAATATAGGCATTATTAGAAAATTTAGTAAAAATAATTTATATTGTTATAATTGTGGTAAGCTTAATCATGTAGCAATAGATTGTCCTAAGAAAAATAATCTATTTAATAAACAAACATTATTAGTAGAATGTGTAAATAAAGATATTATTAATATAGATAAATATATGTTAGTTTTAGAAAGTGTATATAGTATAACATCTATTAATGATTTAGATTACCAACAACTTAAGTCGGATAAAGAAGACTTAGATATTATAGAAGAAATATCTAGTATAAAAACCAATTAGCATATTTGTCCCACCTAGATAATGTAGAAGATTATTTTCAGGAATTAGTCCTTACAGATTGTGAACATGATTAGACACATAGAAAGGAATTAGATAGTAAACCTTGTTATTTATGTGAAAAATATCCTTCGTTCGTACTAAAATGGCAATGTAGTAATTGTTTACAAGAAGCCTATAAGTTTTATTTAGAAAAACAAAATATAGAATTAAAAATAATATAAAAAGGAAAGCAAAACAGAAGGCAGATCCTATAGAACATCATTTAGAAAAGAGAATTAGAATAATAGAACAAAAAGTAGACCATCTAGAAGATCACATTTATAAAACTAATATTGAACAAGTTCAAATAATTCAAGAACCTTATGATACAATCACAAAAACATTGATAGGAAGAAAAATAATAGACCTTATAGTATTGACATTCTTATTCTTATTAAAATAGGAACTCTTGAATTAGAAATATCAACTTTAATTAATATTGGTTATAGTAATTCAATCCTTAATAATACAATAATCTCAGAAGAATATCAAACAAATATTAGTATTACAATAGAAGCAACCTAAATGGATGGTAAAATATATAAATATACAAAATCTATAAAACATTTAGATTTTTATTTTAAAATCACATCTTCCTCTTATACTGAACCCTATTATGTATTGGAAATTTATATTAGGCTAACTCATTACAAATTAATTCTAGGCTTATATTTTATGCTTCATTATTATCAAGGTCTAGTTTTTACACGTAGTGGCATTCAATTCCTAACAAGTAGTAATTTACCTTACAACACATCAAAGTACACTAAGAAGCATTATGGACCTCTTCAACACCCACCGAAAAAATGTACAGAAATAGAAACTCCACAAAAAGGAGATTTAACAACTTGTAAGTGTAGAATTCTTGGAGAATGCGAACAAAATAAACTAGATATTGATAAAGTTTAGAACAAATTGAATTTCTAGAACAATTAGACTCTCAAATAGATCAAGAAATACCATTACAATATGTACACACAAAAATTATACAATCTCGTAGAAACAGGACTTAGTGTTATTGATAAAGTTACTAGTAAACTAGAAAAAGAAGAAATAATTGGAGAAAATTCTATAAAATATTGGGAAAAGGATAAATTATATTGCAAGTTAGAAATCTTAAATCCACATTTAAAAATTATTATGGCTAAGATTGAAGCTAGTAATGATGAAATAAAAGAATTTGAGATGTATATAGGAGACCTGTCAAATTTAGGAGTTATTCGAAAAAGTAGTAGTCCTCTTTGAAGTGTTGCCTTTATTGTTAAAAAACATAGTAAAATTGTTAGTGGAAAAAGAAGAATGGTAATAAATTATAAAAGGTTAATAATAATACATTAGAAGATAGTTATAATATACTCGATAAATATCAATTAATAAATAGATTTTAAGGATGTTACATATTTAGTAAATTTGACTGTAAATTAAGATTTTAGCAAATTAGAATGCATCTAGATAGTATAGCATGGATCACTTTTATTTTTCCATTAGGATATTTTGAATGGTTAGTAATGCTTTTTGGATTAAAAAATATGCCTGCAATTTTTCAAAGAAAAATAGATACAATTTTTAGTAAATATAGTCATTTTGTCTTCGCATATATAGATGATTTTGTTCTTTTCAAAAACTAAAAATTAACATACTAGCCATCTTAAAATCGTTTTATCTAAATCCTTAAAGCATGGAACTGTGATTAGTATTAACAAAGCGTAATTATTTAAAAAGAATATAGAATTTTTAGGAATAGAAATAGGCCAAGAAAAATTAAAATTACAACTTTATATTAGTAAAAAAATATTAGAATTTCCTAATAAAATAGAAGTATAAAACAATTGAAAAAAAATTAGGACTTCTAAATTATGCAAGACCATTTATAAAAGACCTTAGTAAAATAATAGAACCTTTAAATAGTAAAACTAGTTATAAAGGACAAAAATATTTTAACAAAAAGACATAGAATTAGTAAAACAAATAAAAAAGTCAAAAATCTACCTAATCTAAGGTTACTTTTAGACAATGATTGTTAATTAAAGAAACAGATGAATATGACAAACGATGGGGAGCTATTTTGAAATATGAACCTCATAAATATAGCAATTAAGTTAGAAGAATAAATTTGTAGATATGTTAGTGGCAAATATAGAGAAAAAAGAAATATTAGTAGCATTGATACAGAATTATTAACAATTTGTTATGCATTAAATAGTTTTCAGTTATTTATTTTAAATCAATAAGAATTTACATTAGGACCGATTGTGAAGTTATAGTAAATTTTATCAATAAGAAAAATGAAAAATGAAGTTCTCAAAGAAAATGGTTAAATTTCATAGATAAAATTACAAATGATGGATGTTAGATTAATTTTGAACATATTAAAGGATATAATAATAAAATAATAGATCATTTGTCAAAACTATTAACAAATATTATTGTCAAGACTATTAACAAATATTATATGACTTAAAAGATGGATCTTAGTAGAAACACTATAAAGATTGCCCAATGTGAGCTCACTAAGTACTCAGAGGGTCAAATCGCTATTTTAGTTCTATAGTAGAAGGTAATTTAGAAGAAATTCACTAGTCATTTTTAGAAAATATTTAGAATATGCAAAATGCAAGATAAAAGATAAAAAGTTTAAATATCTTAATATTCTAACAATTTACCAAAACAAAGTTTTTCATATTATGTAGTAACACATGGTCACTAACCAAGTGTATACTCAAAATAGACTTGTGTAATAGAATGTGTTGACAACTTTAAAAGACCTTATTACAAAGGATTTTCAAATATTAATGAAGCATTAGAATTGGCTAGACATCAAATTAGTATTAATTTCTTTATTGATCCTGATTGTAGAAATGACATGATAGAATTTCTACCCAAATTACAGAAGCACCTAGCACTAGCCATTTTTCAGTAATAGAACAAGATAATAAATTAGAATTTTATAGATATTATGATACACTGGTTAGAAATTTTAAATTATTAAATGCTAAGTACAAGTCTTACAATGAGAAAGTTAATTCTTAAAAAGAATTAATTAACTCATTGTGACAACAAATATTGTACACGAGCATGATTGCTTCTTAAAATGAAGAAATTATGCAAGTCACAACTAAGCTAGAAGAACGTCAAAACAAGGAGCCAAAGATAGTATTTATTGTTGAAAAACTAGAAAACTCTAGACCTTTTGAGTTCTTTAAACCCAGAGTATTTTTCAAACCCCAACAACTTTTATCAAAACTGCCTCAGCCTATTTTAGAAATTATTTCTGAAAAGCTCAAGAAAACTTTTTAGAAAAATTTACCCTTCTACAAAATTGGCTTTGGAACACTGCAAAACATCATATAACTATTCACTCTATATATTTCACAAATCCAACAAAAATTTGTAAATCGAACTATACAATTTGCAAGTCTAACTGTACAACATAAATTTTAGATTTTCACACTTGTGGTTGTCAAATAGAATATTTAATTTCAATAGTCAATATCAATTTAGCATATTTTCATAACATTAGTTTAACCTTGCATAATGGAAATTTGTTTCTAGTCGCACCACAGACTCTTCTGGATTATGGCTACCTAAACCAGGTCATTCTTACTAATCTAGATCAATTAGATATTTTTGGTATATAGTTGGTTATAGAAATCTTGAAAGAATTTGAAATATATATATATATATATATATATATATATATATCGTAAAGTCTCAGACTTGTAAAGACACATAAGCCAAAAACATATGCATGAAAACTTCTTGTGAGCATCCCTCACTTGTGAATAAAACTCTCTCTTAACAAATACTTGTCTCTAGTAGTAATGCTTACTTTCTAAATCATAGCAACAAAAAGGGGAAAAGGAAAGAAAAAGAGTAAACTAAACCTCTATAGCTATTTAATATACGTCCTTAATAGCCATAGGTAAAAGAGTCAAAGTACCCATTTCACCTTGTAGCCATGGGAGAGGCATTAAAGGCATTTTTTAGGAAGAGGCACGAGTTAGTTCGGTGAATAAAGGGATAATTGAATATGCTAATAAGTAGGACTCCAACTTTGTTCTACTTCCTAGTACCTAATATATGATTTCTGAATCCACTCATTGTTTTTATATTTAAGTGAACTACTTACTCTCATTACTTACCATTACTGTAAACCTACGATAAATTCTTTAGAAACTATTGAATAGTGTTTTGCTTACCTTAATATGTAGAAGGACACAATATCTCTCGTCATCACCCTTTTGTCATATCTTTTACTTCTTATAAAAGCTAAAAAAGATTTAATTTGGCAGTGAATATTTGAATTTTGAAACTTTTTAGACAATGAAACAAGCCTGGAGCTTTTTGGAGCATTTTTAGGTGTAGTAGGAAAAAGGGCAATATATATGTATGTACATATTCTATTACAAAGAAAGGAACCAAATGTTATGCAAAAGGACAAATGACAAGGGCATTGTCTTTTGTTCTTTTGTCCGTATTCTTTTTGCTATAGAAATATTAGTTAGAGATACATATGTTTCTATGTAGTAATAGGAATAAGGAATAAGAATGGAGCAAAGCTATTCTACGGGGAAATGGAAGGAAAAAGCACAAGAAGAAGAAAATAAAAATAGGACAAACAAAAAAGGAAGTACTAAAAAACAAACAAGAAATAAAAAAACGTGGGCCAAGGACCCATCTTTATTATTATTATTATTATTATTATTATTATTATTATTATTATTATTATTATTATTATTATTATTATTATTATTATTATTATTATTATTATTATTATTATTATTATTATTACACGAGGCTTGTTTCGTTGTCCAAAAGGGTTCAAAGTTCAAAAATTCACTACCAATTTAAATCTCTTTTAGCTTTTTTTAAGAGGTAAAATATATTACCAAGGGTGATGACGAGAGATATTGCGTCCTTCTACAATATCAAGGTAAGCGAAATACTATTCAAAAGTTTTTAAGGAATCTAGTTAGAAATCATATGTTAGGTACTAAGAAGTAGAATAAAGTTGGAATCCTACCTATTAGTATATTCAAATATCCTTTTATTCACCAAATTGGCTCACGCCACTTCTCTCGAAATGCCTTTAATGCCTCTTTGACGGCTACACGACAAAATGGTTACTTTGGCTCTTTTGCTCTATGGCTACTAAGGATGTATGTTGAATAACCATGGAGGTTTACTTCACTCTTTTTCTTTCCCTTTCCTTTTTTGTTGCTACGATTTAGAAAGTAAGCATTACTATTGGAGACAAGTATTTGTCAAGAGAGAGTTTTACTCATAGGTAAGTGAGGAATGCTCATAAGAAATTTTCATGCATATGTTTTTGGCTCATGTGTCTCGTGTATCTCTACAAGTCTAGGACTTCACGGTATATATATATCAACACACACACACACATACTAATAGACTTAGCTTCATCTATACAAAAGTGATATTGTCTCAGGTAATGATTCACCAAGGCTATGTTACATATCATAAAGCCTATACAAAAGATTCTAAGTTATGCTAGCATGATTCATCATACGTAGAACAATGAATCCATACATTTTTGAAAATGTAGAAGTATCTAATGAGTCATACCATCTAATTTATGGTTTTTCGAGAAGCTATTAGGTCATCGCTATTGTCTTTCTTGTTTATTCATGGTTAGTCATTTGTCAGTATCTGTTTCAATCTTCTATCATATTTTATAAATTATTATTTCTCTCAAGTCCTATATTATCTTCAAAATTATCTTCGTTATCATCTTCACTTCCAATTATTTCAGTTCCTACTTCTTCTTCTTCTTCTTAAATCTTCTTTTCAGAATTGCGAGAGTTAACTATCTATGAAAAATGTTTATTTTATCTGGATCAGTAAGGATGACCTGGTTGAGACAGTCATAGTCCAGATGAATATGTAGTATGGCTAGAAACATCTCCATTGTGCAGTGTTAAACTAATGTTGTAAAAATATACTAAATTGGTGTTGGTTGTTAATATACAATATTATAATTAACAACTACAACTATAAAAGTTTAAGATTTGTGCTATACAGTCAAGCTTGTAGACTGTATTGATGAATACTCATTATTACTATATTTTCTTAGTCATTTATGCTAAATTATGTTGAGTTTGTGATGAGATGGCTACTCATTCCCCTTGTTTTTGCCTTATTTTGTGCAGAATACAAAAGTAGAAAATGGATTGGAGAAATAAGGCAAAATAGAGTAAAAAGGCATTAAACCAGTCAGTTCGCAATAGAAATTTAAGAGTCAATATTCTAATCAGAATTGACACATGTTAGGAGCAATACAGGTGTCGGTTCCCTGAGTCAATAGGTGATGGTTCTTGCACTAAAAGGGTGCTAGTTTTTAATAGAGAGTTTGGGAGCCAAAGTATTGAGAGAAACTGGCCCCTGAAAAGATAAGCAATAGGATCGGTTGTCAGTGGAAATTTAGAATGGCATTACAACAGGTGCTGGTTCATGTTGTGAAAATTCACTGTTCAGCAGATATCAAGGGTTTCTGGACTCAAGTATAAATACCTCTTGTTCTATCATTTCCACAATGATTTTGAGGGGGAAAGGGCCATCTAAAACCCTAAAGCTTCAAGAGAGATTCCAAAGAGAGGATCCAAGCTTTCATTGAAGAGGAGAAGGGCATTTTCAATGAGGATTCACAAGAAGAAGAAGAGGCCAACTTGTCTAAAATTTTACTCTCTATCTTCTTGTATTTTTTTTTTTTTTTACTTTGTTTTGTTTGGACATTCTAGATTTATGATGTATTTAAAAGGTTGAATCCTTATTTTTTTGAATCTTGATTTTTATTTTAGTTTATTCTAATCTATATTAGTATTCAATCACTAGATTTGAATTGTATATATTGATTGATTATGTTTTCTTATTCTAATGAATTCGAAAGATAGGGTTAGGATTTAGAGACTTGATTTGCTAGTTTACTCGATAGGTTTTCCTTCGATTAGCGAGAGAGAGAGAGAGAGAGAGGTTAAAGGATGAGAATTAAGTAATTGAAGGGTTATGAGGTTGCCCAGGGATAGAAACACTATTTCTCCCAAATCATATAGGTAACTAATCTAAATATCTCTTGGATTTTATTAGTGAGGTAAAGATACTTACTAATTAGGTTAAGCGTAGGAACTCATAACTTGAGAGAGAGTATGTCTTGTATAGGATTACCCATTAGTGCTAAATCTAGGTTGTTAATTTGCTAATCTAGTTATTTGAGATTTGACTTGATTCTGGAGAATTCCATTTACTTATATTACTTATCTCTTTTTCTCATTCATTGGGTTTGGTGACTTTAGATGAATTTTTATGTGATGGGGTTGGCTAATTCTCTTAATAATTCATCAATTTTGTATATACACTTTGAATGGTCAAACAATGAGATGAGATTGAATTAGGAGTACTTATCATTTACCTTGGAACCTTTGATACTTACTAATTAAAACTCTATACTACATGATGGGTACACTTTCCCACATATATCCTATGTAAGTGATTTTTAGTATTTTAGATTAAAACTTGGTTAAATCGTGTGAATTGTTAAGACTTTTCCTTATGCACAAATATATGCACATTAGCACGCATTATGTACAGCTCAATTTACAAATTTTTGTTGGATTTTTGAAATATATGGAGTGAATGGTCTTGAATCTTCTGGCTTTTTAGGAATAAATATGATCTCTTGCTTTGTTTTACCACTCTTCCATCTTAGATATGGTTTGCATAATTTCTTCATTTTGAGAAGCAATCATGCTTGTATACAACTTATGTTGTTGTCGCAATAGGTGAATTAATTCTTTTTAAGAATTAACTTCCTCATTGTAAGACATATACATGCAACTTAATAATTTAAAATTTTTAGTCAGTGCATCATAATGTCTACAAAATTCTAATTTACTATTTTGTTCTCTAATTAGAGAATTACTGGTGCTAGGTGCTTTTGTAATTTGAGTTGAAGTTCTTGTCATGTCATTTCTATAGTCAGGATCAATAAAGAAATTGATGCCAATTTGATGTCTAGCAAAATCTAATACTTCATGAATGTTTTTAAATCCTCGGTAGTAAGATCTGTTAAAATTATCAATGCATTCTATCATAAAAGTCCATTTTGAGTAAATACCTAGTTGGTGACCATGTGTTACTACATAATATGAAATACTTTATTTTGATAAATTGCTAAGATAAAATGCAAAGGCATTTAAACTTTTTATCTTTTGACTTACATTTTGTGCATTCTAAAGATATTCTAAAAATAGCTGGTGAATTTTTTCTAAATTACCATCTACTGTAGATCTAAAATGGAGATTTGTTCCTCTAAGATACTTGATGAGCTTCCATTGACCAATCTTTACAATGTCTCTGTTGAGATTTATCTATTAAGTCATATAATTTTTCTTAGCAGCCTTGATAAATGATCTGCTATTTTATTATCATGTCCTTTAATATGTTCAAAATTAATCTTATATCCATCATTTATAATTCTATCTATAAAATCTAACCATCTTCTTTGAAAATTTCTTTTTTCATTTCTCTTATTGATAAATTTTACTATAATTTCACAATCAATTCTAATTGTAAATTCTTGTTTATTTAAATTAAATAACCAAAGCTATCTAATGCACAATGAATTGATAATAATTCTATATTAATGCTACTAATATGACCCTTTTTCTCTATATTTGCCACTACTATATTTACAAATTTATTTTTCTAATTTGTTGCTATGTTTATGAGGTTTAGATTTCAAAGTAACTCCTTATCCTCTATCACATCCATATGTTTCTATAATAAAATAATCATTGTCTAAAGGTAACCTTAGATCAGGTAAGTTTCTACTTTTTCTTTTGTTTATTTTACTAATTCTATATCTCTTTGTTAAAATATTTTTGTCCTTTATGACTAGTTTTATTATATAAAGATCCTATTATTTAATTAAAGTCTTTTATAAATAGTCTTGCATAATTTAGAAGTCCTAAAAATTGTTGTAATTATTTTGTATCTTCTATTTTATCAAGAAATTCTATTACTTTTTTTTTTTTTTTTACTAATATGAGGTTGTAATTTTATTTTTCCTTGGCCAATTTCTGTTTCTAAAAATTGTATATTCTTTTTAAATAATTGAGCTTTTTTTTATTACTAATCACAATTCCATGTTTTAAGGATTTAGACAAAATAATTTTAAGATGGCGAATATGTTAATCTTTAGTTTTTGAAAAGAACAAAAATCATCTATATATACTAAGACAAAATGACTATATTTGCTAAAAATTGTATCTTTTTTTCTCTAAAAATTGCAGGTGTATTTTTTTAATCCAAAAGACATTACTAACCATTCAAAATATCCTAATGGGGAAGTAAAAGTGGTCCGTACTATACTATTTGGATGCATTCTAATTTGTTAAAATTCTAATTTACAGTCAAATTTACTAAATATGTAACATCCTTGAATTTTATTTATGAATTGATCTTTATTAGGTATATTATAACTATCTTATAATATATTATCATTTATCCTTTTATAATCTAAATCGGATAAAATAAGGCTTAAAGAATTTATGTAGTTTGGCTTATTTAGTCATGCTTAAGTTCACTGTGAAGTTCACAAAATATTTTATTAACAATTACTTAGAGATTTACATAAAGATATTCTTGATATTTTACCCAAACTCACTATTATTCTTTGTACATACCATATCTCACACCGCTTATATACTCGGCTAACCTATGTGCACACTCCATACTTTTGGATATATCAAAATAAACCAAAATATTCTAAAAAGATCATAATCCACTATATATAGGTACCAAGTTATAAAATTAATTGGCATAGGATACAATAAGTGTAGGTTCCTAATTCTAATATACACAGGACAATAGTAAATTTTTAATTCTACATATATTAGAAATACCTTTCAATTTAAATTATCTTGTCCTAATCTGATTAGGAATGCGAAACAACCAATAAATATCCACCTTGACTTGTATTATTATTGTGAAAAACATTAATAGAAGGAGTTAAAAACAAGAAAAAATTAAATAACATACAAGATTTACATTACGGTCAATAAGACCTACATCAATAGGTAAGAAAAGAGATTTTTTATTTATTTCTAAAGAATAATTGTAGAGAACGTGTGTGTAAAATATTAAATCCTAAAATCACATATTCATACCTTAACCTAAAATACAAGCTACTTAAACAGTCTGCTACCACTACAGACCTCATTGAAAATTCTTTTTGTGTCTAACTCTAAAAATTTCAAGTCAAGTCATAATTTGAGTAAGCCTTAAATAATTCAAGGTAAGTAACAATTCTTGACCGTGACTTAAATTATCCAAACTACCAGAAACTAAGAATACCTCCCTGGCCATCTATTCCATGAAGGGCCTGATGCTATGCAAACATTCACTAAGTCTAAGCTATGCTTGAACTCATTTGTAGGCAATGACTTTGTCAATATATCTGATGAATTATTAGTTGTGACTATTTTTTGTATAAAAAATAACTTATCTTCTATAACATTTCGAATGAAATTTAGTCTGACATCAGCGTGCTTTGATATTTTATGAAAATTTGGATTCTTAACCAATTTAAGTGCACTTTGACTATTATAGTAAATGAAATATAAGTCTCTGAATATCCAAACCCAAACTATCAATAAAACCATGTAACCACATACATTCCTTAACTTCTTCTATCAATGACATATATTCCAATTTAGTGATAGACAAACTAATTATAGATTGAAGTGTTGCTTTCTAACTAGTTGAATATGTATAGAAGGTAAAAATATAACATGTCACATATTTTTTTTTCATAAGGTCTCTACCGTAGTCAAAATCTACATAGCCAACAAGACCACTAGTAGAACTATAAGTACCATAAGCTAAATAAATATTAGTTGTACCTTCCAGGTATCACATAATTCATTTAATTGCTTCCCAGTGAGCTTTATCTAAATTACTCATAAATCAGCTTACTATACTTGCATCATAGGTCAAATTTGGCCTAGTACACACTATAGCATACATCAAACTTCCAAAAATATTGGAGTATGTAGCTCTACACATTTATTCACTCTCTTCATTTATACTAATGTATTAATATCAAGTTTAAAGTGTGTTTTCAGAGGAGTTCTATTCGTCTTAGATTGTTTCATCTAAAATGACTATAGCAATTTTTCAATACATTTTTGTTGAGATATATATAGTATCCTTCTCTTTTGTCTCTTCAAATTTACATATCTAAAATCCTTTTAACTACACCCAAATTCTTTATCTCAAACTTACTGCTCAACAAAGCATTCAATTTTAGCATTCTTCTTAGCTGTAATCAATATGTCATCTATATATAGTAACAAATATGTAAAGGAACCATTTGACAGTTTTCTAAAATAAACACATTTATCAAAAAGATTTCAAACATACTCATGAGAAATAAAAAATGTGTCAAACCTCTTGTACCACTTTGGGAGACTATTTCAACCTATAGAAGAATTTCTTCAACAAACACGTTTGGTCTTCCTTTTCAGCATCAAGAAATCCCTCTAGCTATTGTTAGTTAATAGGATCGATATGCTTATGTGTTAACCAGATTAAATCTCGAGAATATGAGAAACGAATCATACCTTTGTAGATATCGTCTCCACCAATACGATTCTTGAAGTCTCCGGCCTTCTGGTAATGCTCCAGACCCCCAAGTCTTCTTCAATGTAATCTCCTTGGACCAAAAAATTGCTAATCGTATTTTGTTTCTCTCTTTGTTGAGGGTGGACTCACACAAAAACTGAGAGAAAAAACTCCAGAGAACTACCAGGATGATCCTCACGTATCTCTGAAATAGAGTTATCTCCCAATATGTATATTGGACTCTATCTCATAATACAAATCCTGATAGAATAAGAAAAGTATAGTTGAATACAACTATTTCCACTTATCCTATTCTATCTAAAATACGATTTTTAGTTTTATGCAATTTTCATTAATAAATTATAAATAAATTATAATTTATTATTGTCCCATAATTAGGAGCCACTTGAAGGGACACGACTAGGATACAATTAGACTAAGCTCCAATAAATTATTTTGTCAATAAAAATAATTTATTAATTACGTTCCACTCCACTAAAAGAACGTAACTGCACTCTTAGTCTAATCGTAATTACTGGAGTCAATAATTATATCCATTAATTGATCAATCCAACAAATTACCCCCGTCAATCAATATAATACTTTGAATGAGGCAGTATGACCACAGTGCCCCTCATTCAAAACCTCAATTCTCATCTTCAATTTGACGAGTACCATGTGACCACGTCACACTTACAAAATGAATTCAATAGTCACTATTGAATTACTGAGCTCAGATTTAGCTTGTCCCTTAGAAGAACTCATGAGGAAATGATCTTGCCTATTAAAGGTGACAGATTCCATATTGCACAACAATTATTTCATATTTATTTCACTTTAATTCCCAAGATGTCGAGATATTGATTATTAAGTTAATCTCACTCTTTGGCAACTCAAGGAACTTCAAGTTAGTAAATATAAATAATTGTTTGCTCAGGATTAAGGTATTATGTACGACAATCTTTTAATATTTTATTTGTATGGTCTATTCCACAAACAAATATTGATGGTCCAGTCAATATATCAAAATATATCCTTAATTTTATTACCAAAGTCAAAGACAGACTTCAATAAAATTAAGACGATCTTCCAAAATAAATTGCCCAAATTTATCTTAGATCGCGGATAATTTATTTCGAACTAAATTATAAACCAAGTCTTTCTGTGTTTAACAAATAAACACTTGATTTATAATATCTAAATAATTTGTGGACAAACGGGCTCATACATAATTTATACATACAAATATATAAAAACATACTTTATTTAATTTCAAAAAATACAACCATTGTATTTACTCGATGGGCATATCTAACAAAAATTCCCCCACTTGTCCTAGAGTAAATGGGACATGTCAAAAATACTCATACTTTCTATATGACTTCCAAAAACATTTACAGGTAAACTTTTAGTAAAAGGATCAGCAAGATTTTCAGCAGAAGAAATCTTGCACACTTCTACATCTCCACGTTGAACAATCTCCCTAAGTAGGTGATATTTACGTTCAATGTGTTTACCACGTTGATGGCTGCGTGGTTCTTTTGCATTTGCCATTTGCACCACTTGTTGTCACGAGTACAAACTAATGGCTTGAGATGCAGAAGGAACCACTTCAAGTTCTATCAAGAACTTCTTCAACCATCTTGCCTCTTTAGTTGCTTCACAAGCTGCCACATATTCGACTTCTATTGTAGAGTCGGCAATACAAGATTGTCCGATACTTCTCCACACAAGCTGCACCACCACCTAAGGTGAAAACGAGCCTGAGGTGGACTTGCGAAGATCTCTATCGGCTTGAAAATCGAGAATCGGTGTAACCTATAGGTACCAATTACGGAGTGAGTAAACTAGCATATATCCTCGAGTTCTACGAAGATACTTGAATATATGCTTGAGCTAGCTATCCGGTGTTCCGGTCCTGGGTTTGGTCGATATCTCTCGACCATCCCAACGGCATGGCAAATGTACGGACGAGTACAAAGCATAGCATACATGAGACTTCCTACAGCTGATGCATAAGGAACTCGTTTCATGTACTCAACCTCATTAGGAGTTTTAGGACTATGCTTCTAAGATAACTGAATTCCATGTCTGAAAGGCAATTGACCTTTCTTGGGATTTTGCATAGAAAATCTCGTCAGTATTTTGTCAATATATGAAGCTTGAGATAAAGCTATCATGTACTGTTCTTTCTATCCCGAAGGATCCGAATGCCAGAACATATCTTGCTTCTCCCAAGTCCTTCATATCAAATTGTTTACCTAACCAACTTTTCACCAATGTTAATGTTCTAACATCATTTCCAATGAGAAAGATGTCATCAACATACAGTATGAGAAAAATCACCTTACCATCTATAATTCTCTTATAGACACAAGGTTCATCAGGATGCTAGATCAAAACCATAAGTTTTAATGGCTTGATCAAATCTAATATTCCAAGATCTAGACGCTTGTTTAAGCCCATATAAGGACCTATTCAACTTACAAACTTTTGTTCTTGACCTTCCTGGATAAAACCATCTGGCTGTACCATATAGATACATTCGTCAAGATTTCCATTAAGGAAAGCTGTCTTGACGTCCATTTGCCATACTTCATAGTCGAAGTGAGTTGCAATGGATAAGAGGATTATTATAGACTTTAGCATGGCCACAGGCGAGAAAGTTTCCTCATAGTCAATACCTTCTCGTTGGGTATAACCCTTAGCAACCAATCTTGCTTTGAAAGTTTCCACTTTCCCGTCTACTCCTCTCTTTCTTTTGTAGACCCATTTACACCCAATAGGTTTTACCCCATTAGGCGAGTCCACAAGATCCCGAGACGGAGTTAGTGTACATGGATTTCATTTCGAATCCATTGCACTCTTCCAATGGTCTGCGTCTACGTCCTCTACGACTTCTTTATACGTAGTGGGGTCCTCTTCTTCCTCAAAAGAGACTGCTTGAAAAGCTTCTCCATAGAGTAAGTATCTAGAGGGACGTCGAATGACTCTCCCACTACGTCTAAGCTGTGGAGGTTCCTGGATGATTGGACTTTCCTCCTCCTCGTTGACTGGAACTAGATCTGCTGATTCCTCAACGACTGGATTTTGAACAGGGGCAGGAGATTCTTCCACTCTATGTCCCGAAGAGTCAGTGGGTCTAGAAGGTGTAACATCTATTTCTCTCCCACTTGGAATACGGCATGTTAAGCGGCATAGATACGAATCCTCCACGTGAATCTTGAGTATGGGTCTCGGTAACCATTTGCTTAGGATTATGTCCCTTGGTTTCTTCCAAAATAACCCTACTCTTAGATCCTCGTTCTTCTATGTACTTGTCCTCTAAGAAAATTGCATTTGTGCTTACAAATATTTTCTTATCTTGAGGACTATAGAAGTAGTATCCCCTTGTTCCTTTTGGATATCCAACAAACAGGACATAAATTTGATCGTGATTCCATTTTATCCATCTTTCCCTTTAGCACATATGCGGGACAACCCCAAATCCGGATGTGCGTCAAATTAGGCTTCCGCCCATTCCACAATTCCAATGGAGTCTTAGGGACGAGACTTTGATGGAACCATATTCAATATGTATGTCGCGGTTTGTATAGCATACCCCCAAAATGATGTCTTGAGTGTAGAGAAGCCTAGCATTGTTACGACCATGTCTAACAAGGTCTGTTTCTCCTTTACTGCCACTCCATTTTGTTGAGGAGTGCCAGTGCACTTAGTTGAGATAAAATCCCATTTTACGATAAGTAAGATCTAAAGTCATGGGATAGATATTCTCTACCTCGATCTGATCGAAGTGTCTTAATGTTCTTTCCTAACTGCTTCTCAGTCTCAGCCTTAAATTCTTTGAATTTTTCTAAGGCATTAGACTTATGAGTCATTAGGTAAACATATCCATATCTTGAGTAATCATCCGTAAAAGTAATGAAATACTCATACCCACCTCTAGCTTGGACACTAATTGGTCCACATACATCGAGTGCACTAATTCTAAGACTTCCTTTACTCTATTTCCTTTGGAAGGAAATGATCTTTTAGTCATTTTACCTTCCAAACAAGATTCGCAAACTTGAAGAGGTTCTACCTTTAAGTCACTTAAAGGACCTTCTTTTACAAGTCTTTGAATCCTATTTAGATTGATGTGACCAAGTCTAAGATGCCATAGGAGAGTCTCATTAGTAGGAGATAACTTAATGCGTTTATTAGTTTCAGTATGATATAATGAACTGTTGGTAGGTTTCAAAACATACAGATCATTATTTAAATTTCCACGACATATCAAAGAGTTATTCAAAAATATCTCTACTGAAAATTTATAAAATTTAACAGAATATTTTTGTTTGAATAACAAAGAAACCGAAATCAAATTTCGATAAATGTCGGGAACATAAAAACAATCTTTCAAAACCAAATGTTTATTATCAAAATAAAGATAAACATCTCCAACGACTCTTGCGAGATATCAGCGATCATGTGCCAACCCTTAGAGTATGCTCTCCTTCATTGAGATGTCTGGTTACTTGGAACCCCTGCAATGAATTGCAAACATGGTTAGTGGCTCCAGAATCTACTATCCAAGTATTTGTAGAATCAACCACTAAACAAGTTTCAATGTAGGATAACTCACCGAGTACCTTGCTTGCGTTTAGCTAAGTAATGCGGGCACTTGTGACTTCCAATGTCCCTTTTGCTTACAGTGGAAACATTTGCCTTTAGGCTTTTCATCCACTCTTGCTTTCTTAACCTGCTGCTTAGGCCCTTTATTATTATTCTGCTTCCTCTTATTTCCTCCTTTGCCCTTAGGCTTGGAAGAGGAAGATCCAGCATGAGATAAAACAAGAGCGTTGCCACTTCCCACTTTTAGGGTAGCCTCGGCGCTCTCAAGCTCCTTCATTAACTCTGTAAGAGACATCTCCATCTTGTTCATGTTATAATTAACTTTGAACTGTGAAAACATCTCTGGAAGAGTATTATGTATGACCACTTTCTCCCCTTTTCTTTTTAATTAAAGGGAGTGGCTTGCAGATGGGCCAATCTGCTGGCCCAAGGCCAGCCCAACTGACAAGCACTTGCTGACTGATCCGTCGGCCCAAGGCCGGTCCCAATGACAAGCAAAGCTGCCTTGATGGCTTGCTGGCCCAAGGCCATACCACAATCACAGATTCGCAGACGTGTTGTGCGCAATTGTCTTCTTCATCCACCAAGGTGCAATTCCTCTTCAGTCCGCCAATTACAATTATTTTTATTTTTATTTTATAGTTTTTACTATTTAATTTAGTTGAATTATATATCATTCATGTTAACATGCCATATAGTTTGCATTAACACCGCTCTAGGTACTATTTAGTTATGCATAAATAAATTAATATTTTTATTAATTTATTAATTAAAAAAAATTAAGTGTGAGTTGGTTAATTTTAATTAACCTTTGGCCTCCCCTATTAGCCTATTAGTAAAATTAACATTTGCTTCGTGCCATTTTAAATGGTCTCCCTATAGGAAGGCTACGTTTTATTGGTTACTAGATTGTGCATCAAAATTTTAATTATTTTTTAAGTTTAATTCATTCATAATTACCCTATAGGTGATGTGATTGGATTGGAAACTTTATAAAATAAAATAAATTTTGAATATAGGGGTTACACTTAAATCAAAGACATTATAAGGACTTCCTATAGAATATCCAAATAATATCTATGATGGCCAAAATATTAATAACACTAAAATTAATATTGCGTTTTGATGCAAGATATATTAATTTTAGTGGGATAATCCAGGCTTAACTATAAGTTATATTGTTATCTCCTATAGAGGTGCATATTACTTTGGAGTTTTAGGTTGTGGATCTTGACCTAACTATAAGTTACATTGTTATCTCCTATAGAGGTACATGTTCTTGTAGAGTTTTAGGTTGTCATATTTTGATAGTAGTTTCTATTACTACTTAAAATATTATCATATTGATCATGCATCTTACCATTTTATATTGATCATGCATCATGATATGATAAATGGCTCATATGTTTTATTTTATTTAATTTCAGAAAAATGACTTCCAACACTTTATCCCAAATTTTAACAAAGAACCAAGCTGGTTGGAGAAAACTTTATTGATTGGAAAAGGAACCTCATAATTGTACTCACTGCTTGAGAAGCTCAAATATGTGCTAAGCTGAACCGTGTCTGCTAAGCCTACTTGAACAGTCCACGCGCGAACAAAAGGAGGCTTATGATAAGTGGTTGAGTTCGATGAGATGGCTCGTTGCTACATTTTGGGATCTATCTCAAATGTGTTGCGGCAGAAACATGAGAACATGACAACCGCTACGAGACATCATGAGAAGCCTCCGGCAAATGTTTGAGCACAAAGGACGTCGAGCCAGTCAAGCGGCAATGAGGCGCATAATGAATATGCGCATGAAACACTGGAACGCCCGTGAGAGATCATATGTTAGAATTGATCGCTCGGTTTAACGTGGCGAGAGGTCTTAGGGGCTGAAATTAAGCACTGAGACTCGAGGTTGACATGGCTCTAGAAACTCTTCCGAGAGATGTTTTCACGGTTCAAAGTTAATTATAACATGAACAAGATGGAGATGTCTCTTACGAGTTAATGAAGGAGCTTGAGAGCGCCGAGGCTACCCTAAAAGTGGGAAGTGGCAACGCTCTTGTTTTATCTCATCTTTGGATCTTCCTCTTCCAAGCCTAAGGGCAAAGGAGGAAATAAGAGGAAGCGAGAATAATAATAAAGGGCCTAAGCGACGGGTTAAGAAAGCAAGAGTGGATGAAAAGCCTAAAGACAAATGTTTCCACTTGTAAGCAAAAGGGACATTGGAAGTCACGGTGCCCAGATTACTTAGCTAAACGCAAGCAAGGTGCTGGTGAGTTATCCTACATTGAAACTTGTTTAGTGGTTGATTCTACAAATACTTGGATAGTAGATTACGGAGCCACTAACCATGTTTGCAATTCATTGCGAGGGTTCCAAGTAACCGAGACATCTCAATGAAGGAGAGCATACTCTAAGGGTTGGCACAGGATCGGTGATATCTGCAAGAAGTTGTTGGAGATGTTTATCTTTATTTTGATAATAAACATTTGGTTTTGAAAGATTGTTTTTATGTTCCCGACATTTATCGAAATTTGATTTCGGTTTCTTTGTTATTCAAACAAAAATATTCTGTTAAATTTTATAAATTTTCAGTAGAGATATTTTTGAATAACTCTTTGATATGTCGTGGAAATTTAAATAATGATCTGTATGTTTTGAAACCTACCAACGAGTTCATTATATCATACTTGAAACTAATAAACGCATTAAGTTATCTCCTACTAATGAGACTCTCCTATGGCATCTTAGACTTGGTCACATCAATCTAAATAGGATTCAAAGACTTGTAAAAGAAGGTCCTTTAAGTGACTTAAAGGTAGAACCTCTTCAAGTTTGCGAATCTTGTTTGGAAGGTAAAATGACCAAAAGATCATTTCCTTCCAAAGGAAATAGAGTAAAGGAAGTCTTAGAATTAGTGCACTACGATGTATGTGGACCAATTAGTGTCCAAGCTAGAGGTGGGTATGAGTATTTCATTACTTTTACGGATGATTACTCAAGATATGGATATGTTTACCTAATGACTCATAAGTCTGATGCCTTAGAAAAATTCAAAGAATTTAAGGCTGAGACTGAGAAGCAGTTAGGAAAGAACATTAAGACACTTCGATCAGATCGAGGTGGAGAATATCTATCCCATGACTTTAGATCTTACTTATCGAGAAAATGGGATTTTATCTCAACTAAGTGCACCTGGCACTCCTCAACAAAATGGAGTGGCAGAAAGGAGAAACAGGACCTTGTTAGACATGGTCAGAACAATGCTAGGCTTCTTTACACTCAGTACATCATTTTGGGGGTATTCTATACAAACTGCGACATACATATTGAATATGGTTCCATCAAAGTCTGTCCCTAAGACTCCATTGGAATTGTGGAATGGGCGGAAGCCTAATTTGACGCACATCCGGATTTGGGGTTGTCCTGCATATGTGCTAAAGGGAAAGATGGATAAAATGGAATCACGATCAAATTTATGTCTGTTTTGTTGGATTCTAAAAGGGATTAGGGGATACTACTTCTATAGTCCTCAAGATAAGAAAATATTTGTAAGCACAAATGCAATTTTCTTAGAGGACAAGTACATAGAAGAACGAGGATCTAAGAGTAGGGTTATTTTGCTCCTCGAGATTCTCATATAAGAAAGCAGTTTTCATGTCATGTTACTCTAACTCAAGATGGAACGCACTGACCATGGTAAGGAGAACACAAATGGTCTTATACTTTACAATTGGTGAGAATATTTTATGATATCAATTTCCTCCTTTAGTTGAAAACCCTTTGCCACAATGTTTATCTTCAACCTAATTGGTTCAACCATAAGACTGTCTTCTTTTCTTCTTAGACACCGATTTTTATTCCACCGGTTTCACACTGTTTGGTAATGATATGATGTCCCACATTTTATTCTTTGCGAGAAACTACATCTCTCATTCATACCAATCAACAATTCTACTACCTTTTTACTTTGTATTGCCTCTTTATATGATCATGGCTCATCAAAATCAATATTCTTGACTACTATCAAAGTACATGCAATAGAGTTAGTACTAATAATATCAATACAATGTGCATACCATGGAAGCTTTCTAATTTCCCTTCTTACTTTCCTTGCTATTATAATATCTGCTTGTTACTCTTGCATGTTATTGGACTATTCTACAAAATTTACTGTCATCCTCTTTGCAATTTCAATCTCAAACTCTACCTTCTGATTGGTGCCCTAATTTTTATTATCTACAAGATCTCCAAGTTCCTCTTTCTATCCAAAGATAGCACACTCATTAAAGGTAACATCTATAGTAATAATAAAATTTGAAGTTCTATCCTTCCTTAGTACACCATAATTCATAGCCCTTAACTCCAATAGCATACCCTAAAAATATGCATTTCATTAAAATTAGCTCCAATTTACCATCATTAACATGAGTATAAACAGAACAACCAAATATACAAAAGCCGGAATACTCAAATGGAGAATCAAAAGCCAGAATAATCAAATAGAGAATCAAACCATATCTTTTGAGGAGTCTTAAAAATCAATTGCAATTGATGGAGATTTATTCACCAGATAACAGATAATATCAACTGTTGTTTTGGAAATCTAATATTTAATTACATGAATCAAACATATTTTTAAAGTGGTTGGTTCATGTATTATGCAACTTTATTATGTTGTAGTGTATGTCGTATAGTGCTTTTTCACTATACCTTTAGTCTTGCAGAACTCATCCAATTGTGTATTTCAAAAATTCTAACCCATTACTTGTTCTGGGTGTCTTTACTTATTTTCCAGTCTGTTTTTCTACTATTGTTTTCCATTCCTTAAATTGCCTAAATAACTCATTATTTGATGTTAGAAAATATACCCAAACTTTGTTAGAATAGTTGTCAATGATAGTAATAAAATGCCTGCATCGACCTTGAATTTTAACTGGGAAGAGACCCCACAAATCTAAATGAATATACTCAAAGACACTAGTAGCAGTGCACATACCAAAACTGAACTTAAACTTTCACTATTTGCCTATAACACAAGTCTCACAAAATTTTATTTTTTCTATTTCAACCCCATCTAAGAAATCCTATTTGCTCAATATTACAAACTACTCACTCAAATGACTGAATTTGCAATGTCATTATTTTGTACAATTATCATACTACTACTCTAAAGAAGAAGAGATTACCATCATTCCCATCACTAAATTTCCAATCAAGTTATAAATTTTATGCTGCAATTTACCTAGCATTATTGTCTAAGCACCCTTTGAAATTTTAATCTACTTATATCCATCAAAATAGTTGTATGCCTATTTAATAAGAGCACCTAATCAATTTTTTTCATAAGTTAGGAATATACCAATTATCAAGTGTTCTTACCATCCCATCACACATTTTAATTTGCACAAAACCATTGCCCTTGATACTAAGTTCCATATCGTCATCTAATTTCACATTGCCATTGCACTCCTTAAAAGAAGTAAATAAATTCTTCAAAAATGTCATGTGATAAGATGCATCAATGTCCATGACTCATGTATTTACAAAATTAGAAGTACTAATAGTCAAAACATCACTATTTTCTCCTTCATCAGAACTGTTCTGAACTGCATCTAAGGTGTCTTGAACCATAACTACACTATGGTTCAAGAACTTGGCACTTATCTACAAAAATGCACTGCCTTTGACACTATATTCCTTATCGTCATCCAATTTCACACTGCCATTCCACTCCTTAAAAGAAGTAAATAAATTCTTCAAAAAAGTTATATGATCAGATGTACCAATGTCCACGACTTAAGTATTTACAAAATTGGAAGTACTAATAGTCAAAATATCATTGTTTTTTCCTTCATTAGAACTATCCTAAAATACATCTGAGTTGTCTTGAACTATAGCTGCACTAGCATTGCCATTTGATTCATTCTTTTTGTTTCCCTTCTTCTATTGTGCACATTCTTGTTTGATGTGCCTGTTTTCTTTATAGTGAAAACATAAGGGTCTTCCAACCTCGATTTTGAAAGTAACTTACTCCTACTTGCACAATCAATTTCTTTGTTTATGTCCGTACTAACAGCCAAAATTGTGCCCAATCCATCTTTATTGGAACTATAGAAACATTTCTTTTTAATTCCTCAGACCTCATGGCATCTATCACATCGCTAAGAGAAATACTATCTCTATCATGCAGTATAGGATCAACAAAATTCTCATATGAATTAGACAAAGAATACAAAAGAATGATAATTTGATCCTCATCATCAATTGTAACTCTAACATCTTGTAAGTCTAAGATGATTTAATTAAAATTGTCAAGATAATCTTTTACTTGCATATTTTTTTACATTTGCAAGGTATACAAACACCATTTTTTTATATAGTTGTTCAAATAGAAATTTCTTTTGGAACTTATTTTCTAACTTTTTTCATAATCTTACAGCAATTATTTCATAGACTACCTCTCGCTAGACTTTGTCAACCACACTCAATAAAATCACACAATATGCCTTTGCTAAAATCTCAACTTTCTCCACTACTTTTAATCTCTCAGGTAATTTTTTTTCTCCTTCTAATGCTGGCACACATCCCTGCTAAAGCATAAAAGCCTTATCTTTACCTTTCACAAAATAAAATCGTTTGATTCATCGAATTTATTAATATCAAATTTCATCCTAATTAGGAAATAGAACTCTAGATGTTCAAATTTGAATAGAAAATTCTAAGTACCCAATTCTAATACCAGCTGTTGTATATAGCAGTAATAATAAAAGGAATTAAAAATAAAAAAAATAAAAAATACACAAAATTTATGTTATTCAATTAGTGCGACTTCATTCTACAAACAAGGAAAAATGTTTTTTTTTTTTTCTGAAGAACAGTTACAGAGAGAGTGTATATATAATATCAAATTCTAAAATCGCATATTTATACCATAACCTAAACTAAAAGTTTATCCAAGCCTTCCACTACAGCCACATACCTTATTGAAAATTCTTCTCAGGTTAAGCTTTAAAAATTTTAGGTTGGGTTACAATTCCAGTCAGCCCATAAATAATTCAAAACAACCAATAGTTATATTAAATTAATGTAGAAAAATATAAACACAAATCATATCCTTTTCTTTTCTTTCCTTATCTTCCCTTCTTTAAATATTTTATTTAACCTTTTTCTTTATTTTTCTCCATTTAACCTTTTTTTTTAAATTTTTTTCCATATCTAACCAAATATCATAAATAATTAATATTTTCCTCTCTTCTTCTCCCTTTCCCTTTTAATAAATTCATTGTCAATATCATTAAATACATCTTTATCAATCTAAGTGACTAAACAATCATTTACCTAAGAATTTTTTATTCATTACCCGGTGTTCTTCACAATCTTCACGGCAGAAAAAAAAAAAGAAAAGAAAAAACACTTTTCCGAAGTTGTTGTAGCCACTGGTAAAAACTAATTCTAACTTAATTAGTAAATATATTTCTGGATAAACAAGATGCTTCCCATTTCAACTAGTTTCTCAACTAAACTACTAATGCATCTTAAAAGTACAAAACACATCACTGCTTTGCATATCCAGAATAGATGTCTCCAATTTATTATAAAAAAAAAAAAATCATACCAATGGAAGAGAAATCATATGGATAAAACTTCACAAACTAAATCTATTCTTGCCAACCGTATAAAATGAGTTATCTAGAACAAAACATGCCAATCAAAGAAGCAATTCAGTATTTGTTTCAAAATTTGGACCCAATCTTCTTTTTTTAAATTAAAACATTACCTTTACTTGCTTTCTTACTTGTTAGGAAGTTGACTTTTTAAATGTTTTAATAACAATAAAAAGGTAAGCGGGGTTTTAGAAAAGAATTAATACACCTTCAGAAGTATTATTAATATATACCTCTATATAATTTTTTTCAAATCTAGAAGGAGCTTATGCAACCACTAAAATGAACTTGGCTTAATTTGTTATAGCACTTCATAGACTATTTTTTTTCCTTGTAGCTAATCCGTGGTGATATTGTTTGTGAGGTAAGGTTTAGGATTTTGTAGGGGTGGCAATCGTGTTGTGTTCGGGTTGGCGGGTCGTGTCAACTTGAGATAATTATACTTGACAGGTCAATCCGAACACGACCCGATTAATAAACGTGTCGTGTCGTGTCAACCCATTTATTTTCTGTCGTGTTCGTGTTATAAAATGGGTTGACACGACATGACACGATTAGACATAAAAATTAAATAGATAATTATTAAATTCGTCAACCTGAATACCTACTAAACCCACCAATCTGTACACCATTACACAAAAAATTTTAAAAAATCAAATCAAATCATATAAAATTAAAAAACTAATAAAACAGTTCGTAAAGTCATAAATAACTAATAAAATAACAAACCATCCCACTAAATATCTAGAGATCTTAATAAATTCATAAGATTTAATCTTAAAAATCTAAACAAATGTAATTTTGCAATAAAATTGGATTATTCAAGAAATTATTTTCTCTAGATATTTAGAACAATAATTTTGTCGTAGCATGCCAGGAATTTTAAAGAGTAAATGGAGAGCAAAAAACGAGCACAAAAGGAAGGCTTGTCTTTGTAGGGTGTAATTCAAATTGTCTTTGTCTCAATGTCAGAAATAGCATAGTATACGAACTGGTCAATCGATACTGAGTGAACCTTACCCTTTGATAAATGCACCACACGAGCTTCTTTTCATTCTATATTCGATTCGGCCTGTAGACATATTACATACGTTATTTCCTAAAGGTCCAACATTTCCCTTTAGACTCGCGTAAGGTCGTTGCTTACCAACTCGTAATAATAATATTATTATAAACACTAAATAATAATTAATTAAGAATGATTCATTTATTATATATCAAGCAAATAACTACATTAACATCGTTTATTTTCTTTAAGATGTCTCATATAATTAAATAAAATAGACACACAAATAATTTAATTAATTCATATAATAAAATTTAATTCAATTAATTCATGTAAAAAATTAAATTATCTAATTTTCTATAGTAAAATTTGTAGGGTATTACAAAAAGTATTAAATATAAATATTAAAAAAAGTTAAACGGGTTCGCGAGTTGAAACGGGTTAAAATAAGTTGAACCCGTTTATGACCTATATATGTTTAAAGTTAAACGGGTCGACCTGTTTCGATCCAAATCTGTGAAACTCCAATCTTAACCCGTTATAATCGTATCGTGTTCAATATTACCACCCTAGGATTTTGCAACGGGAGTTGAAAGGTTCACAATAGTAGACCTGACTCACAGCTTAGGAAGTTTTGGTGAAGTTTTTTCACAATGCAACGGGGAACATATGTACGGAACGGTTGAAGAGTTTGGAGCTATATCCAGGCTGTGGCTGTCTTAAGGTAATTAAGGTAATCACCTAAGGCCTCAAGTTTTGTACTTAGCCTTTTTTTTGTTTTTTTTTGGGGAGAGATGGGGGATCTATATCGTCAAGTTACGTCATAAAGAGTTAAAAAAGAATGGAAAAAAAGAAAGACCTACGTATAAAAATATTAGAACAAGCCCACTACTCTCTATAAAAATTATTTTTATAAAGATTCAAAGGAAAAAAACGAACACACAGAAAAACAGAGAAGAGGGGACTCTTCTTTGATTTGGTATGATATTTTTCTGCAGCTTCTGTAGATTTTTTGTAATTATATATTCTTTATTTTAAAAAAAATAAAGAAGAGAACTTTTTTTTTTTTAATCGTTTGATACTTTATGAGACAGATATAAAAAAACGTTTAAAAGAATAGCTTCTTTATCAGTTATCTTTACAATTCATTAATTCCTTATTTCAAAATTCTCTCTTTGAGTCACCATCCTATCATTTTTGCTTCTATCATACCATTATTGGATTGGAAATTGGTCTGTTTTTGTAAAATACCACATGAAGCTACTAAATGGTGTAATCCACTATAGAGAGTAAAATGTTAGAAAATCTGAATTATAAAGTTATAATAATTAAGTTGGATAAATAAATTAAGAAATCAGAATATAAGACCTTACTAAAAGTTTCATTTAAAGCTCCCGAATTTTTAAACACAGCTCTGAGCTATATAGAGGAAGAATGGTGGAATTCAAGGCAATTTGAATTGCCAACCTCAAAACATTACTTACTCAGCTAAGGTAATACTAGCTAGATTCTTGCTATGATCTACTTTTTTGAAACTGACTTTGTATTGTGGTGTTTTCTTTGATTGATGATTTTGTGTCCTCCATTGAAATTTTTCCTTGCTGTCTAGGTTAGCATGTTTCAATGTAGTCCTTATTCAAAATGGATGCAACCCTCAACTAAATAACAGAAACTTTCTAGCCAAACTTGGACAGAAGCCTCTATAGAGATACTTTGATGTAATCATCAATAGAAGGGGAAAAAGTGTGTGGTAGAAATATAAATAGAAATACAAATATTTAATTTTGGACTGGAGTATATAAAAGAAAACGGACTGACTTTTTCCCCCCCATCTTGTCGACAGCTTCATCATTTATTCAAACATTATCAGCTATGGACCCCAATGCATATTTATAATCCAGTGATTGAATATCACGATAGAATTAGTATGTCAGACAAGGAGGGGGAAAAAAATGGCAAACTCCTTGTCCTATATCCTCATGGCATGAACATATGATTTCACATCGAGTTTACTAGAAAAATATCCCATTAAATAATCTGCCACAGTAATCCTTTTACTGATCATACACATATCTGCGTGAAAAGCTCCCATAGCAGCAATTTTTTTTTTTTTAAATTTTGAATTTAGATTCTCACCGAATCAAGATGTGACTTGCCAAAAAGTTGGCGAGATAAGTATCCTCTGAAATAATCTGCGACACCATTTCTTTTGAATTTTGCAGGTGTTTTAGGAGTAATGAGGCTTGGAGCTGGACCAAAATCACCATCTAGTTTCGGGGAAAGAAATGTTGCAATTGATAGCCTTTCCTTGTCTTTGTTTACTGTTGCTCGATGCTCAACGCTCTTGTAATTGCCATTTGTCACAACCTGAAAAATCAGCAAAAGCAATCAGAAAGGTAGCAACGAAGAAACAAAACTCATTAGTCGCATTTCAATGCCTGAGGGCACGAGGCTTAACATAGATGCTCGTGTCCTCGTTGGCGGGGGGAAGACACTAGATTACTCGATTTTTGTTAGTTTTACCTCGAGAATATCTCCAATGTTGACAAGGAAAGCATTGGGAAGTGGAACAACTGGAATCCAAGCTCCATCTTTTCTTATTTGGAGACCTTCTGTTTCACCGAGTTGAAGCAAAATGGTAAGGCCAGCAGCATCAGAGTGAGGCGAGAGCCCAATGACCAGCTCTGGTTGGGGGCAGGGGGGATAGTAATTCATTCTCATTGCTTGCATCCCTACTTCAAAAAGCTCATTCATATCTTCCAACTTCATACCCAAAGCTTTTGCCATTTGGTTAAGGATTTTCATGGCCAGGTTTTTCAGTTCAGACGAGTATTCTTCCAGAGCTTCTCTGCAGGCACAAAGCAAAATGGTTTGAACGTACGAAGAAACTGTGTTTATCCAACCCCAGACCCACACCCTAAGAAAACGGTAATAACGTATAGCCACCATTTCTGGCTCAAACCAACATTCATTCTGGGATTTCCTTTGTTTGCGGAAAATATTCTGGGATTTCCTTATGGTCCATTGGATATTTTAATCTTGTTGCAAGTGCCTGGAAAATTTGTCCAAGTCCATATTGCCAAAATACAAAATGTGATGGGAGAACGTCACTCGCTGCCTATAATACTCCAAAAGTACTTAGGCCCAAAACATTACTTTATGTAGTTGCCTAAAAATAGCCTTTTACTTTGTAAAAGCTAAGATCCAGTTTGATTCTCTCAATTGTTTACAATGCCAATAGGCCCAATGCAAGTCCCAAATGTGAGACAACTCATCTCATGATATTGGCCCTAATCCATGACAGGCCAATTTGCACTTGGTTAAATTATGGGCTTAGTCTGTTTGTGAAAGGCAAATTCTGCCACAATTTAAGACTGCAAAGATTTTGTACGTCCAATAAATGATCAATTAAAAGGGGTACATATAAATCATCCGGTGTTATAAAATTTTGACATATTAGAATAAAAGTTACACATAATAAATCTCTAACTATTATTTGTACAAAATATTTTTTAAACTTTTCTCTTTTTTTTCTTTTACAATTTTCTCTAACAATTCTTTCACAAAAATGATATATCTCAAACTTAGAGAAGAACTCTATTTATAGAGCTTTTATTAATGAAATTTATCATATTTCACTAATATGCATTTGTGGTGTCTCAACTAACTCTTAATGGTGGACATCCATATCCATTAATGAAATTAGTGGAGCTTCCACTAATTCACTAATAATTCACAACACTCCCCCTTAGATATCCATTACATAAAGAATATGTCTCGTTAAAACTTTACTAGATAAAAATTCAGTGAAAAAAAATCTAGTGAAGGAAAAAGAGTACACTATTCTATATCTCTACTTATTACTCCTCCTGATGAGATGATTTTTTTAAATCTTTGAATCGACGCATACCGATTTTATATCTCAACTTCTCAAATATTGTAGTCAGTAAAGTCTTCATAAAAATATCTGCAAGATTGTCACATGACCGAATTTGTAGCACATCAATTTCACCTTTCTTTTAGAATTCATAAGTAAAGAAGAATTTTGGTAAAATATATTTTACTAGATCTCCTTTAATATATCCTCTTCGTAATTGAGTTATGCAAGCTGCATTGTCTTTATGAAGAGGAGTTGGAATATGTCTTATCGATGATAATCCACAACTTTCTCGGATATAATGAATCACTGATATTAATCATACACATTCTCGACTTGCTTCATGAATGGCTATAATTTCAGCATGATTTAAAGAATTAACTGTTATAGATTGTTTTGTATAATGCCATGATATAGCAGTATTTTCATATGTAAATAGATAACCCGTTTGAGAACGTACTTTATGTGGATCAGATAAATAGCTAGCATCTACATAATCTATCAATGTTGGGCTGATTTTATTTGAATAAAATAATATGAGACCAATTGTACCTTGGAGATATCGAATGACTTGTTTAATTTTATTTGGTGAAGAACTAAATCTTGCTAATAAATTGACAACAAAAGCAATATCAGATCGTGTATTATAAGTAAGATACACCAATGCACCAATTAGACTGAGATATGGTACTTCAGGACCAAGGAGTTCCTCATCATCTTCTTGAGGTCGGAAAGGATCTTTATTCACTTCTAATGACCGGACGATCATTGAAATAGTCAATGAATGTGCTTTGTCCATGTAAAATCTTTTTAGAACTTTTGTTGTATATGTTGATTGATGAATAAATGTTTCACTTTCCAGATGTTCAATTTATAAATCAAGGCAAAATTTAGCTTTACCAAAATTTTTGATTTCGAATTCTCTTTTTATATAATCAATTGTTTCTTGGAGCTCTTCTAGAGTTCCAATAAGATTAATATCATCAACATATATAGCTAATATCACAAATTTAGAACTAAATTTTTTAATAAAAACACATGGACATACCTGATCATTTTTAAATCCCACTTTCAATAAATATTCACTAAAACGATTGAACCATATGCACCCAAATTGCTTCAAGCCATATAATAATTTCTGCAACTTGATTGAGTAATTTTCACGAGAATAATGTTTATATGCTTTGGGAATGCGAAATCCTTCGGGGATTTTCATGTAAAGATCATTTTTTAAATTTTCATACAAGTAAGCAGTGACAACATCTAATAGGCGAATATATATATTTTCATGTACTGCTAAACTGATAAGATATCGGAGTATAATAGCATCAACAATAAGAAAATAAGTTTCATCATAATCTTTGTGAAAAACCTTGAACTACTAACCGTGCTTTATATCATACGATTTCATTATTTTCATTGTGCTTTTGTACAAATATCCATTTTTAGCCAATAAGTTTTATGTCTTCCGGTGTTCGGACGGCAGGTCCGAAGACTGCACATTTTGTAAGTGCATTTAACTCTAATTGAATCGCATCTTTCCATTGTAGCCAATCTTTTCTATATCGACATTCATCAATTGATATTGGTCTAGGATCATCATTATTCTGTGTAACATTAAGAGATATATTGTATGCAAACATATTATCAATAACTGTTTCTATCAAATTCCAACTTTTACCAGAAGTGGTATAATTTATAGAAATTTCAGTGTTACTTTCATCAACTTTTGGTTCTTTGTCATCAGTTTTCTCTTGATCTTTATCATTCTTTTCTTCAATATCATCATCTGGATCATTTAATCATCTTTTCTTTCGAGAATTTTTATCTTTAGAACCAAGAGGTCGGCCATACTTCTAGCGTGCTATTGACTCAACAGTTATAGGTATAATCTTTTGTTCTGCTAGAACTTCAATTAGAATAAGAGCATTTATAGCTGAAATATGAAAATTTGTTACTTTTCTGGAGTCAACAAAAGCGTCTGGCATTTGATTTGCAATACTTTGCAAATGAATTATTTTTTAAATTTCAAGTTCACACGCGCTTGTACTCAATTAAGATAATTTAATGATATTGTCCAAGCAAGATCTTTCTTATGCTATTTATGTTTTCCCCCTAATTTAGAAAATAATGATTTATTAAAATGATAATCAGCAAATTGTTATGAATTATTGGAATCTCCATTAATTAGTGGAGGCTCCACTAATTATGGATTTATGTGAATTATTAGAAGATTTTTATGGATGTCCACCATTTAGTGGAGACACCATTAATTGAGATTAGTTGAAGATGATGTATGCCATGATGTATTTCACTAATTAGAGCTCTATAAATAGAGCTATTCTCTAAGCTTGTAATACACCATCATTTTGTGAAAGAAAGATTAGTGAAAGAAAGATTAGAGAAAGAATTGTGAGAGAAAGAAAGAGAGAAGTTTGAAGAGAAATTCTTGTGTAAAGAATAGTTAGAATTTTCTTAGTGTGTAGTGTGTAGATTTTATTCTAACACTACCCTAATTTTATAACACGTTATCAGCACGAGTCTCTACCGGTACAAAAGCCAGAAGACTAAGCACGAGTTTCTGCCGTTACCAAAGCCAGAAGACAGGTACGCATTTATTGATCTCTATGGCTAACATCGCAAAACTCGAATTTGTAACCCTTGATATTTCTGGAACAAATTATATGTCATGGGTTCTCGATGCGTAAATGCATCTAAATGTCGAAGGCCTTAGTGAAACTATTCAAGCAAATAATAGTGCATCTCGCACAACACAAGGCTAAAGCTTTGATTTTTATTCGTCGTCATCTCGATGAAAATTTGAAAATGGAATATCTTACCGAAAAAGATCCATATGGCCTGTGGGTAAATTTAAAAGAAAGATTTGACCACCTGAAGATGGTCGTACTACCTACTGCACGGTATAAATGGTTGCACCCGAGGTTGCAAGATTTTAAAACCGTGAATGAATATAGCTCCGCAATGTATAAAATTACATCTCAATTAAAATTATGCGGAGAAAAAGTGATCGATGAAGATATGTTGGAGAAGACATTCTCCACCTTTCATGCCTCGAATATTGTCCTGCAGCAACAATATCGAGAAAAGGGGTATACAAAATTTACAGATTTAATTACTGCCCTCCTCATTGCAGAGAAAAATAATGAGTTATTATTGAGAAATCATGAAGCCAGACCAACTGGCTCTACAACACTCCCAGAAGTGAATGCTGTTGGCTCCAGCAGAAGCCATCGTTATAGTCGTGGTCGTGGCCGTGGCCGTGGCCGTGGTCGTGGTTATGGTCGTAGTCACACTCGATATTTCCCTTATCACAGAGAAATACTGGCCACCTGAAGTGGAACAGAAAAGATAATAAGGGAAAAAGATATTTCCATTAATAATAAGCATCACATCTTTTATTCATAGCACTAGTGTTCATATGAACTTAATGATACATGCTTATAGTTGCTCTTTTGTAATTGAGCTGACAAATGTAAGATGAAGGTTTGTAATTGTTCTTTTTCAATATTTACATTAGAGGACGACAAACAATTAGTAATTATGGACTTCAACTCCTCTTTTTCGACATCCTCCTCCTTTTCTTTCCCTTTTGAGCCAGCATCGAGACTAGCAGCAGAAGTAGTCGTAAAATTACTGCGAAATGAGTCTTGAGATTTTATGATCTCCTTAAGTTTATTATATTTCTTATTATATTTGGCCTTGAAACATGCTTGTCTCAATTTCTGTGTTTGGTCCTCTAACTGCGTATTAGGACTTTCTTCCACCAACTGTTTTTCACATTCCAGTATCGCAATGGCTTCTTGTAATTTCTTCTCAGCCATATGTCCTCCTTCTTCTTTATTTTGCATATCCTGTAAATCGAAGTGATATCATCGGTTATTTACTTATAAATCTTTCATAGTTTCATACTTACAAATTATAAGTATGTATGAGAGAGAACCTGAACATTCTTGATTATGGTCTCCAAGCTCACCAATTTCCTGTGAGGCCATCGACGAATTCCTAACTCCCTACATCTTTTCTTGAGATGGGTTATGCCAATATTCAGTTCTTTGGCTGCGCTTTTGATTGGTAGGTAAAAGTACTCGCGAAATTGTTTCTCTTGATAGTGTCCTGGGAGTTATTGCCCTTCTTCTCTCTCTCGCCTCTTAATCATCTTCTTCTCCCCAGGAATTTTGTCTCGCAATAATATCTTGAACTTCGATATTATGCATTTCATGAGTACTTACTCCGACTTCGTTGCCAAGACCACTCATTATTTCTCCTAGAAAAAGAAAATAATATCGTAAAGGTAATACCATTCAAAATCCATGTTTAAATGTATAATAACTCGGAAACATATTATGGCTTTGTTCAAAATCCATTAGAGAGTAGAAAGGATCATGCACAAGCATATCCTCATTCAAAGGAATAGCATCAAGAAGATCAAGTATCAAAAGCAGCTCTCTTGTAGGGGCAGATCAACTTGGTCCAAAGCGGTATGTTCAAAACTTCCATCGATTTACATCAAAAACAAACCAAAAGAGAGTTTAATTTCATTATCAAGCACACTAAAAACAAATGGAAGCCATCAAAGGTATCTCACCCGAAATTAGGAGGAAGTGGTTGGTTTGGAAAGGAAAATATATCAAAATCTTCTCGCGTTCGAATTAGACGAAGCGGTTGGTTTGGAAAGGAAAACATATCAAAATCTTCTCGTGTTCGAATTAGGCAAAAGCGGTTGGTTTGGAAATGAAAATACATCAACATCTCGCTGCAGAAACTAAGTCAAAATTTGACCATGTCTCAAATGAATTACGAGTCTCCATATCTCGCTTTGTGATTTTTGTTTTTGATGTTTACTAATGACTCGATAACCGAGATATATATCGATACATATATATATATATATATATATATATCTCGTATGAAGAAGAAGAAGAGGTAGATGGTAGGTAGAGGGTCGGAGGAGAAGAAAAGACAAGAGAGGAAGATGAAAAGTCGGTACGGGAAGAGTGAAAAAAAAATAGATATTTTTCTTGGCATTTCCTGCTTGTCATCATTTTCTTATATTTATTTTCTTATTCTCTTATGAAATCATTATTCCCTAAATTAAGGGGAGAACAGAAACAAGACAAGAAAGATCGTGATTGGACAACATCATTAAATTATCTTGATCCGCATACAAGCGCATGTGAACTTGAAGTTCAAAAGATAATTCATTTGTAAAGCATTGCAAATCAAATGCCGTACGCTTTTGTTGACTCTAGAAGAGTAACAAAATCGCATATGCCGCCTATAAATGCTCTTATTCGAATTGAAGTTCCAAGCAGAACAAAATATTATACCTATAGCCGCTGAGTCAAAAGCACGCCGTAAGCGTGGCCGACCTCTTGGTTCTAAAGATAAAAATCCTCGAAAGAAAAGAGGATTAAATGATCCGAAGATCATATTGAAGAAAAGAATGATAAAGACCAAGAGAGAACTCGATGACAAAGAACCGTAAGTTGATGAAAGTAACACCGAAATTTCTATCAATTATACCACTTCCGGTAGAAGTTGGAATCGGATAGAAACTCGTTATTGATAATATATTTGCATACAATATATCTCTTGATGTTACACAGATAATGATGATCCCGAACCAATATCGCTTGATGAATGTCGGCATAGAAAAGATTGGTCTGCAATGGAAAGATGCGATTCAATCGGAGTTAAATGCACCGACAAAACGTGAAGTCTTCGGACTCGCAATCCGAACACCGTAAGGTGTAAAACCCGTTGGCTACAAATGGATATTTGTGCGAAAGCGCAATGAAAAGAGTGAAATCGTTCGATATAAAGCGCGATTAGTAGCCCAAGGTTTTTCACAAAGACCAGGTATTGATTATGATGAAACTTATTCTCCGTTGTTGATGCTATTACACTCCGATATATTATCGCTTGGCAAGACATGAAAAGATAGATATGCGCCTATTAGATGTTGTCACCGCTTACTTGTATGGAAATTTAGAAAATGATGTTTACATGAAAATCCCCGAAGGATTTCATATGCCCGAAGCATATAAACATTATCCTCGTGAAAATTACTCCATCAAGTTGCGTAAATCATTATATGGCCTGAAGCAACTGGGCGCATGTGGTTCACACGCCTTAGTGAATATTTATTGAAAGCGGGATTTAAAAATGACCAGGTATGTCCATGTGTTTTTATTAAGAAATCTGGTTCTAAATTTGTGATATTAGCTATATATGTTGATGATATTAATCTTATTGGAACTCCCGAAGAGCTCCAAGAAACAATTGATTATTTAAAAAGAGAATTCGAAATCAAGGATTTTGGTAAAACCAAATTTTGCCTTGGTTTACAAATTGAACATTTGGAGAGTGGAACATTTATTCATCAATCAACATATACAAAGAAAAGTGCTAAAAAGATTTTACATGGACAAAGCACATCCATTGAGTATTCCAATGATCGTGCGATCATTAAATGTGGATAAAGATCCTTTCCGACCTCAAGAAAATGATGAAGAACTCCTTGGTCCTGAAGTACCATATCTCAATGCAATTGGTGCATTGATGTATCTTGCTAATAACACACGGCCCGATATTGCTTTCATCGTCAATTTATTAGCAAGATTTAGTTCTTCACCAACACGACGACATTGGAATGGAATTAAACAAGTCCTTCGATATCTCCAAGGTACAATTGATCTCGGATTATTTTATTCAAATAAAACCAGTCCAACATTGATAGGTTATGCGAGATGTCGGTTATTTATCCGATCCACATAAAGCACGTTCTCAAACGGGCTATATATTTACATGTGGAAATACCGCTATATCATGGCGTTCTACGAAACAATCTATAGCAGCCTACTTCTTCAAATCATGCCGAAATTATAGCCATTCATGAAGCAAGTCGAGAATGTGTATGGCTAAGATCCATGATTCATTATATCCGAGAAAGTTGTGGATTATCATCAATCAAAGGTATTCCAACTCCTCTTTATGAAGACAATGCAGCTTGCATAGCTCAATTACGAGGAGGATATATTAAAGGAGATCGGACAAAACATATTTCACCAAAATTCTTCTTTACTCATGAACTCCGTAAGAAAGGTGAAATTGATGTGCTACAAATTCGGTCATGTGACAACCTCGCAGATATTTTCACGAAGACTTTACCGACGGCAACATTTGAAAAGTTGAGATATAAAATCGGTATGCGTCGGTTTAAAGATTTAAAGGAATCATCTCATCGTGGGAGTAATAAACATACATATAGAATAATGTACTCTTTTTCCTTCACTAGATTTTTTTCCCACCGGGTTTTTATCTAGTAAGGTTTTAACGAGGCATATTCTTTATGTATGGATGGACATCCAAGGGGAGTGTTATGAATTATTGGAATCTCCATTAATTAGTGGAGGCTCCACTAATTATGGATTTATGTGAATTATTAGAAGATTTTTATGGATGTCCACCATTTAGTGGAGACACCATTAATTGAGATTAGTTGAAGATGATGTATGCCATGATGTATTTCACTAATTAGAGCTCTATAAATAGAGCTATTCTCTAAGCTTGTAATACACCATCATTTTGTGAAAGAAAGATTAGTGAAAGAAAGATTAGAGAAAGAATTGTGAGAGAAAGAAAGAGAGAAGTTTGAAGAGAAATTCTTGTGCAAAGAATAGTTAGAATTTTCTTAGTGTGTAGTGTGCAGATTTTATTCTAACACTACCCTAATTTTATAACACAAATCTTGTTGTGAATACATCTCTTGTCAGGGGTTCAACATATATGATAATAGAGGGAGAATCATATCCAACGTATATCACCTTTCTTTTTTGAAGACCCATCTTTGTACGTTGGTTTGGTGCAATTGAAACATATACAGCACACCCAAAAATTCTTAAATGAGTAATATTTTGTTTTGAACCAAAAGCCAATTGCAAAGAAGAGAATTTATGATAATTAGTTAGCCTTATACGTACAAGTACTGTATCATGTAAAATAGTATGTTCCCATGCAGATGTTGGAAGATTTATTTTTATTAATAATTGTCTAATAATTAATTGTAATCTTTTAATAAAAAATTTAGCAAAACCATTTTGTATATGAACATGAGTTACAGGATGTTCAATATTAATCTCAATTGACATGCAATATGCATCAAAGGTATGTAATGAAAATTCACTAGCATTATCCAAACGGATATTTTTAATTTGATGGTTAGAAAATTGTGTTCGTAATTTAATTATTTGAGCAAGTAATCTCACAAACGTCAGGTTGCGAGTAGATAATAAACACACATGTGACCATTGGGATGATGCATCAATTAAGACCATAAAATATCTGAACGGTCCACATGGTGGATGAAAAGACCCACAAATGTCTCTATGAATCCGTTCAAGAAATATAAGACTTTCAATTCCTACTTTTACTGGTGATAGTCTAATAATTAATTTTCCTAGGGAACATGCAGCACATGAGAATTTTTCTGATATTAATATTTTTTTATTTTTTAATGAATGACCATGTGTATTCTCAATTATTCTTCTCATCATAATAAATCCCGAATGTTCTAATCAGTCATGTCAAATGCTAAAAGTAGTAGGATCAGTAAACTTTTAGTTTACTAGATGATGAATTTTACTTGTACATATTTTTGCAAAATATAGGCCAGTAAAAAAAGATGGTAGTTTTTCTAATACAGATTTCTTACCTAAATTATTTTGAATAATATAAAAATGCTCAATACTATTTTTCTCATTTGTTTCAACATGATACCTATTTTTACCGATATCTTTAAAACTCAATAACTTTCTTCTGGATTTTGAAAAAAATAATGCATTATCAATATTAATTATTGTTCCTTCAGGCAATAATATACTAGCTCTTCCAGAGCCTTCAATCATATTTGTATTACCGTTTATAATATAAATATTTATTTCTCCCATTTTGAGATAAAAAAAATATTTTTCATTTTTGAGTATGGTGTGTGTAATTCCATAATCAATAATACATACATCATCATTAATAATAGCCATCTAAACAAAAATATGTATATACAAACGTAAATATTATTAGAATATAATAAAAATTAAAAAATATCAGGGAAAGGCATTAGTTCTTCTAGACACTGCTATCACTAATTAAATGGTCTATTCTACCGTCTGAGTGTTCAAAAAAATCAGAAACATCCATATGGGTAATATTGATATTAAGATCTTCTAGATCAATATCATCATTGTCAACCTCATTCATTAGATGTTGAAAAAAATTTGTTTTAATATTTTTATTTTTTTCAGTGAAATTTAATATAATTTCACTAAATGCTTGGTCGTACGACAGTTACGTGACCAATGACCTTTCATGCCACATCTATAATACTTATCTTCATAATTTTCTTCCATTTCTTTTTCTTTTCCCTTATTATCTTTTCTTTTCCACTTCAGGTGGCCAGTATTTCTCACTGCTTGATTATTACTTTGATAAGAGAAATATCGAGCGTGTCTACAACCATAACCACGACCACGGCCACGGCTACGACTACGACTATGATGATGGCTTTTGCTGGAGCCAACAGCATTCACTTCTGAGAGTGCTGTTGAGCCAATTGGTTTGACTTCATGATTTCTTAATAATAACTCACTATTTTTCTCTACAATGAGGAGGACAGTAATTAAATCTATAAATTTTGTATACCATTTTTCTCGATATTATTGTTATAGGACAATATTCGAGAAAATGTCTCAATGGAGAATGTCTTCTCCAACATATCTTCATCAGTAACTTTTTCTCTACATAATTTTAATTGAGATGTAATTTTATACATAGCGGAGCTATATTCATTTATGGTTTTAAAATCTTGTAACTTCAGGTGCAACCATTTATACCGTGCAGTTGAGAGTACGACCATCTTCAGGTGGTCAAATCTTTCTTTTAAATTTATCCACAGGACATATGGATCTTTTTCGGTAAGATATTCCATTTTTAAATTTTCGTCGAGATGACGACGAATAAAAATTAAAACTTTGGCCATTTGTTGTGTAGATGCACTATTTTTTTCTTGAATAGTTTCACCTAGGCCTTCAACATTTAGATGCCTTTCTATATCGAGAACGCATGACATATAATTTTTTTCAGAATATCAAATGCTACAAATTCGAGTTTAGTAAGGTTAGCCATAAAGATCAATAAATGTGTACCTGTCTTCTGGCTTTTGTAACGGCAAAGACTCGTGCTTTAATCTTCTGGTTTTTGTAACGGTAGAGACTCATATTGATAACGTGTTATGAAATTTTGATAGTGTTAAAATAAAAGTTACACACAATAAATCTCTAACTATTATTTGCACAAGAATTTCTTTAAACTTCTCTCTTTCTTTTCTCTCGCAATTTTCTCTAATAATTCTTCCACAAAAATGGTATATCTCAACTTTGGAGAAGAGCTCCATTTATAGAACTCTTATTAGTGGAATTCATCATCTTCCACTAATATGCATTAGTGGTGTCTCCACTAACTCTTAATGGTGGACATCCATATTCACTAATGAAATTAGTAAAACTTTTCACTAATTCACTAATAATTCATAATATCCGGAAGTTAGTTCTATCCATTGTTTTTTGGATCAGACCGAATCGGTTGGTCGAATTACGAACCGGTACTTAAACCAGTTCAATCCTTAGTTTTAAACCGTTTTTTTTTTCTAAATATCGTACTAAATAATCTAAATTGTTTTAGACCGATTGGTTGAACCGATAAACTATTGAATTGATTGGTCCAATCGAATTAAATCGTTCTTTTTTAAAATTTTTTTTGGCCAAATAAAATAATATATTCATTAAAAAAATTAATTACACAAGGAGATTAAATAATCCATAATAATAGAGAAAAAATCAAAATTTCTTCTATTTCATTATTATACCTTTATAAATTTAAATTATAATATATTATTAGTCAATTTTATTTTTAATTTTTAAATTATAATATTACATATTGAATTGTGGTCTAATTACGATTGAATTATTAAATCGTAAATTAATAAATTTTTTCACTTGATATCTAGTCCAATTTTAAAAACATTGATTCTATCGTCACATTATCTCATGCACTAATTTTGATAATTGATTGACATGAGCCTAATAGATGATTAGACAGCGTTAGAGTAAGATGCGTAAAATGTCTTTATTGCCCATAAGGATTTGAAAACATTACACATGCTTTAGTTAACCGTATAACAACCATATATATATATATATATATATATATATATATATATATATATATATATATATTTCTTTAATGGAGTGAAAGGAAGATAAAAAATTAGAGAGATCAAAATTTTATTTGTGTCCCGGAAGCTGGAAAGGTAAAGATGCGCCGTTAGCAACTAGCGCAAGAAGAAATGACAAAATAGAAGACTTTGTTGTCTACTCTGGTTGACCAAAGAGAAAATAGGCCAAATGGCTGGATGAAATAAAAACGGTCACTTTTGTGTAGACTAATAGTTGACCAAAGGAGGAAATGACTGAAGAAAAAAAAAAAGACTAATATTATAAGAAGCTCAAAAGTATAATATATATATATATATATAATATAATTCATAATTTAATATATTAAAGATCTTAAGAAAAAAAGATTATATATATAAATATTTTATAATTTATAATTTAGTTTATTATTATTATTATTAAGGACTTTAGAAAAAAGGAGGCCTCAACTTGTGTCCGCTCCGCCCCCGTCTTTAAGCCGGTTTTTCATTTTATGAGAATGATGTAAACTTTAATACCCTTTCCTCCATATATAAGTGGCTTCATTTTCTTTTTAATTTATCTAAAAATAACTGTTTTCTCTCTAAATATAAATTATATTTAATTATTTTTTAAAATTTTACCCTTAACACGATTTTTTTATCAATTAATTAGTATTATAATTATCCAAACTGAAGCAATTTTAGCCAACAATGAAATCACGCTATCTTATAAAAATAATCAAATATGTAATTTAATAAAGTGATATGGGTAAAAAGAAAATTCTAAAACAAAGCGTGGGAAGAGAGAGACAAATGATATATATGCAAAGAGAGAGACATATATAATTATTACAGTGATGTAATTAAAAGAGTGGTGGGATTCAAATTAATGAGGTAAGAAAGATAAAAAAAATACTCTAAATGATATAATGTATATTTTAATTATTTTTATCATAGAATTTTACAGTTTTTTAATATACGTAATTTTTATAATTATGTCAATTATTTATAGACGGAAGAATAATTACTACTATATGCTCTAAAGGTGTATCCATTTGCATATTCATTTATAGAGCTTAATTAGATTGTACCTGAATGGAGCTGGAAGCTTGGGAAATAAGTGAGGTTTTCTCAATTGAGTTGGTTGCGTGACCAGGTAAAACATGTCTGCCCAATCAAGCTTTTGCTCCTCTGATATCACAAACGCCTGTCCATGTCCTTCTAAATCGCCTGCTTCTTGCTCAAATCTCTTCTTTTCCTCCATTGGCAGATCAAAGAATTCTTGAATCCCTAATTTCACCTTTTCCAATAATGAAGTACTCACCCCATGATTAATCAGCTGCATATGTTGGAAATAGTATGAAGTCACACACCGACACAGAAGAAAACAACCCACACCTGTAACAAGAGTGAATTACCTGGAAAAAGCCCCACCCTTTGCATGCAAAATGCAGCTTCTGAAGCTCTAAATTGATTAAATCATCTCCGGAGAGTAGGCGTTGCATGTCAAGGATTGGGATTGGGATTTCCCGTGAAGAAGAATCAGTGTAATTAGGTGGGAATTGAGGGTCTCGGTCAGGACGTATGTATCGAGGCGGAACCGATGCCGGGTTCTGCTTAGCCAACTCCTGGACTGAAGGGACTTTCAGAGAACCCCCTAGCTTTGTCTTGGCAGACTCCATGGCGTTGTGCTCTCGTTGACTGCAAGATCCGCCAGAGTAGTATAGTAGTAATTATTCTCCCCTTAGGGCAACAGCCACCGACTCGTAGGAAATTTTTCTGGGGAGACGCCTTTATGGACTATCAGCAGGACCAACGGAAACGTATGCTTGTGGCTCAATTGAACCCAATAAAAAATTTAAAACTTTCCTATACTATATTATAATTTTTTTATTTTTAGCTCACTTAGTAAAATAAAATATTATTTTAATTATAAATAATAAATAAAAAATAACTATCTAGCCCTCATAATTCCATCTGTGATCAGGCGTTCTTTCCATTGCTAATTTATTTTTTGGATCCTTATCTATAGGGGTATCCACTATTTGACTTTTTTTCAAATTTTTAAATTGAATCGAATGGAATTTAAGAATTTAGTTCAATTTTTAAGCTTTTCGATTCCATTTCATAATTTCTTGAAAATTTCGGTCCCAATTATCTTTGTCCTTCTTATCCAATTCTCCCAATTCTCAAATCCGACGGCAGCCTTTCTTTGTCCTTTTCTTCTCCCAATTCATTAGTATTGAGCTATTCTTAACCCACTCTCTTAGATCATATTATGTTACATTATTTTAGTTAGATTGTTTTTTAGTTATGATGCTCTTATTGAAAAATAATATTCAACATTTTCCTTTTTTATTAGATAGTTATGGACAAATTTCTTAAACAAAAACCTCTCTCTATATATATATATATTTAAAGAATATAATTGATGATGAAATTAATTTAGATAATTTTCCGTGATCGCGTCTTACATTGCATGAAAAAAAATTTAAATTATCATCTAAATAATATGATGGAATAAGAAGAGCATGTGTATTAAGGGAATGCGCTAATCTCATAATCATACATCTTTTCAAAAAAATATATATATAAAAAAGAACAATATCTCGAAGACTTAATCCTAATCTATTTAATTATATATTTATAATTTTTTAAGAAACTATAAACGTTATTTTAATTTGATAGTTTGAATACTAACTAAAAATAATATTAATTAATCCTAATTGTTCGGAGGTCTTGACTTTGCGCCAGACTGTTACATAAGTATATTGGTATATTCTAGTAATACTAGGTTAATTTACCCGTGCATTGCAAGGGATAATTTCAATAGTTTTGTCATTCTTTTTATATTCTTTTAGATCAAAATTGATATTTACTTGAATACTTTTAGGGTAAAATATATAAGCCATTCTTGAATTTTTTACAAATTTCAATTTTCACCTTTAAATTTTAAAATGTGTGATTTTAGATATCGAACTTTTAAAATATCTAAAAAATAATTCTTCTATCAATTAAAACTATTAAGTGCTTACGAAAATTCATTACATGACTTCCACATGACCTATTTTATAAGTATTTTCATTTACTCAACTCTCACAATGTGATGCCATCATTCTAATTCTTACAAAGTAACTTTTATATATGACAGGAAAAGACTATTGCGACTTTTGCGTCTCTCACTTCTCTTTTTAGATTTTTTTTTTTTTTTTGTAATTCACTTCTTCTTTCAAATTTATTCTTCTTTTTTGTAGAGATGTCAAAAAAATTACTATTAGTCTAGAACTGAATTGGTTTTTTTTTTCTTCTTCAATTTTTTGTCTTAATTTTGTTTATTAAAGGGTAAAATATGTTATTTTTGTTGTATGGTTAGATTTGAAAAAATGCGAAAGAGTAATCTCAAGATTATTGAATCGCATAAAATGTTTGAAGTTAAATCTTAAAATTTTTGTTAATAAATGAAGAAATTCGAAGAGCACAAAGCAAGATTAAAGTTGAAGAATAATATTATAGAAATAAAAAATGGGGGAATGAGAGCTAAACTCTGGTGTTTTTATATTATACTTGAGCTTTTTTTATTAAAAGGGGCCTTTTTTGGGTGTTTCAAAAGTTTAAAAGCTAAAATCACATATTTTAAAGTTCAAGGGTAGAAATAAAAATTTATAAAAGTTCAAAAGTGGTTAGCATATTTTACCCATGCTTTTATTATCAACAGAAATAATCTCCCTTTCTAATTCATCTTTAAGTTTAGACATAGCAACACTTTGAATGTTTTCTCTGACTGAACCATCTAGAGGTGTAGATATCGATTACATTTGCAACAATAAATTATGAAGCAAACTAAATCCAACATTAATTCCCGCAAAAAATAAAAAATGAAGAGAGGAAAATATTCCTTGATTATAACTCTAGAATAGCATGCCTATGTGAAACAAAAAACCTATATAATTTTTAAGTAACAAACGTATTATCCTAATATTTGTACACTATTCTCATCAATTATAGACCAAAACAAAATTAAGGAGACCAATTCCTCAATTTTCCCCTTTCTTACATCCTTCGTTGCTCACTAAAACATAAAGTGAGGTATAAAAATTTGCAGAGATGATTCATCAATTACAAATTAGAGCACCATAGACTTTAAGACAAAAAGGCAAAGCCAACACAAATGTCTACACCTCCTTGGATCTTCAAACCAAATCCTACCACAAACAAACTTATAAACATAATGCATATTGTCACAATGCCATGTTAACATGAGCATAGATAGAAGCTTATGTCCTTCTATTCCATACTACACCCCAAACTTTCATGGAATGTGCTCAAAGTATCTCAATGATCTCCTCAACATTTTTTGTGCAAGAAGCATGCTCTTTTCATTCTCAATGAACATGAAGACTCTGCTCCTTCCTTCAAATTGTTATCTTTTCGAAAGGCAGCCAATCCCCTCCTCATATAGATTCTTCCATCCTTAGTAGGCCACAGAGCTACTTCCCACTCTTTCCCAAACTAATCGACAAATAACAACACTTTCAGTTTCTTCTACATTATTTTCTTCACTATATTTGCCAGACGAGTCTGAAGAAAAACAAATAGATAGTGTAAGAAATAACATTATTCGCAAATATATAAACAACACCTGAAGAAAGAGCAACAATAAGGCAATTATATCATCACCACGCATTGAATGTTGAAAAGTTTGAAAACCACTAGAAAATAGTTGCGTGAGTCATATTAACACTGTACTAAAGGACTATTTCGACAATTCTACTAGGATTAAAGAAGCCCATTCAAATCAATGGGATACAGAAACAATAAAATAATAAATGAAATAACCTAATTAAAGAAGAAACAAAATGATATCAAAAGAAAAGAAAAGAGACTTTAGCTATCTGTGTTTTGGTGCAAAATGAATGGAAGAAGAACCCTGATATTTATAGGCATCATAAGTAACGAAAAATTTAGGAAAATCTGGGATTGTATGGGAAACATAGAGCACTACTCGGTTAATGTGATAAATGAAATGGGGTAGCTAGCTAAAGAACTGGTCAAAATAGTTGTTGCCCCTTTTGAAATATTCCAACAATCCCCAACATATTTCAAAAGGATTCGATAAAAAAAGAGATCAAAGAAATGCTGGGTTATATTCACGGTTAAAAGTTTTAAGTTTGGTGTCTTCTGGACTATGAACCAAACATAAAATAATAAAACATAACCTACAGAGTTATTAATAAAACTTATAGCTTTTATGAATCAACAATCTCTTACTGTAAGTTAACGATTTTATTTTTCAACCTTTAAGCCCACATTTTGTCGTTTATCGTTGTTTTGCGCAAATAGGTTATACGCATGCCTAGTTATTCATGAGTGCTCTAGAAATTAGCCAATAATAATCTCATAGGAATGGCCCCAATCCAAACTTATATAGGTGAATTCATCACGTGTACACTACTTAAATAAAGGATATGAATTTATTAAGAGTTTAACTCAACCCTCATAAATAATTTGCAGTTATAAGTACTTATTCAAACACTATAGGAGGGACTTAATATTAGTGCTTTAGAGTCAACTTTGACTTGTTATTACCCATATGAACTTACTTCATGGGATCTCCAATCGCATAGGTTGAGTTTTTATCATAATTGACTACTCAATTAGCTTTAGTCACATTCCCCTTGATATTTCCAAAATCAACTTTCTTCCTAAAGGTTTGGTCAGAGGATCAGCCAAATTCACTTCTGACCTTACGAAATCAATGAAAATTATTCCATCTCTTAGCAGTTGCTTTACGACATCATATCTCAATCTCATGTGTCAATTTTTTTCCATTGTATGAGTTATTCTTAGCAATGTAAATTGCCGCTTGAGAATTACAGTACATGGATAATGAGGGCATAGGTTTCACACCCAAAGGAATATCAGATAAGAAATTCTTTAAGCAATCAATCTCAGTTCTAACTAATTCCAAAGTTACAAACTCTGACTCCATGGAAGATCTTACAAGAATCGTTTGCAAGGTTGACTTTCACGTAATTGTACCCCCACCTAAGGTGAATATGAAACCACTACTGGACATTAACTCATTTGTGTCTGAGATCCAATTTGTATCACTATACCCTTCTAGTACAGTGAGATAGCCTCCATATATATAGGATACTATAGTTTATGATTCCTCTCAGATACTTCATTAGTCTTACTAAGGCAAACCAATTCTCATGATTTAGATTATGAATACATCTACTCAATCTACAGATAGCATATGCAATGTTTGATCTCGAGAAATTCATTAAATGCATCAAACTTCCAATAATTTGAGCATATTTAGATTGTGCCACAGGATGACCATGATTTTTCTTCAATTGAGAGTTAGGGTCATAAGGGGTGCTCACAGATGTCACATTATAATTATCAAACTTTTTAAAAAGTTTCTCAACATAGTGTTCTTATAACAACTAATTCCATCGCCTTTTCTTATAACTCTAACACCCAATATTATTTTAGTTTTACCTATATCTTTCGTATCAAAACTAGAAGTTAAAAACAATTTAGTACTATTCACAACTTCCAAACTAGTACCAAATATAAGCATATCATTTACATATAAACCTATAATAACATAATCATTATTTACAATTTTGGTATATACATATTTATCCACTCTAATAGTTGAAAAACCATCACTTAATAACACTTGGTTAAATTTCTTATGCTACTGCTTAGGAGCTTGTTTTAGGCCATAAAGAGATTTAAGTAATTTACAAACTTTATTTTCCCATCCGAGTTCAACATACCCTTCAGGTTGAGTAATTTAAATCTCTTCTTCAAAATCACCATGAAGAAAAAGTAGTTTTGACATTTGTTTGATGTACAAATAGTTTATGAATTGAAGTTAAAGCAAATAAAACTCGAATTGAAGCAATTCTAGTTATTGGAGCAAAAGTATCAAAATAATCAATATTTTCTTTTTGAGTAAACCCTTTAGCTACCAAATGAACTTTATAGTTATCAAATGAGCCATCAGGGTTAAATTTCTTTTTGAAAATCCATTTACAACCAATTGGCCTTGCCCTAAATGGTAAATCAACCAAAATTTAAGTTTTATTTTGTAAAATAGAGTCTAATTCAGTTTTAATTACTTCTTTCTATAAACTCGCATCAGCTGAGGAGATTATTTCAGAAAATTTTAAAGGATCATTTTCTATCAAGTAGGTGTAAAATTGTTTCCAAAAGGTGATTATTTTCTTGGCCTTTTACTCCTTCTCAACTCTTCACTAGAGTCCTCAACAACTCTATTAGTAGGTTTATGAGAACTTTTATCAGAGAGTAAAAAAATGTATTCAAAGAATTCAGCATTCTTTGTCTCAATAATAGTGTTAGAATCAAGCACAACACTTTTCAAAATAGGAAAACGATAGGCAGCACTATGTTTAGTATATCCAATAAACATGCAATAAGATGTTTAGAACATATCTTCCTTTTCTTAGGTTCAGGGAGCATAACTTTAGCAAGACACTCCCACACTTTTAAGTATTTCAAATTAGGAGTATAACCTTTCCATAACTCATAAGGTGTCTTATCAGTTTTCTTACGTGGAATCCTATTTTGTAAGTGACATACAAATAACATAGCTTCATCCCACAAATTGTTAGGTGCAGAAGAACTAACTAACATAGAGTTCATCATTTTTTTTAAGTGTTCTATTTTTCATTTCAACTACACCATTAGATTCAGGTGAATAAGGTGGAGTAATATCATGTATGATACTTTTTTTCTCACAAAATTCATTAGGGACTATGAATTCTCCACCTCTATCAGATCTAACTCGCTTAATTTTCTTATTTAGTTAGTTTTCTACTTCAGTTCTATAAGACAAAAAAGCAGTAAAGGCATCATCTTTATTCCCTAGTAAATATAACTTCGTAAATCTCAAAAAATTATCAATACAAAATAACATAATATTTCTTAACTTCTCTAATCATGGTTTTCTTTAAATCCCCTTGGTCTGTATGAATTAGGTTTAATAAATCTGTTTCTCTATTAATAGGAAAACATGACTTTTTAGTTATCTTAGTCTTAGCACATATATAATATTTATCCATATAAGAGGAATCAAATCCAGTAATCAAACCAAGAGATTATATTTTTTTAAGATAATCAAAATTAACATATCCTAATCTAGCATGCCATAAGTTAATTGAGTTAATAATGTAAGTAGAAGAAGAAGCATTTTCATTTATCACATTGGCAACATTTAGTACAACGAAGCCCTGATTACAGTGTCCTTTTCCCACAAAAGTATTATTTTTAGTCATGACAATCTTGTCAGACTCAAGGGATACTTTTACCCCTACTTTCCTAACAAAGCCACATAAATAAGATTAGCTCTAATTGTTGGAACATGTAGTACATCATTAAGGGCTAAAGTTTTTCATAAAGTAAGTTTTAGAAGCACTTTGTCCTTTCCTAGAACTTTTGCAATTCTTGAATTTCCAAGGTAGACTATTTCATGATCATCTCCTACAGATTTGTAAGAGAAAAAAACTTCTCAATTTGCACAAATGTGTAGAGTAGCCCCAAAGTCTACCACACATTCTTTAACATTTGTCACAATGTTCACTTAAGAAATGACTGCAACAATTACATAATCTCCTTCAACTATATTGGCTTTTGGTTTAAAAGGATTGTTATTTCTTACCCTTTTCCTGCATTGTGGTGCATAATGTCCTAGTTTTCCACAAATAAAACAAGAGCCTTTCTTTTTCTTGAAGTTGGGATTAAAAATTTTGGATTTGCAATCATGGAATTTATTATCATACACTTTAGAAAAATTACCTTGTATTAGATTTGCCTTCAATGCCATTTCTTTTGCTTTGGCAGCATTCACTTCCTTTTTGTTGGTGTCCTCGATCAGGATGTGTGCCACGAGCTCATCCAAGGAGAGAGACTTGTGCTTGTGTTTTAGGCTATTTTTATAGTCATTCTAGGATTCTGGTAACTTTTTAATCAATACACCAGCAATGAATTTTTCTGACAGCACTATCTCTTCAGCTTTAAGTTCTTTTACCAGTTTCTTGTACTTCTTGATTTGAGTTTTTATCTCCTTCTCATTTGTCATTTGCCACTGATAATATTTTTCAACTATGAACTTTTGCTTGGTAGCATTTTTCTTAGTGTATTGTTCAATAAAAGAGTCCCAAATGTCTCTTGTTCTTTGCAATGTGCATAGACATTAAACAAATCGTTTGATAAAGTTTGTAAAATTATATGTCTACAAACCTTATTTGCATAAACACATACTTCTTGAACTTTGGATTCAAAAGTTGGAGACGGCCTGGGCTCGATTAGTGCATGCAGAACTCCATGAAGGTCGAATAGAGAGTAGACTCTTTTTTTGCCATCTTTTGAAATTTTGTTCAACAAAAATTTTAATATTGGAGACATCCAGAAATAGCTTGATGTACATGACCGGAAGCAGAACTCCGGTTGTTAGCATAATAAATGGTTGTGTTGAAGGCACAGAAGTCGTGACGGTAGCGAAGCCATCTCTGTTTATAGGAACGTTGGTAGGAATAGAAATATTAGATGAAACCATAATCCTTTAGAATTTTGGAGAATTTAAGAATATAGAAGAATTAATGGAAACAAACAAAGGCTTGAGTCGTATTGGCACTATCTTAAAGGACTATTTTGCCAATCCCACTAGGATTAAACAAGCCTTTCCAAATCAATGGGATATAGGAAAAACCAAATAATAAATGGAATAACCCAATTAAAGAAGAAACAAAATGATATAAAAAGAGAAAAAGTGTGACTTTAGCTATCTGTGTTTTGGTGCAAATGAATGGAAGAAGAAGCCTGATATTTATAGGCATTATAAGTAATGAAAAATTGAGGGCAATCTGGGATTTTATGGGAAACATGGAGCACTACTCGGTCAATATGATAAATGAAGTGGGGCAACCAGCTGAAGAACCAATCAAAATAGTTGCTGCCCCTTTTGAAATATTCTAACAGTTATATCATGACCATGCATTGAATGTTACAAAGTTTGAAATCCACTAGAAAAAATGGAAGCTTGGCAACAGACGACTTGATAATGTCCTTATCTCTTTTCAATTCTGTTTCAAAATCACTTGTTTCTTCCTCCTTTACTTGAACAAATTCTGAGAATAATTTTTAATATTTTAGAGAAAAAAAAAGTATAAATTATGTGTCTGCGCACTTGTGCATTTGAATCACTAGAAATAATTTTTTTAAAAAAATATTCACCTCTACTTTTTCTTCTCTTAGACGGCAGAGATCTCAGATAGCGTTCATACAATGATGGCTAATTTCTTTTGTATCTCTTTTCTATGTAGCTACTTTTTTATAGTTATCAGATATCTCTCCTAATGTTGACTGAGAAAACCCGATTCTCTTTGGTAAACCATGTACAAAATATAAAAGAATGTCAAATATTGAAAGATCATCGGTTGAAATTTTGACGTATCAAAAAAGTAAGAATCTCTATGTTTTAATTCATGACAAAAATGATGAAGATATCTTTTGTCAACCCATGGGCAAAGTAGCTTATATCCACTATCCAACTCCAAACTAAATACCAAGGCTGCCTTTTCAACTAGTAAAGAGGAAAATGAGAGACAAAAGAATAAAAATTAGAAGTATGATAACAGAGATGCCTTGAGAAGATATTGTTATTCCTTTTACTTTTCCCCTATAAAAATGGATGTTAAAATAAACATAGAAATCATAAAATTGCATATAAAGAAGAATCAGAAAAAAAAAAAAAAAGACAAACCAAAATATTTCCTAAGTGAAGGTAGAATCCATATCCTTTTATAGAGAGAGAGTTACTTAATGATACTAGACTTTACCTTACGGTAAGCCTTTGTTAAAGCATTAGTAAAGTATGTAATGGTTTTGTAGATCCATGATCTTTTTCCAAGATAAGCCATTATGGGCCTTCCCTCCATGTCTGATATGTACTAGCTCGAAAATATAAAAAATATTACTATGCAATTACATAACCACAGCAACAGTTGTAGACATCTAACATGTAGTTTTGCAAACCAAATCATGGACTTAAAAGTGGGCAATCTCTTGAATAGATCAGTACGGTCCCATGGTCTACATGATGGAGCTTGTATTGAATTACTTGAACCAAATTACATCCGCTATTCATCAACGGCACTGCTTCTTAGCTTATGATCAACTATTTCTAATGCAGATGACACATTCGGGCATTTCTTGCCTTTAGACAATTGAACCCCAGATGTATTGCTATTTGAATCAAGCACAAAAAACTAATAGTTATATCTATTTTCAAAAAAAGAAAGTTCTAATTTTTCTATGAAGAAGATGTCAAATCTCAGTAGACAAAATCAAATGCTAAATGAGAGGGAAGACATCTGCCACACAATCATATGGATGCTAAAAATATAAGCTACATAACCCTCTTTGAAAATGAACAAACATCAACAAAGAATTAAAATGTAATAAAAAATTGTAGAACTTGCAATTTTTTGTAGCGCTCTCCCCTAAACATCCATACTTCAACACAAAATAGAAAATGGAGCAAATTCTCGGGTTTTTAACCGAATAGGGGCGAAAACCCACTAGAGCTCCATTTGAGGGGTGAACAGAGAGCCGGCGGCCAAATGGGGGTACCTCGCATTCACAAAATGCGAGGCTCCCCGACATCTCGCATTCTATGAATGCGAGATATGATTCTCACGGCGTTCGTGGAATTTGAGATGCATTAAATGCACCTCGCAAATACTAATTGCGAAATATTCCAACCTCGCAAAAAGCATTTGCGAGATTGATGCTCCCATTCACGACCAATTCATGCATTGATTTTTTTTTTTTGTAATTTTTTTTTTACTTGTGAAATTTTTCTCACTTTTTACAACAAAATATATGTTTATTTTTTTAATTTCTTTTTTTCTATTGTAAAAGAAATTAAAATAAAATAAAAATTAATAATTTAAATTTAATCATTACAAGTAATATACATATTTTATTATAATTAATTTTATTTACATGTACATGTTTTGAAATAAATTTTTATTCATATTTTTAATTTATAATATTTAAGTATTCATTAAAAAAATTATAAAATTTTTAATTTTTAATTATCTAAACATACTAAAAATATCTTCTTTTTTTTATTGGAACTAGTTTATCGTTTTTTGTTACTTGCTCCTCTTATTTATTTATTTTTGTAACTAGTTTATCAAATGTGATTTGCGAAGTATGCATTTTTAATTTTTTTTAATTTTTTTTATCTTGCGAATGTGACTTGCGCAAATAGCATGCATTTTTACTTTTTTTTGGTAATTTTTTTTCTCACTTTTTACAACAAAGTATGTTTCTTTTTTTTTCAATTTAAAAGAAATTAATATAAAATAAAAATTAATAATTTAAATTTAATCATTACAAGTAATATACATATTTTTAATATAATTAATTTTATTTATATGTACATACTTTGAAATAAATTTTTATTCATATTTTTAATTTATAATATTTAAGTATTCATTAAAAAATTATAAAATTTTAAATTCTTAACTATCTAAATATACTAAAAATATCTTCTTCTTTTTTTATTGGAATTAGTTTATCATTTTTTGTGACTTGCTCCTCTTATTTATTGTCTATTAAATTTAAAATATCTACTATAATCATCCTTTCATTATTTTTTTTTTTTGGTAATTTTTTTCTCACTACTTACAACAAGATATGTTTTTTTTTTCAATTTCTTTTTTTCAATTTAAAAGAAATTAATATAAAATAAAAATTAATAATTTAAATTTAATCATTACAAGTAATATACATATTTTTAATATAATTAATTTTATTTATATGTACATATTTTGAAATAAATTTTTATTCATATTTTTAATTTATAATATTTAAGTATTCATTAAAAAATTATAAAATTTTAAATTCTTAACTATCTAAATATACTAAAATTATCTTCTTCTTTTTTATTGGAATTAGTTTATCATTTTTTGTGACTTGCTCCTCTTATTTATTTTCTATTGAATTTAAAATCTCTACTATAATCATCCGTTCATTATTATTATTTTTTTTTGTAATTTTTTTCTCACTACTTACAACAAAATATGTTTTTTTTCAATTTCTTTTTTTCTATTGTAAAAGAAATTAATATAAAATAAAATTTAACAATTTAAATTTAATCATTACAAGTAATATACATATTTTTACTATAATTAATTTTATTTATATGTACATATTTTGAAATAAAATTTTATTCATATTTTGAATTTATAATATTTAAGTATTCATTAAAAAATTAAAAAAAATTAAATTCTTAACTATCTAAATATACTAAAAATATCTTCTTCTTTTTTTTATTAGAATTAGTTTATCATTTTTTGTGACTTGCTCCTCTTATTTATTTTCTATTGAATTTAAAATCTCTACTATAATCATCCGTTCATTATTATTATTATTTTGTAATTTTTTTCTCACTACTTACAACAAAATATGTTTTTTTTTTCAATTTCCTTTTTTCTATTGTAAAAGAAAATAATATAAAATAAAATTTAATATACTAAAAATATCTTCTTCTTTTTTTTTTTTATATATTGGAACTAGTTTATCATTTTCTAAAAATATGATCATAACAAGTAATATCTGTATTTTTACTACAGTTAATTTTATATATATTAAATTTTGAAATAAATTTTTATTTGTAGTTTAATTTATAATATTTAATTATTCGTTAAAGAATTATAAAAATATAAATTCTCAACTATCTAAATATACTAAAATTATAGTGTCAACTATTTAATTAAATATCAATTATCTAAATTTCACAATCCCCTTACATTTCATAATCAAAATAATTTATAAATTAACTGAATTCAGATAATGTGTGAAATATTAAAATTCTAAAAAAATCATTTAAAAAATTAAAATCTCAATATTTGTCTTTAATATTACAAATAATAAAATTAATTACAAATAATAAAATTTATTACACATAAAATAATCTAAAAAAATGGATGGAAGCTAGTTCCACAATGAAATCCTCGACGGTTCCTTGGAGGTTGAACTTGTCTCCGAGGCTGCTGTTGTTCTTCTTCAGGTGGCTCTTCCGGTTGTATTGTACCTTGCTCGTAACAGTGAGATGGATCGGGAATATCTATAGAATGTCTGTGTCGTATCTGAGACCGTCCAAAAGAAGGGCCGGCATCAAAATCATCAGCTGAAGATAAGTATCTAGTATCGAAGATTAGGTGCTGTGGAGTAATGAAATCAGCTTGTCTATCTTCAACTTCTGCAGGATCACCTTGTTCATAATCGTGTACTGGTGAGTAGTGATCCTGCATAGGAATATCAGGTACAGCACGTCTGCGTGCCCGTCTACCCCCTCTCCGCACCGGGGGAACTCCGCGATTGACTTCTTGCGGGATCAGAGGTATCGGTTGAGCAATGTAACTTCGTCTAGCTGGCTCATAAGGCGGGTGGTTCAGACGACTTGCCTCACCAGCGGCGGTTAACGAACGCGTAGCGAGATCTGTTATTGATGCAAACACCTGTCTAGTCGCAGCATCCGCATTTTGATAGCCTTCATTGCCTAGGTACAATATCCGATGCATCGAATCAGCCTATATATGTATTTTGAAATGTCAATAAATTATTTTAATGTAAATTATATATTTTATAATATTATGTAAGAAAATTTACGTACCAATACTTCTGTCGCCCCACCGCTCAATTGGTAGCCCGAATGATTAGGTTGCGTTATAATTGGATTACCAATCAATCGTCTGGTATGAGTCCAATACCACGCTGCATAATCAGGCGAGACTATATTCTGATCGTAACTATGCTGTCCAAGTAGAACTGTTCCATGCCGATTAATCCAATTCGCGAGATGCATTGAATCTATCTCGGGCCACCTTGCACCGGTAGTTCTCATGTCACGGGCATGCAAATTGTCACCGGTGTCAACTGCAGCAGGTATAGTCTGCACAAATCCAAACTGCCGCATGACTCTATCTGGACGATGCACTTCTATTGTTTCCCAACAAATTAAGGATGTGATAGATGCCCAAATGTGTCGTCCATGAGTGCAATACGGGGGTAAGGCAGCCAACATGTGCTCATCATAAGGCTGCCAGATAAACTATATAAAAGTAAATTGTCAATATTAATAATAAATAACGAATTTAAAATTAGAGTTGAAAGCAAATTAGTTGAAGTGAGACTTACATGATCATGCTGCATTCTATCTAATTGATCCCTATAGGTAAGAAGCACATGTGTCGGGGTACGTGCAAGCTCTAATGGTCCCTCCCATGCTGATCCTCTTGGGGCATGAGGATCAATATCATCAATCGGACGAACTCTACTCGGTCTGATAGTAGGAATACGCTCCCAAGCCCACAACTATTTCAACATGAACAACCAATTCTTAAGAAAATAATATATTTATTATTAATTTATAATACTAATTAGATTTTTTAAAAACGTGCGTTCCATACCTGAACCAACAATAATGGGCCACTAATGGTGTGTGCTCTGTAGGACGTAGCGTTGCACAAACAACGGCATAGATGAGCCAACGCTGCACTTCCCCAACTAAGGGTGCCAGATACCTCTAAATCATGAATGTGTTTAAGAAAGCGCAGATGTACTCTGTTGCCGGACTTGTCTGAGAATAGAAAGCCTCCGATAAGCTGCATAATACGGCACCGTGTATGCTGCCCTATTATCTCCGGCGTCGCATCTGCAGGTAGTGGCTGGCTCAATGCTCTCTCGAGCGAAATAACCTTCAATCTATATCCGTCAAGCTCCGTCAGAGTAGGTCGAAATCCTAGAAGCTCGTCGCACATATCAATCAACTCTACAGATGAATGTACGAAATGACTGGTACATATAGCATCACCGTCTACACGTAATCCAAATAGAACCTCTATGTCCTGTAGGGTGATAGTAGCCTCTCCAACTGCAAAGTGAAACGTATGCGTCTCCTGACGCCATCTTTCCACTAATGCTGTTATCAGTAGATGGTCGATCCGCATGTAACATAAACGACGTAATCCACCAAAACCGGCAATATCCATGAGTTGCTCAATACGATGATCGAATGGTTGAGCCTCCCAAAACATGCTATCATTACGCTTTGAATTTAAAACGTCGTTGTATAACTGTCCTGCCCAAATATGTGACGACCTGTGCTTGTGTTGCAATCTCAACACGTCCGGTATAATAGGACCCGGATCCACTCCATGTGAAGTAGGCTCATACATTCTATCCTAATTAATAGAATTAATTTAGGAAAATTAAAAATAAACGCAAAAGTAAGATGTATAGCAAACATCAAATTAAGTACAAAAAAATAAACACAAAAGTAAAGATAAATAATTTAATGCAAGCTGTATAACAAATATTAAAAATGTGGTTTACAAATAAGCAATGTATCTAAACAAATTTAGCTATCTAAATATAAAATTTAAATAGATGTTGCATTCATTGTACAGAGCCGTGTGTGCAATTTCTCCTATTGTGTCCGCTGCGATGACAGGCGCCCAACGAGGTGGTGAATCGGGATTACGTTCATCCATCTCATTCCGAATACGTGACGTCCGCAATCTACCCATTTGAAGATTCTTGAAACGGTGAGCAAACGGGGCCACGCTAAAGCCAGGATTACGCCAATAATCCTCGTGTGGAATGGGCCTGAACTGTGCTGTATAAGTCATCCTATATGATAGTGTCGTATTTTCTGATGACACTAAGTCTCCAGGATTCAACCCCAATTGCTAACATGCTACAAACGCGTGCAAACAAGGTATTCCATAAATTTCCCATTTGCAACAGCTGCACTTCATGGCTCCAATATCAACCTCGTACGAGTTATTTCCCTTCCCGTGCTCACGATGCGGTGACACAATATTAAAAATTCCACGATCTCGATTAAAAGCCAGTATACGGTGTGTTCTTCCTTTCGACTCATTCTTCACAAATTTGGCCCATATCCTAGAAGGAAAGTGATATCGCCCATGATTAGCCTCCTGTCTATGGTCATTGAAATAGTTGACTATTTTTTTGAAGGAAGACTCAACAATTACTTTGATGGGTAGTGCACGTATGCCCTTTACGACACTGTTGAAAGATTCTGCCAAATTGGTTGTCATGTTGCCACACCGATGCCCACCGTCATAAGTAAGCGTCCATTGCTCTTTCGGAATCATATCTAACCATGCCTTTGCTTGGGGGTTTAGCAAATTAATTTCTTCCATAATCCTAAAAAATTTTCGCTTTTTGCTTTGATCCCCAGCTGCGTATATCAACTTCTTTAACTCATGCGTTTTGAATTTTGAATTAAAGTTACTCCGAATATGCCTAAGGCAAAATCTATGTACAGCCATTGGCTCTTGCCAGAGGGGTAGTCGATGAACTGCATTCACAATCCCAATTTTTCTGTCAGATATTAAACAAACTTTTCGATCCTTTAACACATGTTCTCTTAACAAGGTCAAAAACCACCCCCAACTGTCATTAGTTTCTTCGTCAACGACTGCAAATGCAAGAGGCAATATATGGTTATTGGCATCTTGACCCACCGCTGTTAATAGTTTTCCCCTGTATATACCCCTCAAAAAAGTCATGTCAACACTGACCACCGGTTTCATGTGAGTAAATGCATCAATACATGGTCCGAACGCCCAAAAAACATATCCAAAAGTCTTGGCCGCATTGCTATCCATAGGCAAGAAGTGCCACGCCACGACGGTACCAGGATTTGCATCTTGTAAGGCTTGCATATGTCATGGTAGCTGTGCGAATGAAGATGGCCAGTCCCCATAGATCTCCTCAATAGCATTCCTGCGTGCGTTTCATCCTTTCCTGTATGACGGGGTGAAGTGTAATGTGTTATGAATATGACTATTTATTTCACTGACTTTAATCTCCGGATTATCATGAATCAAATGTAAGATGTGCCTCGCCATGAATTTCGCACTCATGTTTCGGTGGTTCCCGTCGATTGTTCGGACCAGACAAATGTGATCACCATGCCATCGACTAATTTGCCACAAGTCAGAACCTTTCTTTTTTCATGCACGGATACGCCAATAACATGGATGCTCTGGAGTTGAATTTTTACACTCCGCAACTCAATATGAACTCTTGCTTTCCACCACAGTAAACTCACGACCCATTCTAACAGACCACGATCGAACAGCCCAAAGCAACTCATTCTTATCCCTGAACCACATACCAACCCTTAAGTCATTATTGGATTCCGACCATAAATCCATCCCTATACTTGGCACCAATCCACCGGCTTCGTTTTCCAGCTCTTGCAAAGTATCTAACCGGTCAAGATATATTGAATACGGTGGATCGTACAATCGGATCGGTTCAGATCATCTATTAACAGGCTGTTGCAATACAGAAGGACTGGGAATATCTGCGTCGTCATTGTCATCCCCCCGTCCTCGTCTGGTGACTCATCCGCGGTGGGCCCATCAACGTCTGACGCAGGTCCTAACCCCTCCACAACCGCTTCCGGAGCACCAACCCAACTAGGCTCTCGAGCTAGCCAATCATCAACTGGGGTTATATCTAATGGAACACCAATTTCAGCCGTTGAAAATAATTGCTGGCCCGTCTGTGCTTGGAGAGATTGAATGTGGTCATGAGATTGAGGCATGGCAAATTCAGTAGAAGCTGAAAAGTATTGATTGCTAGGTCCAACCTCTAGTGTTGGAAAGTTTAAATCGAAGTTAGATACATTGACAGGAAGAGTTGAGTTAAGTAATGCAGTGAACGATCCAGTGACAGGAGGTGGGATGTTGTGCTCTGAAATATCTATAGCTGTTGCATTCGGAATATGGACGATCTCATGGTGAACATGCAGATCAATTGGTTGTCTCCTCATGGTAGATGCATAATACCACAAATTTTCCATATCATCGTCATCCGTTATAGCAGCGGTTGTAGACCTTGTCCCAATAGCAGTAACAGTGTCCTCCCTCATTGTGATTTGTAACTTCACAGTAGACGTGTCCAGACCTCGAATGGCACATATTTTGTTGACTAGACCACCAAAACTAACCCGATTTCTAACAATTAATGCCTTGCGATAGGGACCATTAAAAAAATGGCCATGTGCCGTGCGCATAATTTCACAATCCCAATATAACCGTAGTCTTACAGGTTCTTTTAATGACATTGCGTCTAGATCTATTGAGCAGAAATTTTCTATTCAAAAATTAAAATATGTCACGATCTCGAAGTATTATATGAACCGGGAATATCTAATTAATCAGCACAAACATGGCATTCAATATTAAATATTTCAATAAATAGACAAATAAATAGATGATAATTAAACAAATACATAACACAATAAATAATTAATTACTTTGCGAAGACAATAATAATGGTATTAAATAATAATAATAAACGATAAATAGACAAATAAACGGATAAAAATTAAAGTATGTTGTAATAATAATAAAATAAATGAATACATAAATAAACAGATAATTAAATAACTATTTAGGTAATTAAATATTTAAATAAATAGACAAATAAATAGATAAATAAATAAATGATAATTAAGTAAATAAATAACACAATAAATAATAATGAACTATGCACTAATGATTAAACTAATAAATTACACTCACGGTAGATAAATGAATACATAAATAAACAGATAATTAAATAACTATTTAGGTAATTAAATATTTAAATAAATTGACAAATAAATAAACAAATAAATAAATGATAATTAAGTAAATAAATAACACAACAAATAGTAACGAACTACTAATAATTAAACTAATAAATTGCACTCACGGTAAATAAATAAATACATAAATAAACAGATAATTAAATAACTATTTAGGTAATTAAATATTTAAATAAATAGACAAATAAATAAATAATCAAATAAATAAATGATAATTAAGTAAATAAATAACACAATAAATAGTAATGAACTATGCACTAATAATTAAACTAATAAATTACACTCACGGTAGATAAATGAATACATAAATAAACAGATAATTAAATAACTATTTAGGTAATTAAATATTTAAATAAATTGACAAATAAATAAAAAAATAAATAAATGATAATTAAGTAAATAAATAACACAACAAATAGTAATGAACTACTAATAATTAAACTAATAAATTGCACTCACGGTAAATAAATAAATACATAAATAAACAGATAATTAAATAACTATTTAGGTAATTAAATATTTAAATAAATAGACAAATAAATAAATGATAATTAAGTAAATAAATAACACAATAAATAGTAATGAACTATGCACTAATAATTAAACTAATAAATTACACTCACGGTAAATAAATGAATACATAAATAAACAGATAATTAAATAACTATTTAGGTAATTAAATATTTCAATAAATTGACAAATAAATAAATAAATAAATGATAATTAAGTAAATAAATAATTAATTACTTTAATAAGAGAATAAATATTAGTTATTAAATATCATAAATAATATTATGCACTAAAATTTTAATAGTTATAATAATTTTAATAATAATAAATGATAATTATAAATACTGAATAATCATTTTAATTTAAAATATATATATACATACTAAATTATATTATAAAATTTTAATTGTGACTATAATATAATAATGGTATAATAATTGTAATATATCAATTAAACATAATAGTAATGAACTATACATTAATAAATTTATGAATAAATAAATTATCGAAACAAAATTAGCTAACAATACAATAAGATTAATGAATAATATGTTTAACAATATCAACCAATAAATATGCAATTAGTAAATATTTAAAACATTTATAATAGTAAGTAACACAAAATAATTTTAGTAATAAAGTTAATAAACAATGTTTAATAACCTTAATAATAATAAAAATAAATGAATACATAAATAAACAGATAATTAAATAATTATTTAAGTAATTAAATATTTAAATAAATAGACAAATAAATAAATAATAATTAAGCAAATAAATAACACAATAAATAATTAATTACTTTAATAAGATAATAAATATTAATTATTAAATATTATAAATAATATTATGCACTAACTAAAAATTATCTACTTTCTATTTTTAAAAAATTAATATATATATATATATATATATATATATATATATATTATCCATTTCCCCATTAATATTGGAGACAATTCATTTGTCACTGCAAATTTTTCTATAGAACCTCAACTAAGGAATTATTAACATTTTTTCTTATCTAAGTAATTGATGCTTTAATTTTTAAGTCTTCAGTAGCAAATTTTTATGCTACAGATTTTTGCACGAGACTCAATTCCTAGGTCTTCTGAACCAAATTCAACATTTGTTCATCCCATCTTCATTAATTGATATGTATCCACCTTCTATTTTTTTTTTTTTTGGGCTTTTCTTTTTCATATGGTGCTCCATTTTTACCTGCTTTCACTAGTATCTCGGCCAAGTGAAGATACAACAGCACCCTGTTGGTTAAGAGAAAAAAAACAAGAATACAATTTTCTTTTCCTTCCTCTTATTGACTGCTATTTCAGCAGCCTCCTGTTAATGGCAAATCTAACAAACCGGCGCCAGTAAGACTACAAGGCAGGTAGGGAAGAAAGCATTGCAGAGGGCCAAGAAAGCATTGCAATTGACGATATAAATGAGGAGAGCAAAGAGGGAAAACCTGTTGTCAGGGGCGGCACTGAAGTTTCTTCCGGGGGCGGCACTGAAGCTTCTTCCGGTGGAGGCAGTGAGGCTTCTTCCGGCGGCGTCAGCTAACGGGTTTCTGAGCAATGGAGATATGCTTGTGGAGTCGAAGATGGAGAAGAAATCTGAGGAGAAGAAAAGCTTCTGAAGAGGAAGATGATGGAGAATGCTAACGGAAGAAAAGCTTGTGAAGAAAAGCTTCTCTTATAATGAAGTATTGTGTGACCCGTGAACAAGCTTCTGAAGATGGAATGACTATGGCCTGTGACCCACGCAGCAGAAGGCAAGCTTTTCCAGAGATTCTCTGGAAAAAGCATGGCCCGTGAAACGCACAGAAGGAAAAGGTGCACGCGGAGAAGAAGGCTTCCTCGCAAATCACAATTGCGAGGAAGTCAGCTTTGCACAGAATTCCAGGCTGCCAGGCACGCTTGTCGGGAGGGTATGTATCTCGCATTCGGTGAATGCGAGAACCCCCAAAACCTCGCATTCACAGAATGTGAGGTACACCCTCCCATTCACCCCTGCAAAATCCGCCCCTCGTTTGGTTATTCATTTTAATTTCGCCCCTATTCGGTCAAAAACTCCAAATTCTCTTGCCTAAACATTCATATTGCAGTATAAACTACAAGGATAGCATAGAAAATGCAGCAATTCAATTTACAAAAGAAACTATTAGAGCTGTGACACTTAAATCCACGCACACAAATTTGCATCCTTTCATCTATTTATCCAAAAAATTCCATCCACATCATTTCCTATCGAAACTGCAGAAAGCAAATGCAAACACGAAAATTGAGCTTAGCCTGCAAAATCAAACAAAAAAGAATTGAAAATTTAAAAAAATAGAATTTCATGAACAAAGAGTAAAAAGAAGGATGTGAAAGAAAAAAAAAAAGTAAAGATAGGAAAAACAAACGAACCAGGTGATGATAGAAAATGAGTTATTCAGCTTTGATTTTTGAGGCACCTTATAGAGTTTGTCCTCCATAATTGCTTGAAATCTCTTCTCTACTTCTTCTGTCATCTCTCCACAAATGCATATCCATACGAATATATATATATATATATATATATATATATATGTGTGTATGTATTTGTGTGTGTATGCCTATGTGAAGATTCTATGTAGAGTAAGAGCAGCACATGTCGCTCTGTGTCTGCTACGGTGGTTTAGGATTTTGAGACTGTTTCCACCGCCATTGTGCCACTTGAGCTGAAGGCCAAATCACAGAGCTTCAGCTCAATTTACAAAATAAGGTTGGTTCATATATAACTCTAATTTTTTTAAAAAAATACCTTTCATATTTCCTTAAAAAAAGTCCCTTCATTTAAATTCAATACTATGAGATAACTTTGATATTAATAAAATAAAGTTGGTTCATATATAACTCTAATATTAAAAAAAAAACCTTTATATTTCTTTAAAGAATAAAATCTCTTCATTTAAATTTAATATTATCTGATAACTCTAATATTAAAAAATCATTCATTTAAATTTAATGATGCCAAGTATTAATATGTGACTGTGTCTTTTGTCACCTCAAGAAGCCTCCGCAGCAAATTATATATATATATATATATATATATATATATATATATATATTTGGTCCAAATTTTCGACAGCCATTCCCCCTCCCTTTTTTTTTTTTTTTAATTAATGCTGACAACACATGATTGCAATTGCAAGAGGATACGGTTTGGTGGAAATGGGATTTCAGTCGTTTTTGTCTTAATTCTTGCGAGAAAGTGCAGTTTGAGCCGCACCTCACCCTCTCTTTCCATTTTTTCCCTCTCATTGGCCGTAGTGGTTTTCAGACTTATATAGTCACGTGGCATTGGCCGTAGTTGCTAGGCTGCAAATGAACCGAGCTTTTCGCGAACTACTCGATCAAAGCTTAGCTTAAATTCAATATTGATCGAGTTCGAATTGAGCTCGAGTCGAGTCTTGAATTTGACTCGAAACTCGTTTAAAATTCGATTCAAATGTTCGATTTGTGAATTCAAATTTGAGTTCGAATAAGTAAAGATGTAAACAATATTAATATATATATATAAATATATCTTATTATAATAAATGAAAGCATATTTATAAAATTTACTACACAAATATATTCTATATCTGTATAAATATGTGTTTTATTAAAATTTTACTAAAAAATAATTATACAACTGATAATAAAAATTATTTGTATCTTACAATCTTTTTTGCCTATACACACACACACACACACATATATATATATATATATATATATATTAATATATCTTATTATAATATATGAAAGTATATTTATAAATTTTATTACTCAAATATATTCTATATATATGTATAAATATGTATTTTATTATAATTTTATTAAAAAGTAATTATACAATGGATAATAAAAATTAATGTACCTTACAATCTTTTTTTTTTTTTTGGCTAAAGTACATTGAAATATTCTTGCTAATTTATATTACTAATATCACATTATTATAAATCTAAAATACAAAAAGTTAATCATTATTTATTATGAAATTTTAGTAGATATTTGGTCTAATTTTTATCCTTATTTTCATTCCCACCTTGAATCTCCTATAGTTGGCCAAAAAAATTATAACAATTGTGTTTCTTTTTATCCAGTAACTTTTCTATCAATGAATTTATTTAGAGTAAGTTTATTATTTTTTCATCAAAATTAATTTATTTTACTTTTTGCAACCCCATCCCCCAAAAAAAAAAAGAGATTTAATATTAAATTATTCATAATAATTAAATACTTAATTGTAACCTGTGTTTAAATGAATATATGAAAAAAAGTTTAAAACCACAAAACATAGAGTTCAATTAAAAAAAAAAATCTAATAAACACAAATACTCAATTTTTATATACCAGGAGGATATATTTTGACTTCATATAATTAAATTCAGAATATGTTTTTTTTACTTTTTTCACTAAAAAAGATATATGGCAAATGAATATAATTTCTAAATTATTCTTCTCAAGGCTTTTCAACAGATCAGTTGTCTTCCCAAAGTTTCTCAAGTCTCAATTACTTTTTAGTTTTTTCTTATATTTGGAGGATTCGAGCTACTTCCTCATATGTTCTCAAAATATGTAAATTCTTCCCAAAAAAAGAACTCTTCTCTCAAGATAAAAGAATTTTCTATTTTGACATATTAGAATTCACAAAAGTAGTTGAACTTAGAGAAAAGAAAAGATTGAATGGCAGAGATATTTTTTGGCCTTTTAGATTATATCTCGGTGGTTGGCTGCAGAGTAGTTCAGTTTAGAAGAAGAAGACATTGATCATCTATTTTTTTAAAATTAATCTGATAATCTATTTCATCTATTTTTTATTTGTATTATAATATTTTATAAAATTGAAGTTGAAAGGATTAAAAATTCAATTGTATTAAGTTTTTAATAACGGTTAAAAGGAATACTTTAACTAAAAATATCAAATTTAATTTATAATTCGAGCTTGGCTCGAGAAAGTTTGAATAGTATTCGAACATACTCAAATCGAGTTTGAGTAATTCTACAAGTGAATTGAGTCGAACTCAAATATAAAATTTTTTATTCGAACGAGCTCGAATCAAGTCCGAACCTTTAAAAATTTCATACTAACTTGATTTCGGTAAATCATCCGGCTCATTTGCAGCTGTGATGATTTCCAAACTGATGTGCTATCTTCCCTTCGGACCATAGATTTCTGAGGGTGCTGTTTTCCTCCGAAACTCTGGTTTTAGCTTAGCCGCCCTTGTACTATTACTCTCCCCAACCGCAGAATTTAATTTAAAAATTAGTTTTTATTTTTTATTATTTAGTCACAAAAATCCTCTTTTTAAAAAACTCACATGATTTTTTATAATTCAATTTTTTAATTCAAAATTTTAAAAAAAAAGTTACGTTCCAAATACGCTATAAATTCTTTATGTTTGTTTCTCCTTCTCATTCATCTTTCATTAATATTTTACACTGAGCCTTCTCCTTCAATTTGTCATTTGGCTAAAATAATCTGTTTTTTATTTTCGCTCGGATTTGAAGAAATTGGTGTTTCTTGGCAGTGGATTACTGCCTTCCCATTGGTGGGTAGGATATTTTTTTACTGCATCTTGCACCGGCTGCTGCTGAGGAAAGCTTCTTCTTCTTCCTTGAGTTTTAATTGCAATTTGCACTTCATTCTTCCTGATTTATGTACCATTAACGTTTCTCCCTACTGAAAGCTTGCATCTTGAATTTAGTTATTATTCAATTCATTTGCAAATAAGTGTTACTTGTGAAGAGTTTTTAAATAATTATTTCTTATTTTATAAAGTAAAAAATATACTTATGATTTTTAATTATACTCTCATCATTTATTAATCTATTTAATTTTAACATTAATTAATTTTTAATTTTTCAAACCAACTCTACAATTTTCTAATAAAATAAATTTAATCTTTTTCCTTTTAAAACTTTATTGATATTGGAACTTCCTTAATATAAGTAAATTTTATACTAATGTTATGAAATCAATAAGATAAAATGACTGTTTATTTTCCAAAGCAACATAAGATGGATGTGACTGTTTAATTTTTGAGATTATTCATTTATTCAAAAGATAAATGGAACTGTTCATTTTTTTAAGGTTATTAATTTTATAGATAAGATAATTATTAGATTAATTTTTTTATACCCTCTATAAATAGGGCCTTATATAAATGAATAGAATATCAATTCAAGTGATTTTATTTTATTTATTTTTTACTTTCTATAACCTTTTTTCTTTATAATTTTTACAATTTATTTTTTAATTATATTTTGAATCAAATTTACAATATGTTATCATTATGAGACTCTACCAAAATTACTTCACTGAAGCTTACAATCAAGTTGATACTATTGAAATTACTCTACTAAACTTTTCAATCAAGTGGCATGATTTTTAAGTTTATAAGTAAAAAGAAGAAATGTACATTTTCTATTCAATTTTATATTAGCATGGTGAATCTCAACAAACTTAAATTTGTAATTCTTGATATTTTTAGGAAAAATTATTTATCTTAGACATTAAAGGTTGAAATATATTTAATTGCAATGGGTCTAACAGATGCCATTGTAAAAGATAATCCATCATCATCACAAACTAGTGCTAAAGCCATGATTTTTTTTCACCATCATCTTCATGATGATTTAAAAGTAAAATACCTTACCATAAAAGATCCACTTATTTTGTGATATTTGAAGTAAATGTTTGGCCATTAAAAAATGCTTATCCTTCCAAAAGTAAAACATGAATAGATGTAGTTGCAATTGCAAGATTTTAAATCTGCCAGTGTATAATTGAACTATGTTTAAAATTATCTCACAGCTAAATTGTGCAAAAAAATATTACTGATGAACATATGTTCGAAAAATTTTTCTCTATTTTTATGCCTTGAATTCGCTCCTACAATTGCAATATCGAGAAAATGAATTCAAAAAAATATGCAAAAAATGAATCTTGTCTCCTCAGAGTTCAACAAAATAATGAATTATTAATAAAAAATTATGAAATTTGACCAACTAGTTCTACATCATTTCCAGAAATGAATGCTATTATAACTTATAATTTTGGCTCCAAAAGAGGTTGTGGCCGTGATATGGCTATGAACGTATATGCAATTGTGAGACAAATATTCATCATGATCAAAGTGATAAAAACAAAACTACGAGAAGTAATGATAACCACTAAAAGTAGATAAGCAATAATGAAAAAGGGAAAGGAAATAATATTGTTCCGGTCAATTATGAAGATAAATATTATTAATGTGGAATACTGAAAGGTCATAAATTGGTCATGTACTCGTGTACGGCAAAGTATCGTGTTAATCTTTATCAAACTTCTATTGAAAAGAAAACTAAAAATATTGAAGCAAATTTTATGTTGTAACATTCAACTGATGATGATGATTTTGAAGATGTTCATGTTGATGTAACTGTTGGAATGTATGCCCTCTTAGACTAGGTTTCTGATGTAAAATTTGAATGTTTTAATAAAAGAATTTATTTTCAGAAATTGTTTGTGAATTTACAATTTTATTCGTGCACAATTACGTTTGGAAAAGACCCATTGTGTTTAAGTAAGTGGTTCATGTGAATGGAGGTCTTTCATAGTAAGGTATGAATCACGGGTTACTTAACACATAAACATTCGTTCTTAACCGATTGATGAGTAGCCTGATTTAATTATTGGGTTAGAATAAAATAAAGGTCCATGGAGAGAGAATTAATAAAATTAGTTTAGTGGGTTAATTAATTATTTAGGATTTTGGCCCAATTTGAATAATTAAAGATTAGTCTGAGACTAAACTAATATAGACTTATTGATTAGACTAGTTTATTTGGATTGAAAAATTAATTTTTAATTGGGCTATT